>CM038604.1:9598195-9882758 GCA_021533255.1 Ceriops tagal | reverse complement strand
ATAATATTTAGTTTCAAATTTATTAATATTAAAAATAATAATAAGAGAAATTTACTTAAATTTAATACTTAAATTAAACAGTATTTAGATAGTAAGTCATCTTTACAAGGAGATTGAATTAAAGCGTTAATAGGTGACTTTCAACCTTGATTTACAGGTATAATGACCAATATATTTGTAAAACTTTTTTTTTTTAAGTAAACAAAATAAAAAAATAAAAACCTGATTTGGCAGTAGGGAATGAACTAAATTTTGGATGATATTTTCTAAGTAGTCTGAAGTTTTCCTTGTTACACAGTAGCAACTTGTTCAGATCAAATATATTTGACTACTCCATTTATTGAATCCGTCTATTAATAACATTCGTGGGAAGACATTCATGTTCACAATTGAATATATAGAACTTCGAGGGCGTAACTTTCAACTCATACCAAGATCAAGGGCGGGATGCCGTCGTGGGTTGAATTCAGTGTCAGTGGGAAATTTTTTGAGACAGCAAAAAGGGTGAATTATAAATAATAAAGAGAAAAAAAAAGAAAATAATTTTGAGAAAATAAAGATAGGTTCTTCAAAATTAATCTGGTAATGGACTATAGCTTGAAATGGGGGTCGAGGGTTCTCGGAGAATCTCAGGTATAGTATTCAGCCCGAGAAAGTTGGGAAAATGAAACAGAAAAAAGAGTACGATTCTGCTGACAAGTTCATTCTATTGCTTTTGTACATAGAAAGGAGAGCGACAAATTGAGCATTGCTGTTGAAGAATAGCTTATCTATGCAATTCTTTCATGTTCTTTTTTCATACAGCAGCGTATTTGTCCATGCTCATAGACATACATAATCATTATGGCTATGAAAGGCCAGTCCGTTCTATATCCGCTTCTCTGCTTGAACACTTCTATTATTGAATAGATATCTCAATGCACTCTCGTAAGCAGAAAATATAGCCCCATTCACAACAAAAGCTCTTGCAACAGCAGTTCCCAGACCTCGCCAGAGCACGCCATAACCCTCCTCTTTAATGCTCCTGCCAAAGCAATCTACAACACCTTTATACTTTTGTGGGGAGGATGGTGTTTGAGCTTGTAGTCTCGTTTTTGCAACGTCTAGTGGATAGCAGCAGACCCAGCTAGCAACCCCTGCGAGTCCTCCTGCTATCAGCATAGTTCTTAAGCTTTCTTGACCGTTCTTTCTACATCCAGGGTGAAGCTGCTCTCTAATGTACTCATAGGTCCAGAAGTAGAAGCCATGTGAGGGTGCATCTCTTAATACTGTGACGGTGAAGCCTCGATACATTCCTCTTATGCCTTCCCTTCTGAGTATGCTCTTTGCAACGCTTATTGGACCTCTATGACTATCTGGCTGATGTGGTATTGCTTGATTTTTTTCCTGCAACTGAAGCCGGATCTTTATCAGTTCTACAGGAGAAAGCAGGAGGCTCTGCAAAGCCCCAGTACCAACACCTCCTAGAGCAACGCCCTTGTAGGAGGGCTGGTTATTGGCTGAAATAGACGAATCAAATACTCGAGAGAGGATGGCGTAGATCTGGAAAACCATTGCATTCTGCAATGCAGAGAAATATTGTCAGAATGGAGCAGCATAGGAAACTCAGAGACAAGCTCATTATGAGGGGGCTTCGTGAGAGGAATAAGGATCGTGAGAACGGAAATAAAAACCACCCTATAATTCACAGAAAAGGCCAACTTGATTCTTAGATTTCAGTAACCTTACCAAATATCAGGCTTGATAGTCAAAGAAGCTTCCCTTAGTCTGATGTAGAAACAAAAAGGGAAAAATGGTTTATGTTTTTATAAAGGAACCTGCAGAGAAGCTGCTGTAGGTAATATGCTATCTGCGCTGTATGAGACCAGTGGACCAGCCAGATCCTGGGACTGAAAATTTCTGAAGTTCAAATCGAGTGCAAGGGCATCTCAGGCTCACGCGCTACGAAGTTTGGACAAGTGTGAGATGTAAGCAACTTTGTTTTTTTTTTCATAGAGAGGTCGTTTCTATAATTCAAGCTTATGCCTTCCATGTCATAATAGAATCATCAAAAAAAGAAAAGGAAAAAAAAAACCATATAGCTTGGATATTCGGTCTTACATTAATTTTCTGCCTACCATCAACTTGCAATATCCACTTTAAATACCAGAAACCAGATCAGAACAGAAGTCCAGACAAGATTATCATAATCATGATAGAATCGAACCCTCCATGAGACCATCATAAATTTAAAAGATCAAAGAAACAAAACTGTGACCAATGCAAAGAAAAATAATTCCAACAAATATCAAAGAAAAATACAGAAAAGATCATACCAAACCTGTGACCAATGCAAAGAAAACCAAGTCTGTTGACAGTTGCCAATACCTGAAAAGTGACTGATGCAAGAGGCGCCCCCATGCCTCTGTAGAATGCACCGAGTCCTTCCCTGGCGACAATGCTGCGAAGGATGCTGAAAGCAGAACCAGAGTTGGATTGCTGTTGCCGGACGCGCAGAGTATCAAGTGGATAACCTGAAATTATACCAGCAATACCTCCGCAACCACCAGCAACAAATTCTCTACCCCAGCTGCTAGCAAGGAATTCTGGCCAAAAATCCATTTTGGTATCACCTTCCTGCTCGAAACAAAACTCAAAAGTTTGAATCTTTGACTCAAAGTTTGAAGCTTTCTTGATAATTGACACCAACCTTTTTTTTTTTTTCCTAAATCAATCAAAAGCTAGACCAATTGATCAATAACAGAATCCTTTTTTTTATTTTTTTTTAGCTTTGACGTTTTTGTTACTGTCAAAATCTCCCTCTTTCTCCAAACTTGGGATTTGTTTTGATGCATAAAACATTAGGATTATGAAATAATGAAGAAAAATAAACCTTCTGCAAAAGTGACAGCTTTCTTTCCCTTGAGAATTCAATCTTTCCAAATAACACAAATAAGAACTTCCACTTTCTTGGGAAGCCACCTGCAAGGGAAAGGATAGAAACAAATTTCTCAATCCCAAAACCAAGTATCCAAGGCCCTTCTCTTTTTTGTGGTCACCATTCACTCTTGTTTCGCTTACATTAATCCTTGCAAAGGGAGAAAGAGACCGAGAGAGAGAGAGAGAGAGAGAGAGAGAGGATGACAGAAAGAGCAGCAAACTAGAAAGGCTTTTATGGTTTCTCGGCTTTCATTCAAGAGCATGACTGGAACGAGACAAGGGCCGCCGGCTTCTGCTTTGTTAGGACTTGGAGCTTTTGGCATGGGAGGAAACGGCCAACTTCCACTAACAACATCACCAGTATATCTGGGCCGCTTGGACCACAATATGATGGAGTGCTTTGAACCGAGAGTCTACTTCCTTTTTCGTTTCATGATAAAAGGTACGTAAAAATAGACACAAAATAAATGCAAGTTTATGTGTCGCACAATTAATAGCTTTTTGTTATAAAATTTTTGAAGTACAATTATAATTAAAAATAAAAATCATAAATGCGAAGCAAACAGTTATAACTGTCTTATAGATTTGGATCTGTTCCCGCGTGGACTGAATTTGGTCCGTGCGAGAGTTTGCCACCTTTTTGATTCCCTCCCCACCCGCCCAAAAACTGACCTATTGAAAGGGTCTTTAGTGGTCCAGCGACTCAAGCACATACAGAGCTTCAGGACAATTGATGACATAATGATTGGAATCTCAATCATTGTGACCAAATATTCTTTTGGATCTATGTGTTATTTTTTTCCCCCCTTGTTTTAATCAATTAAAGGCTCAGTGGAGACTATATAATTGAGGCAATCCTTTAGTAAATTTTCATTCGGACTTATAATTTAGAAAATTTGAAGGGATTTTAGTGGTAGCGTGACTCGAGCAAGTATGGAGCTTCGTAACAATTGATGACATAATGATTGGAATCTCAATCATCATGACTAGAAGTTTTTGGAATCCACGTGTTAATTTTTCCTTTGAATCTATTGAAGACTTGATGGAAACTATAAAATTGGGGGCAATCCCTTTAGTAAATTATCATTCAGACTTTTAATTTAAACTTTATATCTTTGTTTAGAAATTTTATGTCCTACAAACTTGTTATCCTCTTAATAATATGGATATTGAGTATATGACTATTATTAGTACCAAAATTATACAAATAAAATGGAAAATTATTGTATGAAATAGTCTTATTATTGATTAAATAAACTGAATTATTGTATATAAGATGTTATTGCTTAAAAACTTATTTCAATTGAACAAAGTTTCGGTTTAAGATTTTGTCATAAAATATCTTTATTTGTAAATTCAATTCATAAATTAACTTATTATGTATGTGACATAAACACACACACACACACACACACACACATATATGTATTTTTAATGAGATTACAAAGTTTTATTTTTATTTATATATTTTAAAAAATACTTAAATTAGAAAAATAGAATGATGAAAATAATTTTTAGTAAAAAAAAAAAAAAGGAATCACACTCTAACCATTAATGGTGCGATAAAGGTTAAGCATTCAAATTATGTGTGTGAATTTAGAGCTAAATGTCATGGGACTCTCAGCACTTTGCGCCAAGTCAAGAGTTCTACGACAAATAGGATAGGTTCTAATATCACTTACCACTTGTTACGAGGTTATTATTTTCTTCTAAAAGGTATATTGGAGTGTACAATATTTACGCTTAACCTAAGATCCTCTCTTTCTTAAATTCTCTTTCTCTCAATAATGTAAAATTTAAACAATGTGCACGTGTTAAATTCAACTACAAGTCTCGTCCCAAAGCAAAAAACTATTTCTACATAAATCTCGTCAACAAGAGTGCACTGGACTGGAAGATTTGGTTTAACCCCAGAATGTCAGATCAACCGAATCATTTTGAATCAATAATTTAATTGATTTTTTTTTAAACAACTGAATCTATTTGTAATTTAGTATACGAATCCGACCCGTCAAACCAAGTCGGGTTTAATAACGATGACTAAAGGCAACGGCGTGCTAGACTACTACATTTGATATGAATAATCCTATGATCACCCAAATTGATGAAAGCGAAGGTTATGCTTTTTACATCATATATACAAAAAACTGCAGAGGCAATGAATTTTAAGTAATAATACGATAATACAATGAGTATTATTGTAATAGAAGAATTATGGAACACCACTCTTATTTTTTACAATTTATTAAAATAAATAAATAAATGAAATGCATAATATGGACCCACATCCGAACCCATGTCTAAACCCTTTGGGTCATGAATTCGAACCATTTTGTGAGTGCCGAAGGCAGTCAACCGGACTTCTTCATCCGTTCACGCTTCCAGCCAATAAGAGGAGGGAGCGAGAGAGAGAAATTTGGGAACCATCACATCACGAGCTACGCACGTGCGTCTGTACCGCCCTCTCTATTTATATGCTTTAATTAAGCCGGAAAAGACCCGACTCTGCAAGAAATTGCGCAAAATCAGGGTTAGGTTTTTTCTCCGCAAAGCTTCTCAATTTCGTCTTCTTCAAATTTTCAATAATCAAAACTCCTAACCCTAAGCCTATCTTCTAGCCATGTCTTCCAAGCAAGGTACTCTCTCTCTTTGTGCTTCTATCGCTTCGATGCTTTTAATTTTCTGGGAAATTAATTTGGGGATTCTCGTTTGGAGGGTGTCAGGAATCATAGGTTCTTTCGATTTGTTTTCTTTGATTGGTTTAAATTGAAGCGATATTTTATTTATTTATTGTTTGGATAGGTGGAAAGGCGAAGCCTTTGAAGCAGTCCAAGGCCGAAAAGAAAGAGTATGACGAGGTGTGTTTATTTTTTTTGCAAATTTTTGTTTTTTTATTATTTGTTTAAGTATCTCTCAATTTCTGTGTCTGGATCTATGCTTGTTGAGAAAAGATCCATGTATTGAATTTGGGATTAAGGTTCTGTTGTTGTTGTTGTTGTTGTTATTGTTCTGTGATTGAGGGTTTGCAAGTTTGATTTGTTTTGTGGAATGTTTGAATAGCAATGAATTTTGGTTTTGGATTGCTTGCTGTGTCTTTTTGTGATTTGTTCTTGTTTTGTGTTGTGTGGGTTATTGGGAAAAATTAAATATTTGTAGGATTCATCTTGGAGGTTTTTAACAGAGTCGAATCTTCTGGTGAGAATGTTGGTGTTATTTTGTCTTGGAGGCTGACTTGATTCAGGAGGTCTAGATTTGGGAGATTTTGTTGGTTATTATTTTAGAAGTCATGTTGATTTGGATTGGAGATTCATACTGGGTTAGCATTAATTCTGAGAAATAGGATTAATCTTTCATGATGTTTGCAAGATATTTTGAAGAGGATTTGCTATGTATGTTGTAATAGGTTTATTTTCCTTTTTAAAAGGAATTACCCCAAGCCCATAATCCAGTTGGATTCAGAGTTTTAATCAGCATAACAATGATTTACCGCGTGTGAGTTTGTATATTTTTTGGGTTTTCTATGGTTGTATTGTGGGTGGTTTCTATCAGCATAAAACTGACTCATGCATGATATATGCATGACTGTGTGGTTTCTATGACCTTGATTGCCCTGATATTATATCAAACTGATTTGCTGCATGAATTTGATTATTAGTAGTGTAAATGTGCATTTATGCAATCTACCTGAATTTGATCTTCTTGTAATGAAATCATCTCTTTTGCCTCCTTAATGAACATTTTGGCAAAAGGGTTAAATTGTGTTTACTTCTCACAGATAGATAAGGCTAACATTCAGAAGAAGAAGGAAGAGGAAAAGGTGATATACTCATGACCAACTTTGTGCCTTTTTTCCTTTTTCCCCCTTATGTGCTCTCTATGCGTGACAAATGATTTATTTGGTTGTATTTCTGTGGTAACCAGGCACTTAAGGAGCTCAAGGCCAAGGCACAACAAAAGGGGGCGTTTGGAGGATCTGGTCTCAAGAAAAGTGGAAAGAAATGAGGCTTTCCAGCCTAAATGAATACAAAACCCGTGGATTCTTGCAGTGTGATTACAAATTGTACCATGGTGTGCTTAGTGTCCTTGTAATGCAGCTTTGAGTTAAGGTCATTGTTTTAGCGAGTGTTCCATGTTATGCTCTTTCCTTGTTTCACATTTTATTTTTCCCTCGCTAGTATTATGGAAGCCAGCGGTGATTTTGACTTGGAATAATTACAAAATTATCTTGAGCTTTGCTCATAAAAAACTTTTATTCATTAAAGTTTAATTTTGAACAATTTAGTTCCAATACAGCTAAGATGTTAACTTAGACATTACTTACCTAGATTAAAATGTATATATAAAGCAAAACGCAAAGCAATTTTTTATGTTTGCTTCCATGCAATTGGAGGTGTAGAAGAGATTAGGTTACGGTCTGGGATTAGTGGGAATATAAGGCGGAATGTAAGGTTATTGAGTTTGGAATTAATTTTAACATACCTGAAAAAAAGTTAACATTACTGTGTTTGGTGTAAAATAAAAAAGTTAGAACTTTATTTATTTGTTTATTTTGTATAATAAATGACATGAAAGCTCTTGCTTTATTAACATTGATTTAACATATATGAAAACAAATTTGATGAAAACTATTTAATGAAAATTTTCGAATGTTAAAATTATAGAAAATACCGGAATTATCATAACAATGAATAATATATTTATAATCATTAGATAAAAATTATGGTAAATTTAAAAGCCATAATACACTAATTACATAGTCAATTATATATCATTATAATCATTCAAGTAAAATTTTGGTCAAATCGGACTGTACCTAGGGAAATGGAGTACCTTTTTGGAAAGAATGCATTAAATTTTTTTCAGCTAGAAAGTGAGGTTTTCATTAGAAATACAATAACATTGTAGTTTTAACAAAAACACAGTTACTATGGCTAAAAAACGGAGTACGTTATTGAAAATGCATTAAATTTTTTTGACAATGCAGAATATTAAAAAAAAAAAAAACTATACGTTTTCTTGGAAATGCAGTATGCATCCCCCTAAGATTTTCAAAACCAAAAATTCACTAGTGCAAAGTTTACACATATTATGTAATATAAATGAATACATATGCCTATGTCCTTATTGATTCTAATACGACTGAACTTACCCAAGGTCAAATGCAGCCCAAAAAAATTCAGGTCCAATTTTTGTAACTAAAACTCACTTTACCATAAAGTCACATATAAATTTTTGGGCCAAATAAATCAGGTTTGGAGCTAGGTTAGCCTAATTACCAGTCATAACGATTCTACCAATGCTCAAAGGCGCTGACTTTACCCAATTGTCTAATTCACCAAAATGGCCAAGACGGAACCTTCTTTCCTTCAGAGTTGAGTAGTTTTTTTTTTTTTTTTGTCTGGTACATATGTCAAAAGGTAGTTTGATTTATGTTTGTTTGGGGTAGTTGAATTTATATTTTTATTTCGTCAAGGAAGAGCTGCACTTATTTACCATAGTTGATGCATTATATGAAATTGACTTCGAAGATCTAATTAAATTTAATTAAGGGGAGATTAATCTTTCAAAACTTTTAATGAAAAAAAAAAAATCCCTTCAAGAGTAGGCATTTCTTGGTGAGCAAGTGTGCCTTTTTACCTCATCTGGGGCCTTGTTATTTGACATCTTGCTTTGTAAGTATTTGCTTTTATTGCATAATTAATAACATCTCCTTCCTGATTTTGTTTTGATTTTCTTGTTATCTAGCACTTTGGTGAGAGACTTCAGGTCATAAAGATTTAATTACAGAAGCCCATTGTTTTTTTTTTTTTTTTTTTACCGTGGTCTGAGCACACACAGGAAAGTAAGATTTTTCTTGAACCACATTCAGAAACCAGCAGCCATGTTTACCTAGGGAAGACAAAAGAAATAGCAAAAACCCTTCTGGCAGTGACTTGTAGGGTGAGAACAACTAGGCACGAGAACCTCGGTTTCTCAGTCGTAATCCATTGGCGGACCGTTTTTAGTTAACAGTTTGCATTTTTGGCTCTGGAGGAGTAGGGTAGATGTGAATTGTAGCTCAAGATCGGCAGTTGTGAGAAAAATATGAATCTGTTGCATATTATCAATTGAATTCCCCTTGCTCTCTTTTCCTCTCTTCCAATCCACTTTCTAACATTCCTGTATAGAAGACTATTTCAGTTCCATTACCAAAATGTTTATCTTTCATTTGTCTTCCCTCAACTGATCTTCCTCACTCTTGATCATGGTATGCAATCTTTTCCTTCCCTTCTTCTCATAGATGTTTACATATAATTGTTCTTGTACACCGTTGATAAAAAGTCTCCTTTTCTTGTTCCCATATAGGTTTATATGTGAGTGTCTTTGTACACAGTTTGTAAAAATGACATCTTGATGAAGATTCTTTGTGATTATCCTCCACATTGCATACCCTTTTGCCTAAGACATCTCTTACACATGTGCAAGGCATAAATGATTTTTCTACTACTGATTGATTTGAGCAATAATGGTAAAATCCTCGTGAATTACTTCACTTAGTAACAAATGAGTTGCAACTTGCAACTTAATGACATTAGATCAATCTTTAGGGTTGAAGATCTAAACTTTGGATCACAATCGGAGTCGATTAACCACCAAAAAAATTAGCAAAAAACACTCAAATTGTGTGATTATGCGCACACCAGGACATTGTCTTAATACTTGTATATTTATGTTTTTTTTTTTTTTAATTTGTGGTTTTATTATTGCAGTCTTTTATGCCATTGATGTTGAGGTCAATATCCATGCTACTAGTAGGACTAATGTCTCAGCCAGCGGCCTTTGTTACAACCATACTGTATTACAGCGGTCTCCTCCCAAGAAGCCAGAACTTGGAGCGATTGGTTCGACGTGAATTGCTCCATCGAGAAAACCATTTGTTTCATTTTCTTATCGACATCTTGAGGTGTTTCTGGTAGCTTTCTAGCACCAGTTTTTATTTTTATTTTTATTTTTTGTTTTTCCATGTTGATTTCTTATCTAATTGTAGCAGGAATTTCTAAGGAAAGTGGTTTTCTTCTTTTGTTTGTTTGTTTGTTTGTTTTTCTCCCCACAATTGTTTTTCAGAAAGGGTCTTGGACTATTTTCCTGGATAAGGCTACATCCACCAATCGGTCGTTGAGCTTGAAAATAAACAAAAATAGGAAGACTTAAACTTAGATTAATATTTAATATTAATAAAAAAAACGTTAAATCATTATCAAATTGTAGCTTCGGGTGAAAGATGCACGTTTATCTGGGCTTCGAGTACGTTGCAAATTTATATCAAATTGATAGGTTCCATGGCATTGTTGAGTAGATTTGGAGATTTTTTTTTTTTTTAATCTGATGCATCGGAATCAAAACTCATATTTTATAGAATTCGGAGAAAAGTGAGATTTGAATTCCCAATTAAGTACCTAACTGACCCCACCAAAATTCATAACTCTGACGTTATAGAAATTGAAGTAAGCCAGCAGAGGATATTGTATTTTAATTGATAGCAATTTATCATTTTAAAAATTTAGAGATCTAAACCCTAAATTTTAAATCTTAAAGCTTCTACAAATTCAAAGGGCTGTTCCACGCCAACAGAATGCTAAAATATCACCGTCTAACCAATGACGCCATATGATTGCCGTTGTGATCCGATTGATTACACAGAAATTGCAGGGTCACTTCATTATCCACACAATTTATTTTTCAAGGGAGGGTTTGTACTCTTTGTCACATGGGTCAGGCTTCTTCTGATGAGGAGAGGAGAAAATAAAATAAAATAAAGCTCGTAATCAGATTGCTTATGGGGGATTGGGGCTTTAACGGGGGCATTTTGTCCAAGAGCTTGGCAGAAGTTATTTGCCCATTCAGCTCATTACAAAATCTCCATCCCCAGCCTTGTTTTTACAAATGAAAGATCCTCGTCCTCTTTCTTGGCAGAAACTTCTGTGAAATTGAATCTCCCAAAATCCTATTCGAAAATGTTACGCAGATGTAAATAAATAAAAAAAATTGCATATTCATTTAAAGTCATTCAATACATAGTCATAATTAATAATATAAATTATAAATATATAATTAATGTTCATGGTTGGGTTATATATTTTTAACTGGTGGGTTGCAAACGTCACGTCACTTTAAGCATCTGCTACCCCAAATCTTAAAAAAATAAAAGGTGCTATAACAAGTAACCCAATGTTAATTTCAGAAAGTTTTTTTTTTTATTATTATTTATCTTTTTTAACTCGATAATGCCAAGAAAATAGACTCAGGGTCAATTTAGTAATTTTTGTAACGGTATACACCAACCAATTCTCAAGTTGTCAAAAAAAAAAAAATATATATATATAAATATGAGTATTTCACGTCTCAATAGGTTAGTCTTTTAAAAAAAAATAATAACTTATAACAAGTAATATCAAAACTTAACTTTATCTTATAAATTATATAAATATAAATATTATACGTCCTTTCTTTACAAGTTTAACCTTTTTAAAAGGCGATGAGCCGTGACCTTTGCTCCAAATCTTGAGTGTCTTTTTTATAAAAAAAAAAAAATGAAAAAGAAGAAAAAACGAATTTAGAATACTCCATCACTGGAAAGACTTGCGGCCATTGGTTGGTTCCCCTGCCTTCTCACTTAAGTATTGGCAAAAAGGATGCCAACTCATGAAAAGCTTGAGCTCAGCTAAGATTCCTGCATGCGGTGGGCCATCATCATTCAGGCAAGGCGGTGTGGGATGCGGCTGTTCCAATGTCATATTTTAACCAGCAATGCCAAACCGGTGGAATTTTACCTTTTCTCCTTTTGCGGCAGAGACAGCTGATAAAAAATGCCAAACTATACAAAATTTTTTTTTTCTCTCTTCAATTTGTTAAAAATAAATATAAAAAAAATCAAAAAAATGAAGACTGAAGAGTCTTTTCATATGCATTTGACGTTTTTATTACGTGACAGTAATACACAGCACAATTTTTTTCTTCTTCTTCTCCTCTTCTCAATAAACTATTTTTAAAAAAGACAAAAAATTATGTTTCCGCAAATTTATTTTTCCTCCTCTTCTTTCTCCACAGGGAAAAACAAAAATAAGAGAGAAAATTATTTTCGAATTATATAACGAGATATTATAATATCTAAACGTAATGCATAATACGTATAAAGAAATGCAATACTCCCTAATTCGCTAAAAATGCATGATGAGAATTTCAACTTTATACACGCAAAGTCTTCGTTTCGGATGCATAAAACCACGGTTTTGGGAATTAAAACAACGATTTTAAGCCATATAAAATTATAATATCGATGCAGATAATAATTTCCTTGTACTCTAATTTATTACCGAGAGTTAGTTATATTTTCAGATTTAAAAGTTTCGAGATAAAGTGTCGAATAGGATTAATTGACTAAAATAATAATTCCTCAAGACATAACTCCATAAAAAATTTACGGAGTGAGAAATTTTTGTTATTATTATTTATTTTTAAAAAAAGGATATTTATTTAATTTAATCCAAGATGAATTGACAGTGTTAACGTTAGATCCAACCAAAGTACCTTACAAATCCGACGTAGTTTTAGTTAAAACCCCAATCCCCACGTTCCTGTCCATTCCGATCTCTCTCCTCAGTCTTGTTCTGCTTCGTCTCCCTCTTTAGTCTTTTACCATATATTTCCAATATAAATGGGACATCGGCTTCTGCCAACAACTGTCACCCTGTGGTTCCTTCGGTCGCAGAGCTTTTCTAGCGTTTCCCGAGGATTTCCGCTCCATTTTCTCACCAACCAAACAGGCGTCTGAGTTCGAAGAAAAAATCCGATCTTTTTTGGTCGACAGCGAATTGGACGAATCCAAAGGCGCGCGAGCTTTTTCACTATGGGCTGCGCGCAGTCCAAGATCGAGAAAGAGGAGGCCGTGCTCCGTTGCAAGGACCGGAAGCTGTTCATGAAGGAGGCGGTCGCTGCCCGCAACGCCTTCGCCGCCGCCCACTCCTCCTACGCGATGGCCTTGAAGAACACCGGCGCCGCCCTCAGTGACTACGCCCAAGGTGAGCTCCCTCCTAATCTAACTGCCGGCGGCGGCGCTGAGATTCCGGCGGGTTCTTCCCCCTCGGTTGTTCCCCCTTCCACGGCGGGATCCTTTGGTGCGCCAACGCAACCCGGCTTTGAGACGCTTCAACCTCCGCCACCGGTACCAGAATTCCCCAATCCTTTGACGAGGGCGGCGAGCATGCCGGAGATGAAGATGTTGAAGCAGGAGCTGAAGAAGCCGGTGGGTCCCACGATAAATGAGGACGAAGACGAGATTGAATTGGAAGCTCACGATAACGAGAAATTGATAAGAAAGCGGGGAAGTAGTAGCAGTAGGGGAGAGCGGGCCCCACAACAGCAGCAGCAACAGCGGAGAAAGGAAGAGGAGGCGGCGGCAATGTGGACCCCAACAACACAGATGATGCAGCAGGGTTCAACATTTGATTACCTTTTTTCATCAATGGATATGCTGGGACCCAATCCGGCGGAGCCGATGGTGGAGGAGACGGTAGAGAGTTCCAATCTGCCGTTCGAAGAAAAGGCAAAGAGAGTAAAGCAGGAGGAATTGGTGGTGAAGGAGAAGGCGGCCGTGGAGGTTCCAGTACCAGTGCTTATGCCTGAGAAGAATGTGGTGAAAAGGGTGGGAGAAGGTGGTGGGAGAAGGAGAAGAAATGTTTTGAACCTGATGGAATTTTTTACAGAGCTTGATGATCATTTCTTGAAGGCTTCACAAAGTGCACATGAGGTTTCCAAGATGCTGGAGGCCACAAGATTGCATTATCACTCCAATTTTGCTGATAATCGCGGTAACACTGTTTCTTGTTGGTTTGAAATACTTGTTGATTTTGAGTTACATCGTTCTTGTTGAATTGTTTGCGTTAGTCCGAATTGGGGGTGTGCATTGCATCTTTCTTATGCTTTCTTGGAGTTGCTTGATCAAGTGGTTGAATTGTTGCTCATTTTGGATGAAATTCTTCATTCTACTGTTTTCCATGGGAGTTTTGGTTTCAGTTTTTGGCAGTGGTTTGAATTGTTGCAAATAACATGTTGATTCAAATCTTGCTTATGAGCTTTGGAAGAAAACAATCTAGTTCGTCATTTTCATCTTTTAGCAATCTAACGGGTATGGTTGCCTGTGTATTATGTTGGACATAAAATATGGTGTTGATATCTATTTTGTAGGACATATTGACCACTCTGCAAGAGTGATGCGTGTTATTACATGGAATCGGTCAATTAGAGGATATCCAAATCTTGATGATGGGAAGGATGATCTTGACTCAGAAGAGCATGAAACTCATGCCACTGTGTTGGATAAAATGCTGGCTTGGGAAAAGAAGCTTTATGATGAAGTTAAGGTATGTTGCAACGTGTCCTTGCTCATCGTATGTTTACCCTTTTTCTGGTTTCCTTTCCATTTTATGAAATAAACACTATTTCTAATCTTTGTTGCGTGTTTGAGATGATGTTGCCTACATTTAATCATTGAAGTTTGTGAATTGGCAAACAACGTACTTCTCCCCTCTTAGTATTTGTGCATGGTACTAGATTTTTTGCATTAGATGAAATATTAATTATTTCTTGTTGCTATTCTGCAATCTTTCATATCTGATGCGCCTTCTTTTTTTGTTCACTTGATCTTAAATAGTTTTTAAAGTGCAGGAAGTTTGATATAGCTGTAAATTAATAACTCTGTTGTGCATTTTTTGCCTTCATAACTTCCTTCTTTACAAAATTTGGGACTTTTGAATTGTCTTGAGTGATGAAGTTGGCAATTTATGCTCAGCTAGAGGTCTTTTGATTTTCTTTTCCTTTTTGTGCCCCTGGAAATTGAGACAACTTCCATTAAATATTGGCAATTTGTCAGATCTGTTTCTCCAAAATGGACTGTTTTGCTTCAAAGCTTAAGATTTCAAATAAATCAATCAATTACTGGCTTGGTTGGCCAAAGAACGCAGAATGTTCTGTATTTTTTGGGGTGATGTTGATCTTTGTTCACATACAAAATGCAGATTGGTACTGTTGTATAAATTTTTCTCATGTATTCATTCCAACATGTGGCTTTGGCAGAGAATTAATGTTTGTTTTGTTTTGGGTCTGTTTACATTTGGATAGGCAGGTGAAATCATGAAGTATGACTATCAAAAGAAGGTTTCTTTGCTGAACAAGCAGAAGAAACGAGGTATTAACTCTGATTCATTGGAGAAACTAAAAGCAGCAGTAAGCCATCTGCATACAAGATATATTGTAGATATGCAATCAATGGATTCAACAGTTCTAGAGATAAATCGTTTACGTGATGAACAGTTATATCCAAAACTCGTTCAGCTTGTTGATGGGTAAGTGGCTGCTAGCACAAGAACAATAATTTGGTAATGAAGATCTTATCTGATAAAGGATGCAATCTTGTCTGGTAATTACAGAGCTTACATGGGACTGCAGAAAACACATTTATCAAATATATTTCATCTGCTTTCAATTGAACATATTTTAACTGCATTTTGTATCTTGAAGATTGTATGGGATTCCAAGATATTGGATCTATTGGCAATATTAACCAAGAAGGAGCTCAAGTTTTCTTTTCTTTTTTCTTTTTAATTAAAAAAATAAGTAGCTATTGAGTTGGTCTATTTGTTAGAGATTGCAAGGAGATGGATGATCATATATATGTGATTCTTACATTTCCATGTTATTTAATCACATTCTAAAAGTTTGATTCTTAATTTCCTGGCTTACTGTGGCCTTTATTGCTACAGCATTTTCACTCTACTATTTGCGATGCCATTCAAGCCAATGACACATAGATGGCTAACTATTTTAGTCACAATCCATTAGACACATGACTTTGTTGAAGTGTGTCAGTTTAGCATTGTTTCCATTTGCATAAAACAGGAGCTAATTGAGGAGAAAAAGTGAAGAAATGAAGATGTTGCATTCTATTATTGGAATTCTGCTGCTGAAAGCATATCTGCAGTAAAAGCAGGATTAAAGTTGTTGGCAGCTTGAATCCTAGACTGTATTTGCAAGCAATATTTTTCTTTTCCTGCTGATAACCATTCTATGCATTTTAGGATGGCCACAATGTGGGAAATCATGCAAAGTCACCATGAGGCTCAGTCCGAGATTGTAACTACCCTGAGCTCTCTGAACAACTCACAGTCTCCGAGCTCTCTGAACAACTTGCAGTCTCCCAGGGAAACAAGCGAGCACCACAATGAACGAACCATTCAGCTTTTGGTTATTGTGAAAGAGTGGCATGATCAGTTTTGTAGGCTTATAGATCATCAGAAGGAGTACATTAAGGCACTGACCAACTGGTTAAAGCTGAATCTCATCCCCATTGAGAGCAATTTAAGGGAAAAGGTTTCTTCTCCACTGAGGTTTCAGGAGCCTCCAATTCAGGCACTTCTCATTGCTTGGAATGGTTATTTGGACAGACTTTCAGATGAAGCTGCAAGAACTGCCATAAATAATTTTGTTGCTGTAATACAAACCATCTTGCAGCATCAAGAAGAAGAGATGAAGTTGAAAGACAAGTGTGAGAACACACGAAAGGAGCTTACTCGTAAGACCAGACATCTTGAAGACTGGCGCAAGAAGTTTATGCAGCGGAGGACTCCTGAGGAACTGGATGCTGAAGACAACACTCACAAGGATGCTGACGCAGAGAGACAGTTTGCTGTGGACATTGTGAAGAAGCGTTTAGAAGAGGAGGAGGAAGAGTACTGGCAGCAGTGCCGTCAGGTGAGAGACAAGTCTTTGGCAAGCCTTAGAACTCGCTTACCTGAGCTCTTCAATGCAATGGTCGATACTGCTCAAGATTGTTCATATATGTATAGGAATTTGAGCTCCATAGCTCGATGATGAAATTGAAGGTCATCATAAGTATAGGAATGTGTACATTTGTACAATTTGCTTCCATACCAAGCATTTTAGAGTGAACCTTGAGGAAGAAAATAAACTTGTATAATGTATGATATAACATAAGCTGCTGCTGCTGATGTTGTATGGAACAGGCTACCATTGTAATTTATTTATGCTTTAATTTAATTCTGAATTTCATTGCAAGAGATCTTACTGGTTCCTGATTGGATATAAGATCTGTTCATGTTGAACGGTTGGTGGCCTCCAACTTTGCAGCAACTCTTTGAGTCTTGGACGCGAATTATTTGCATGGTCTTATTACTTTATGAGCACATACAGAGATTATAAACTACGGCTGCAAATTTTGTATGGAACAAGGCCATCAATGTAATTTATTTGCTTCATTTTAACTCTCTGAGTTTTATTGCGAGGGATCTCGCTGATTCCTGATTGGATCAGTATTTGATCATGTTGAATAGTTGAATATCCATATGCAGGGTACTTGTTGACAACATTAGTGCTTATAATAATCTGAGAGGAAACTTGATAACAAAGGTACAGTTCTCTTTTTACATTTGTTCAGCTTCTTTTATATGCTTTCACAAATTTTCTTTCATTACATCATCCAATTAAATAGCCTTGAATGCCACCCACGTCAGATACCTCCATTCATCAATTGGATCAGCAGGTTCTTGGAGTTTCCAGCACTTTGGCAATTTAGTGTCACCCAGAGCAGCAAAGAGGTCTCCTGCTTCTGGTCTTTGTTTCACTTTTTAGATTCGCCCTGTGAGGCCTTGGAGGACAAGCTTTCACTAGTCTCTTGGCTGCAAGTAGTGGGAAGGAAACATCCAAGAGTATCAAAACAAACTTCTCAAAAGAGAAAAAAAATGCATACTTTTCTTCGAGTAACTATGCGATGGCCCAGCTAATTCTGCATGTATGGCATGTGCAGACAGAAATTATGGCAAATATGAAGTGACATTGACTTACTGTACTTTTGAACTGGTTTTGCAGGATTATTTTATGCTACCAAGAAGCAAGTGAAATTTACCCATCTCATGGAAAAGGTCGTTAATGTTATGTGAAGTTTTTGCTGATGTTTCTATGAAGAACATTCCATTCTCCCCTGCATATTGCTCGCCCTCCTGCAAGTTTGCATGAAAATGGAAGGAAAATGAAGAATCCAAGGATTATCGCCAAGAAAACAAGGAATATGCGTAATCAGCAAACCTGGAGTCAAGTCTACCAGTTAAGGAGCTTGCTCACGCTTAATCTTAAAAATATACGTTTCTTCAGCTATACCTTCAGTGAAAATTATAACGGCCATCTTGCATTGATTGGAAAAAATATAATGATAGGCATTTTTCCAATGTTGCAGAAATGAAGATTCTGAAAGTACCTCATTCTGCACCTCTCTCTTTGAGTGCAAATCGGTTTTGTTTGCCACCAATGACATTACCAAATTAGGATTTCCTGGAAAAGTAAATGCAGAAGAAACGATCATCCTTTGGATTGGGCTTACACTTTATGTAGGATGGAATCAGAAAGAAGAAAGAGGTTCAGATTTGTATAAGCAGCGTGTCTGCTTCTGGACAGTTCTGTATGAGAGCTACTTTAACTTGACAGGTCACCTTGTCTTTGCAGTTCCTCAACCCACTTCTTGGCTCTGATGAATGTATCCTGAAGCAAAATCAGTAGATAACATAAGGGAAAAGAATTCTTAAAGAGATCGGTGAGCAACAGATGATCCAGAGTCCAATCAAGGCTTTCAAAAACTGTGTTAAGCAAGAAAAGCTGAGGCCATATCAGTTAGAGGCGGGAGATGCTTACCATGCTGGAGATATCATACACAACTATTGCTGCTGCCGCCCCACGGTAGTACATTGGAGCCAAGCTATGATATCGTTCTTGTCCCGCCGTGTCCCATATATCAAACTTAACAGTGGCTTCAGGTAATGAAAGCAACTGTGTAAAAAAGGCTGCTCCTATGGTTGGTTCCTGCAGAAGGGCAAGTACATATTCTTCAATTAAGAAACAAATAAATGGATAAGAAATGTCCTTGCAGAAGAGGATAGTACATGAATGCGAACCTGATTGTCAAAGAACTGGCCCTTGATAAATCTTAATACCAAGCTGGTTTTCCCGGTTCCCATATCTCCCAAAAGCACCTAGAAGGAAGAAATCAAACATGATCAGAAAAATTGGGTTCTCGTCAGAACCAAAATAAATAGGTCTCTTGCTGCATCACTTGTAGAAAATACTGATTAAACATCAGAACCCGCAAAATGCTAGTAACATATATTTTGGAGGTTTTTAATCCAAGTGGATGGGGTGATTACGGGTTAGTTAACCATGATGATGGCTCAAGCTGTACACAGGTTCTGATTCTGCAGGCTACACCAACATTGATGACCACACATGCAATTAATGTAACCATTAACCACTGAAACAAATGAACGTGACCCATATTGAGGCTGTAGATGATTTCTTCAACATTTTGAGGGTGTACAAGATTAAACTATTTAGCATAGGTATAAATGTAACTCCTTAGCATAAAGGGCGAGCCTTGATGTAGTGGCAACGTCAGCATAGTCAAATACATGTACAAATGATCCTAACAATCTATCCTTCTCTGTAGTCATCAAGGACAACGCTTCTCCCACCATTTTTTTTAACAATAAGGGGAAAAAAATACAGCTCTAAAGTAAGAAATGGCATTTCTTCATACACACATAAATAACAAGATGAAGTTTGGTCAATAAAACGACCACGGGGACGAGGTAATTAGTAAACTAATGACCCATTTATTGAAAAGAGGAGAAAAAAAATAAAAAACAAAGAAAGAAAGATTGAAATAGCATCCAAGGGTAAGACATACCCACCAGCTTGGCTTGTATGAACCTGTTACCAGGCCTTGCCATTGCAAAACTTTGGTCAATCTCTCCAAATCAAACACACAACTCTTGGATATAGGAGAAAGAGTAATGTCCTTTCAAGTTTAGATTGTTGGTAATCTTGAGGCAGAGGCTGCCTGGTAAGAGTTGAAGAAGCAACTAAAATGTGGGATCTCACAAGGCACTCAAAGTGATGGGCAGAAGGAACAAGAACAAGAATGGTAGTTTTCGGTTGAAGTTATGCTTACTTTTGGCTTTGACTGGTAGTTTCTTTTCTTATCCTTCAAGTTGAATGTTTGGGCCTCCATCTCCTTCCGCTCCTGTGGGCTTATATTAGATGGCCCATGTTACCTTTCACATTTAATTAAGCTTCATTACATAAATATAATCAATTATGTTTCATATGTAAATTCAAATTATATTATTGTTACCGTTAGGTATATACTTACATACTCTATCATTAAGTACAATAATTATACATTGAAAAAATAAAAATTTATGATCAAGATATTATAAGCACTAATGACACTAAAGTTTGATTAAATTATCCAAAATTTGGAACATAAAATACAATAAAGTGCAATTAGATCTATCCCTTGGAAGTATCTAAATTACTATTATTAATTAGAATAATTTATGTTTGACTTGTTTGGATCAATAAAATAAATCATCCAGGCTCTATTTAGAAAAACGCAATTGATAATATTGCTATAATTGCGATTAATGCCCCTGAAAGTTGGCAAGATCTACTGTTTGCTTAATAGTTAATTTCTATTCTTTACGGTCGAATTTACAAATGAATTCTATGTACTGATGCCCAAGCCTCATAACTATGTAGATTGATGTGAACTTTATTATTGCTTTGTGATCCTAAATTAATTGTACAATGTTATCATTTTCTAGTTCTAAAATAGGCAAACTTCTTAAATGGGATTTTGGTAAATACCAACAGTCAGACAATTGTCCATCAAGGTTGTTATCTTGAGGTGAACATTATTACTTGTCTATTGATGTTGCACAATTTTAATTTTTAAGTGTATATCTCCATTGAGTGTCACAAAACAGATTCTTTTTTTTTTTTTTTTTAGCGAAAAGGATTTATTCATTAAGGAAGACCATGTACAGCATGCTCAGTAAGAGCGAAAACGTTTTATTCACCTTGTACAAATAAATGAAATTATCAGTAGAAAAATTTTACTTTGATTGGAACCTGCAGTGACCCGATTTGCTTCCATCACTTTTTTATTCCATCAAAGGTCGAAGATGTTGCTGCTGCACCCACCATAAGGGAGGTAGACTTTGACAACTGGTAGGCATTTTTCATGGCGTCGGTGTTGGACAAAAATAAAATTATACTGAAAATTAAAAGAAATTATGTTAAGGTGTGTGTTGGATATCATTTTTTTAAAATAAAATTTACTTTCACTAAATATGCAATAAAAACTTATATGAATTTCTTATAAGATAAAATAAAATACAACTAATTATAAATTATATTATTAAAATAAAACTTTAAAAAAATTAGTATATTTTCATAATTACTTTCCATTTTACTTATAATATTTATATAGTAATATTATAAATAATAGAATATTTAATAAAATAATTAAAAAATTATATATATCAAACAAATGTCAAATCCTTAATATCTATAAAAATGATAGTAACTTTTAATCTAAGAGTTAGGAACTTGACTATTAAATTTCAAAGGACACAACTTTAGCCTTTTTTTTATTATATTTATTTTAAAGCGACACATATGATAGTTACTTGTTAACTTTCAAATAATTATTTTTTAGTCTAATAATCACAACTTTTATGTCACAATTTAAAGGTCTTGGATTTAAAACCTAATAACATAACTTTTTATTTTGAAAACTCCATTAATCTCTGTTATTTTCAAAATAAAATATAAAAATTCTCAATAATTTTGATAGTTATTTGTATAAATAAAAGTTCCTTTCATATTAAACTTTTATATAGTAAAAAGTATATTATAATAAGTTTAAATAATATGATAGATAAGTTTTAAACTAATTATTTTTATTGATAAGTTGTACAACTAGTCATATAAATGGTTGTAGACTATTATGCTTTTCTTTTAAATAATTGACACATTAAAGATGATTGTGTTTATATCATTTTCATGAATATTTTCAAGTTAAATTCTTTAACTTATTGGAACAATTTAAACATTCCATATTTATATTGGTAAATTGGGGTCCTCGCTATAAAGAACCATTTCATGTCTGTTAAGAATCTTATAGACTCATCCTTTTAATTTATTGTAGAAACCAAACACTATATAATCTTAAAATTGAAATAAAATTAATTATAATGCTTTAATTATACTGATGATGTACTTTAACTAATTAAATTTAAGACTTGATGTTATATTAAACATTGACTTGAGTTTCCTTCATTGGTAATTTGTATTTATGGATTTAAGACCTATCCCTCTTAATGTCTTATTTACCATATTTTTTGTTAATTGTGACTACTCTATTTTTAATCAAATTTCTTATATAGCTATGTCTTAGTCCATTATGTCTAAACTTACCATTGTATACTATATGCTCTTGCTAAAGTTTTATCATTGTCACAATATATATATAAATGGATACTATTGGCTTGTCCTACAGAGAAATCTCATTAAACAACTTCCTTAAGCATTTTGCTTCTTTATTTACTGAAGTTAATGTTATAAATTTTGTAGCCATTGTGGAATTTATTATACAAGTTTGTTTCTTAGAACTATAAGAAATTGCACCCCTATCAAGCATAAAGATCAATCCATTAATAGGAGTGTAATCCTCTTTATCATTGATCTAACTAGCATATGAAAGTCCTTCTAAAATAGAAGGGTAACTAATATAACTTATGACATAATTCTTTGTTTTCTTTAGGTATTTTAGGATTTTGTTTACTCTATACAAATGTATGTTACTTGGATTATTTGTATGCCTATTTATTTTGCTAACTGCATTGGCTATGTTTGGCCTTATACATGTCATTGCATATATTAGATATTTTATCATCTTGGCATATTCCAATTGAAATATTAGACTTTTAACATTTTTAGTAAAATTTGAATTGGTATCAAATGAGACAAAAGCTAGAATAAAATCTAAATGATTAAATTTATTAAGAACTTTTTTAATGTAATGTAATTGAGAAAGCATTATACTCTTTTAATCTCATAAAATTTTGATTTTAACAATGACATTTGCCTTATCCATATCTTTCATATCAAAGTTAGTTGACAAAAATATTTTGGTAACTTCAACTTGTTCTAAGTCAGTTCTAAAGATTAACATGTCATCCATATACAAATAGATAATAACACCTTTTCATTCATTGAATTTGTTATAAACACATTTGTTTGATTCATTAATCTTGAATCCATTAGCAAGTATCACTTGATCAAAATTTTGATGTCATTGTTTAGGTGCTTGTTTTAGTTCATTCAAGGACTTAACTAATTTACACACTTTGTTTTCTTAACCAATTTACACACCTTATTTTCTTAACCAAGCATAATAAATCCCTTAGGTTACTTCATGTACACTTTTTTTTCCAATTCACCATTTAGGAATGTTGTTTTTACATCTATTTGATGAATTACTAGACTATGAATTGAAGTGAGTGTAATAAGCAGTTTGATTGTGACAATTCTAACTACTAGTGATATATATCAAAATAATTGATACCATACTTTTGAGTAAAGCTTTTTGCAACTAACCTAACTTTAAACTTATCAATGGTTCTATTAACCTTTTTATTTCTTTTTAAAAACCCATTTACATTCAATTGGTTATGCACTAAGTGGAAGGTTTACTAATTTTCAAGTTTTATTACTCATAATTGAATCTATTTCATCATTTATTACTTCCTTCTAAAACATGACATCTTGGAATTTGATCGCTTTACTAAATTTCTTGGGATTATCTTTAATATTAAAGTAATATGAAATTTGATTACTTATTAATTCTCTTGTTCCTTCTACTTAAAACATAAAGTGATTAAAACTAAAAGACTTTGTTTTTCTTGCTTTTTTGCTGCTATGAAGTTCAATGACTTTATTATTTTCATTTTCTTTTGCTAATGTATTATTTTCCTTATCAAGAACTTATTTCTATTATAAAACTTTTAGAATATAAATAAACCTATTTTCATTAAAAACAATATCTCTCGATTTTATGATTATGTTAACAAATATAGAGTTATTAAACTTTATGATCATGAATTGATAAGGCTTGCCATTATGAGCATATCCCAATAAGATACATTCAATTCCCCTTTCACATAATTATTTCTTTTTATGTTTTGGAATTTTAACAATTGCTCTATAACTCCAAATTTTTAAGTAATTAAGGTTTAATTTCCTTTTATTTTAGAATTTATATGGGTTATTTTGTTCCTTTTTATTAAAACTTTGTTTGGAATGTGGCATGCTATAAGTAAGGCCTCACCTCAAAATTCATAGCTTAAGCAAGAATTTAATAATATGACATTGACCATTTCTATTAATGTTTGATTTTTGTGTTTAATAACTCCATTATGTTGTGGTGTATAAAAAGCAATTGTTTGATTAATGATTCCTATGGATTCATAGAATGCAATGTCATAATTTTTTTTCCCTTTATGAAATCATAAGCACTTAATGATAGATTCACATTGTAACTTAACTTTAAATTTATAGATTTTGAATTTTTTAAAAACTTTATTTTTAATATGCAACAAATAAACATGAAAAAATCTAAAGTAATCATCAATGAATGTCATAAAATATATTTTCTCTTATAGAGATAGGGTTTTATGAATATTACACATAACACTATAAATTAATTCTAACATACTTAAAGATATTTGAATGTTTAAAAATGTACTTCAAGTAATTTTTGTTAACATACGAGTTATGCATTTATCTTTAGATATATTAAAATGTGACAATGATTATAATTTAACTATGTCTTATAATCTTTTAAAATTTATATGACCTAATTTATTATGTCATAAGAAAAATGCTTAATAGTATAAATAGAATTATTATTGTTACTTTCATTGATATTGAGTTTGAACATTTCATTACACAAGTAACATTTTCCCATAAATACACATCTTTTTGAAAAAACAAATTTATTTGCCTCAAATACAAGTTTAAACCCATACTTGTTCAAAAGACTACCCAAGTTTTTTTTTTTTTTGTTGTTGTTTAAAAGTTGTTACGTGAATTTTCTCTTTTTCAATTTGAGTGTTGGCCGGGCGTTGCACTACTGCAAGGGCCTGGCGCACCTCACCAAGTCCGGTTTACAAGTTTTGGATTTCAGTTAGTCGAACCAGGCATTATTAAGGAGCTCCATGGTTTGTCTATGGCATATTACGATACATTATGTCATACTAAAGATATTGGAGGTGTCTTTTCCACGACAAATTTAAGGAGCGTGCCCGCCTTGTAACCAAAAGGCCGGGGGGGGGGGGCTATATTTGACTGTTGTAATTAAAGACAAATACAAGTTTAGAAATTTTACTATTACCATTTTTTTTTTCTCTAATCGTCCCATAGTATAATTGTTGAGATTTTTTTTTTTCCATTTTGGTGAACAATATGAACGAGAATTTCATTCCTTGCAAATCATGTCTCCATATTAAGCCTTAAAGGAAACATTTTAAGTTCCATCATTCAACACCGGGACTAAAACATAAACTATATTAGAAGGGCAACTAATTTAAGCTAAAAAGGACAGAACCACCAACATTTTACAAGATACCATCTGGACAACATTAATCATAAATCAATCCCACATCGAAACGGCGTAAAAGAGTCACCGCGAAAAGAAACCGTAAATAGGAACCAACTGGGATCTGCCGGACATACTTACCTGGACGGGGTCAATGGGTAATCAAGAAAACCCATGGCCTAGATCAGTGACCTTCATTGCACTTTGAAGGGGCGCTGGGTCTAAGGTCTCCTCAGAGTAGGAGAGCCTACGTCATAATTTGTGGTAGTGGGGGCCTGCGTACGCGCGGCCTCTTCTAATCTTAATGCCAATCTTTGCTTGACCAAAAACAGGGCACCCAATAGAGGTTGTATGTTGTGATGATCTTTTTTCGTTAAGAAGTCTCTTTGTGCAATAAATCACTGACTTTAATTCCTCATTAAGATTCAAGAAAATCACTTTTCTACCTTTTATGCCTGTCATGTTGTTCAACAATAAGCGTCGATGCTCAGCTCAATTCAATGGTAAAGCGAACTCTTGATAAATGTGTCTGTGTCTATACTGCGAAGGCTCCCGACCACATGGTGGTTCGAGGTGCTCACTAGTGTGCCCGACCCTCTTACATCAAATAGGAGATAAATGGCCATTACGAGAGAAGGTTATAGAAGGCAATTCAAGTCTTTACTTTCTCGGTAGCTAAGATCAGGTGTAGTATCTGTTCTTATCATTTCAATATCTGATATGCGGGTCAATGGCACGCACGATGTTAAATTAATTTTTTAAGGGGAAAAGTAACTTGCTACCGGGATCCTCAAGTGTTGCGCTGCTGTAAATCAAGATTTCTAATGAAAATTGCTTGTTCTTGGTACAATGAAGGGTATAGGTCCGGTGTAAGGTAATAAAATGCAAAAGAAGTTACAAAATGTAATTAGTAATTTTTTCTCTAGAAAATTTTCAGAAGAAAATTCAACAGATTTCAACTCATTACGGTACGTTTTCTCCTACTAACGATATCCAAAGTGTGCATAATTGGTTGAGACATTTTGTTGGAGAAAAATATATTGAAAGTGAGTCTCCACATCATAAATTGGACAAGAATAGATTTAAGAACCATCCCGAACCGAGAATCTGATGCAAACATTGCGTTAGATTGGCTGAATCACGAAGATCAACATCCTCATAAACGAAGAAGGGGCTCTACTAGACAAACAAATCTCCTAGATGGAACCTTGACTGCAAATGATTTTTAATTATTCCTTGGACTTGGGCATTACCCTTTCCCAAATTACTACAAATGACTACAAACAAAGATCCTCTTATAGGTGTCATTACCCTTTTCCAAATAAAAAAAAAAAATATTAGAGTATGCAACGTCCACGTTTATAAGGTTCAAGATCCTCTTATTCCTATTCGATGTGAGAGTTAGGTCATATTTAAGGACCAACCCATTGATCCGTGATTTAGACAGATTGCCTTCCTGTCAAATATATACTTAGGTCCCGTATTGAGCCTTTGACTCTCCAACAATGTGGAAGTAGATCCCTTGCATATTTATTTAAGCGTTTATATAATTAGAGAACAACATAATGAAAGCTATGTTGTTATTTCTGTCAGCCTTTTTCTCATGTTCTTTTCACGGCAACCATTTAAATTTGCGATTAATAAAGAATCAAATTGCTTGAGTGAGGCGAAGGGCACAAGTACAAGGTTTATTGGTAGCCCTTTTTGGCATGAATTGAGCTTTTAGATTTCAAAAAGCATGGCACTTATATTATTTTCTGGGTGTTCGAGACTACGACATTCGTAATCACAGAATTGGGAATGCTGAGTTTCTCATAACATTTAACTATTAGTAGTCCTGACTTTTGACTTTATAGCTTGACTCCAAAATGGGATTGTTTTGTATAAGGAAATTTCTACCATAATAGACTGAATTTTGTTGAACTTTAATGATAAAGTGATATTTGACAAACATAATGAAAGACTAGAGATTCTTAAACAAAAAAACTTGTGACTAGAGATGGCGGGTGCGCCAGGCCCTCGCAAAAGTGCAACGCAGGGGCGACGCCTGAGGAACCCAATAGCAAGCTACCGAAATAAGTCCTCCCCAAAAGAAAAAATTAATTTAACATCGTGTGGACCAATGGACCACGTATCAGATATTAAACTGATAAGAACAGATACTACACTTGATCTTAGCCAAAAGGCCGAGAAAGGTATGATTAAAAGTATATTTCGAACTGTCTTTTATAACGAGCTCTAGTTAAGGCTATTTCTCCTGTAGTCGATGCGGGAGGGCCTGGCGCTCAAGAAATTATTTGTTTCGCGGACAGCCCCTTACAATCTTAGGTGTAAGAGCCTCCCGCAAGACGCTCGTTGTGCTTCAAGAGAGAGAATTTTCATCATTTTTCCTTCTTCCATGTAACCATGTGTATGGGATGGTACAGGAGTGAAAAGAAGAATGGGATCCTATCAATATCTGGGATAATAAGTTTATGAGTGTGGTGAGATCATATTGAATGCCAAAAAAACAAAAAAAAAATCATTCAAACTTGTGATTTACTTCTTTTACATATCTCATCACTTTAAGATTTCTATTTGTACTCTAACATTTAAAATTATGATAAAAAAAGAGAGAAGTTTTCTAACTGTTGTTATTAGGCCATTGTTTCCACGTTTTCTATTAAATGCCTAGTTGAAGAGATTAAGATATGAGTTCTAGACAAAGAAAGTGTCGATAATTTTATGATCAAACTTTCATTATTTTTTTAATAGTACATTAACAAGCATAATAAATCTTAATGTAACAGGTGCACACTACCTAACTTTCATATTATCAAAGAAGAGGAAGATCTTGGACCATATAAATATGGGTACACGACTGAGTTACACTAATACACTTGACTTACTTGCTCAACTGAATACCAAGGAGCTAGAGTTGGACTGCTTCTTGACTTGCTTGTGCAACTCAGTCCCACTAATATGCTAAAAATGAAGAAGCTATTATTAAACCGCTTGACAAAACATCTAATACATTAGGAATCGAACTCCTTCCAAAATGCCTTTAAGGGTTTCATTTTTCTTACTCCTGCAATTGAGTTCCACTAACATGCTAGAAATGAAGCAACTTGAGCTAGACAGTTTGACAAAACACATCACATACACTAAGAATGAAACTCATTCCAACATATCTTGAGAGTTTCATTTGCCTTACGTCTGTAACTAGGTTCCACTAATACGCTAAAAATGAAGGAGTAAGGGTTAGATAACAAACATCCAACACGGATGTTGTGATAAATGACGTGTATGGGATGGCAAATATAGGAAGTGTGTATGGCATGACAGATATAGGAAGTATGCTGTTGTGTGTATTCTCTAAGGTTATCGGGATTACTAATATTAATGAGGTAAAACTAATTGTAATTAGAGAGGTAAATAACTTTCAAATTGTGCTTAAATGGATGAACAACATGAAAGAAAAAACTTCAAAACTTTCGTAAATGTTTTATAACATTAGTAATAGAATTTAAAATAAAATTTTCTTTGTTTTCTAACTTTTAATAATGTAATTAATTAACATATACTTTGACTAAATAGAGACAAACTCATTATATGAACTTAGTAATATAGATTTGAGACTTTATATATAAGAAATTATAAATTAAGACAAATTGTGCATATTTTTTATCATTGACACTAGTTATTCTGTAAATAAGATTATAAGTTATAATATTTCTAAATTTTTGTGATTTTTTACTACAACCCTTTTATTCACAATCTAGTACAATTATATAGATTTTTGGTTATATTTATAAAATTTAATGCTAAAAAAAGGAAAAAATAGAAAAATATATTTAATACATAAAGAATTAAATTCATTGAAATATGTCTTAACATCTACAATAGAGTTTTTTATTATTTTTAAATTTTATTAAATTTCATATTAAACATATCAAACAAAGAAAAACAAGACGTTCATGTTTGAATAAAAAACACGAAAAATAAAAGATTAAACTTAAGAGTTGATTATGGGGTAGGACCTAATGAGATCCAACCCCGCCAAAAATAGTCGTACGCCACTATAAGCAATGAGCACACGATATTCTTTAGTAAAAGGCGAAAGAATAGTTCGCTTTGTGCTTACTGCGTGGCCCCGTAAGTTTGAAACATGGAATTTCTGTCGGATATATACTCAGGGCCCTGTTTGAGGCATTATGTCACTTGAACAATGTGGGAGTAGATCACACTGTATATGTAAGCCTTCATAATTTGGGAACCGCATCCTACCAAAAGTACGTTTTTTTCTTTTGGCAACCAATGAAAATTCTTTCGTGTGATTCCGGTGCGATATTCGACAAGTACAAAGAAACAAGTCGCTGGAATGAGCCGATGGATAGACATCGAATGTTTATTTTAGTCCTTTTCACAACGAGGCATGAATTGAGCTTCAAATTTCAGAAACAGTACCACTATACAACTATATATATCGAGCAACAAAATCAATATAAAAAAGCAGCAATTTTTTTTTTTAACATTCTGCTTCATTTATTTGTGAATTTGAATAAAATGTAATATTTCTTGTTGCTCCTCAAGTGTTGTTACATGGATTTTTTTATTTTTCAAAATTATTTCACTACATTATTTTTTTAGTTGTTCGAGTCTAGGACAATAGGATAATAAAAATCGAATTCATTCCTGCAAGTATATGACTTAAGGGACCGCCGTGAGTACCACCCAAAGAATGGTTTATTGGCGTACAGTAGTATCCTATAATTTATTTAGCAATACTAGGTTGAGAAAAATTTTGTTACACTATAATGGTGCTTATTAATTTCATTTGTTGAGTTCATTATATTGATAAACATCTACCCAGAAAAATCTACTTGCCATATATTCCAAGAAATATATCAAACAATAATATTTCAACTTCAGAAAGCATTCAACTATTTTATTGTGATCAAACCTTCAAATTTCTTAAGATTACTTGCGAGTACCTTTCTCCAAACACTCCAGTGTAAATCTTACGCGGGCAGACACTTTTTATTGTCATAGTTTGAATTCATTAAAAAGGGATTGTGTGCTGTAGAAGAGATGTCCAAGTGTTGTCACGCAACACGCCGTTTTGCTCAAATTGAGCGATTGAAAAGGTTTATTTCAAAGATCTCTCCATAATTTTAGAATTAGGTAAAAATTTCTAAAATCTTGTAGATGTCATAGTAAAAGAGAAGCATATAAAAGTATGTGATGAAATTCTTTAAACTATTGCTAGAAATTTCTGATTATTACAACAAAGAAGCATTCTTTGCAATCAAGGATGACTTATAAAATTGGGCAATAATGGAGATCCAAAGACATGGTATTCAAGATTTTGCCACTGATATTTTCATTGTCGAGTTACTTATAGAGTTAAAAAAATCTGAAAAGCCCAAGTCTCATAAGGGCAATGATAGCAAGGGAAAGAGTAGGAAAGATAACTACTCAAGCAAAAGACATTTCTACAAGTTTAAAAGGCCTAAGGAAGAGAAGAATACCAAGGAGGATCAAAGCGGTGACAGGTTTCCTCTCAAATGCTACTTTTGCGATAGGTCGCATAAGGCAAGGGGTTACCAGAAGAAAGCCAAGCTTTCTGCCTTAGTTGAAAAAAGGGAGGAACAATAGCAACACAAAGAGATGAGGATGAAATCCTTACAAATCCTCAATGTCATCAAAGGCAAGGTCGAAATGCCCAAGACCGAGAAGAGAAGACGATTATATGTGGAAGTAAAGGTGAGTAACCAAGTGGTAAGAGTTTTAGTAGATACCGGAGCTTCCAATAACTTCCTTCAAGAAGAGGAAGCAAAGTGGTTGGACATCAAATACAACAAGGATCGAGGATGGCTCAAGGCAGTGAATTCAGAGCCAAAGTCAATTTTCAGCGTTGCTCATAGCATAGAGGTAGTATGGGTGAGTAGCGTGACCTTGTAGACTTTTTTATTGTACTAATAGATGATTATCTAATTGTGCAAGGTATGAAGTTTATGGACCGCCTATTCCTTTTGCCAACACAATGTGTATATTAGAGGAAGACAATACATGCATGGTGCCTTTGGCTAGGAAGACTAGCTTTTAGTCTAAGTGAATTTCAGTCATGCAACTTTCTAAAGGCATGAAGAAGGTGCAACTCAGCTTTGTTGTATCCTTAAAAGATGGAAAAGATACTTCTTCATCAAATGCTCTACCTAAGGAAGTCTCTCACGTTCTGGAGGAGTTTAAGGACTTTATGTCGCCCGAATTGCCTAAAAAGCTCCCACCCAAACTTGAGGTGGACTATAAGATAGAATTAGTCTCTGGTGCAAAACCACCTGCTGTAGTGCCTTACCAAATAGCACCCCTAAGTTGGAGGAACTAAGGAGGTAACTTAAGGAGCTGTTGAATGCGAGTTACATTCAATTGTCAAAGGCTCCATATGGTGCACCTATGCTTTTCCAAAAGAAGCACGATGGGTCACTCTAGTTGTGCATTGATTATTGGGCGTTAAGCAAAATAACTGTGAAAAATAAGTATCTCATTCCATTGATAGTTGATTTGTTTAATCAGCTGGGTGAAGTACGGTGGTTCACAAAGCTGAATTTGAGATTAGGATATTACCAAGTGATGATTGCAGAAGGAGATGAACCAAAGACCACTTGTGTTATGAGATATAGTTCCTTTGAGTTCTTAATAATGCTTTTTGGACTTATTAATACCTCTGCCACATTCTGCACTCTTATGAATCGAGTCTTTGAGTCGTTTTTGGATAAATTTGTCGTAGTGTATTTGGATGATATTATTGTTTATAGTAAGACGTTGAACGAGCATATTGAGTATCTACGACAAGTTTTCCAAGTACTAAAAGAACATAAGTTGTATGTGAAAAGGGAGAAGTGTGCCTTTCCTCAGCAAGCAGTAGCTAACAAACCAGTGTTGGCTCTTCCCAACCACACCAAACCATATAAAGTATATACCAATGCTTCTGATTTTGTAATTGATGGTGTTTTAATGTAAGAGGGGTATCTTATTGCGTATGAGAACCGCAAGTGGAATGAAACCGAATGCTAATATACAATATAAGAAAAGGAGATGACCGCAGTGGTGCATTACCTATGAACTTAGAGGCATTATTTATTGGGGTCCAAGTTTGTTGTGAAGATAAATAACATTACCACAAGTTATTTCCTTAATGAAAAGAAGTTAACACCAAAACAAGTGAGGCGACAAGCTTTCTTAGTAGAATTTAACTTTGTGATGAAGTATAAGTCAAGAAAGGTTAATTTAGTAACCAATACATTGAGTAAAAGGGTCGAACTAGTTACCATCACAAGTCTAAACTTTCCTTTGGTAGAGCAAGTAAAGGAGGGATAGGAGTATGACCCACAAGCCAAGAGTTTGAGAGAATTGACAAGTAATAGGAAGACACACCAATTTGGCTTGAAGATGAAGTACTCACTACCAAAGGTAACAGAGTTTATATGCCAAAGTGGTAGGGATTAAGGAAAGAGATTATTAAAGAGTGTCATGACTCAAAATGGGTAAGATATCTGGGTATACATCATACATTGGCATTTATAGGGCGAGCATATTATTGGCCTCAAATGTGGGATGACATTGAGTTCTACGTGAAGACTTGTCTTGTATGCCAACAAGACAAGGTAGAATAACATTAGCCATCGGGATTGTTAGAGCCACTACCTATTCCGGAGAGGCCATAAAAATGTGTTTCGATGGATTTCATCACATGCTTACCAAAGTCGAATGAATGTATCAACATCATGGTGGTGATAGATTGATTTAGTAAGTATGGTGTGTTTATTTTTGTACCCTCAAAGTTTACAGTCGAAGATGTAGTACACTTATTTTTCGAGTATGTAGTGAAATACTGAGGTATCTCGAAGACAATTGTCAACGACAAAGACATTTGCTTTAACGGGAGATTGTGGATAAAACTACTCAAGTTGTTGGGATCTGAGTTCAATTTCTCCACAAGCTTTCACCCCCAAACTGATGGCCAAACAAAAAGGGTGAATGTCTTGTTGGAACTGTTCTTGAGATATTACGTAAGTACTAACCAGAGTAATTGGACTAAGTTGCTTGACATAGCCTAATTCTCATATAATCTACAGAAAAACGAGTCAACTGGGGTTAATCCATTCGAGGTTGCTACGGGACTACAACCAATAACTCCACACATATTGGCAGTTGGCTATAAAGGGCCTAGTCTTACTAATTTCAAGTTTGCCAAAGGTTGACATGAAAAGTCCGACATGGCACAAACACACTTGGCTAAGGCTACTAAACGAATGAAGAAATGGGATGATGTCAAGAGAAGACACTTAAAGTTTGAGGAAGGAGATTTATTGATGGTGAAGCTCCTTCCCCATCAAAGTCAAATGTTTGCTAAGATGCATAAGGGCCAAGTAAATCATTACAAGGGACCCTTCCCAATGAAGAATAGGATTGGCAAGTTAACCTACCGATTAACTTTACCATCACACTTTGAGATGCATCCAGTATTCTACGTAAGCTTGCTAAAGCCTTATCATTTTGATAAAGAGGAGCCATGTAGGGGCGAATCAAAAAGAGCTCCTACAACCATAACAACTATGTCAGATCGTGACGTGGAAGAAATATTGGCGTTCGTGTCATTCCAAGAAAAAGTACCCATCTGACTTATGTCAAGTACTTTGTTAAATGGAAGGAGTTGCTTAATAACGAGGCAAGTTGGGAGTATGGGCTAATTTCATGGTGCAACATGGATGTGATCGAGACATAGAAGAGGAATGTAACAAGGGTGTCGCTAGATTAAGTGGAGGAAAATGTCCCGTGCCATGTGATTTTACCCAAATTTAGTAACTAAAGAAACTTATTCCAGAGATCTCTCCGTAATTTTAGAACTAAGTGGGAAGTTCTAAAATCTCGTATATAACTCTCATATCTTCTTGTAAGATGTAAAGTTGTGTAAAATACTTTAGAAATAGAATAATGACTGTTAGATCAAATAGATCATAGTAATTCATTGAAAAGGTAGACGACTATATATAGTCTTAGGAAAATCACCTAAACAATAGTGTATTTGTATTCTTTAAACAATATAGTATTTTCTAAATTCTCCATATCATTTGTCTACTATGTTTACGTCTTTGCTATTTTTTGTTAGTAATATTTTAACTTTTGAATAAAATTAACTAGTATTCGAGTCAAGTGAATTATTAGTACACGAGTTATTGGTAAAAGAAGACCAAGTGCGTGACAGTGTGCACCTGAGTTGAACAACATCAAAATCCTTTTGCTGCAAAGTCTCACCCATCCTCAGATTAGGAGGCGCACTCTTTGTAATTAATTGTGTCTTTCTGTCCAGGCTACGAGGGCTCTCGGCCTGATATCGACACTAATCATTCCTTTCTCGGCCTTTTCGTTAAAATCAAGTGTTGTGTAGTATCTGTTCTTAGCAGTTAAATATCTGATACTTGTCACATATGACATTAAATCAATTTTGAGGACCCACACTGTAGCTTGTTACTGGGGTTCGTTCTCAGGCGTTGACAAGGTGTTTCACACCAAAGATATTTTTAGGGTCTTTTTGCAATATAAATTGGGTTGGGTTGTAATCAAGCATCGGGTTAAAATCTGATAGTATTAAATTGTCACGACTCCAAATGTCGCAGTTACAACTACCGTTTTAAGCCTTGTAGGAAACATTAGAAGTTCCATCGTTCAAATCGGGGACTAAAACATAATCTATATTAGAAGGGTAACGGATTTAAACTAATAAGGACAGAACCACCAACATTTTACATGATATCATTTGGATAAGATTAAGCATAATTTGGCTTCAATCTCACATCGACACGGCGAAAAAAGTCACCGTGATCGGAGAGCATAAACAGCAACCAACTGGGAAGATGAAACTTACTTACCTGGACGGGGTCAATGGGAGATCAGGAAAACCCATGGCCTAGATCAGTGACCTTCATTGCACTTCGGAGGGTCGCTTGGTCTAAGGTCTCCTCAAGTTAGGAGAGCCTACGTCATAATTTGTGACAGTGGGGCCTGCGTACGCGCGGCCCCTTCCAATCTTAATTCTAATCTTTGTTTGAGCAAAACAAGACCCCTAAAAGGGGGTTTTAATTTTATAAGGAAAAACCTTTCTTACGTAATTTTTCAGAAAATAAATTATTCTCCAAAGAAAATTTCTCTTTTGTATTTTTCCTGAAATAGATTATTTTCCTGAAGTATTTTCTAGTTACAAAGTTTGGATTTCATATAGTTAAAAGAGGTGACGTGCTATATCTGAAACTTTATACTCGTTTCGTTTCGGAATCTCCGGTAAAAAAAGAAGTTTGGATTTCATATAGTGAAAAAAGGGGACGTGTTAAGGAAAATGCATTTTGGCCAATTGGATTTTCCTTGTGAAGCCTAAAGTGTCTTTATTGTAAGGGTGCATACTACCCAAATATCACATTATTAATAAAGAAGGGAATCATTATTGAGAAAGAAGGGAATATTAGACTATATAAGCGTAGACATTATACATCCCAATAAGTTAACCTTTTAAGAAGAAGGTCATGCCTCATGACAAGTGGTATCAGAGTCTACCCTTATCCGTTATAGGACTCTCGACTTGGCACGGAATGCCAACAATGCCAATAGATGCGTGTTCAAGAATATTGACGAGGTCGTCGATAAATTTGGTGTGGGAGAATATAACGAGTTCATACTACCCGTGACATTACGCTCTAACGAAGAAATCACCATCTTTTGTATAGACTTTTTGATTTTGAAATGACTGACAATTTAGTATTGAGAAAGTTAATAAATTTTCATTTAGTTCCTCAAATAAGATGCAAGAAAATCACTTTTCTACGTCTTACGCCTGTCACGTTGCTCAATAAGTGTCGATGCTCAGCTCAATTCAATGGTAAAGCGCACTCTTGATAAATGTGTCTCTGTCTAGACTGCGGAGGCTCCCGACCACATGGTTCAATGTGCTCATTAGTGCTCGACCCTCTCATAACGAGTCAGAGACAAGTGGCCATGACAAGAGCAGGTTATAAAAGGCAATTCAAGTCGTAATTTTCTCGGTCTTATTGCCAAGATCAGGTGTAGTATCTGTTCTTATCATTTTAATATCTGTAAATCAAGATTTCTAATGAAAATTGCTTGTTCTTGGTACAAATGAAGGGTATAGGTCCGGTGAATGTAATAAAATGCAAGAGAAGTTACAAAATGTAATTAGTAATTTTTTCTCTAGAAAATTTTCAGAAGAAAATTCAACAGATTTCAACCCATTACGGTACGTTTTCTCCTACTAAAGACATTTTGGAGAAAAATATATTGAAAGTGAGTCTCCGCATCATAAATTGGACAAGAATAGATTTAAGAACCACCCCGAACCGAGAATCTGATTCAACCATTGCGTTAGATTGGCTGAATCATGAAGATCAACATCCTCAAAAACGAAGAAGGGGCTCTACTAGACAAACAAATCTCCTAGATGGAACCTTCATGACAAACCTTAGTAAAGGAAAACCAAAAAGCTTAGACACAGAATTGGTTAGGGGCTAGAATCTTTTGAGATCCAATCCCTCAAAAAATAATCTTATGCCACTATAAGCAATAAGCACACGGTACTCTTTAGTAAAAGGCGAAAGAATAGTTCGCTTTGTGCTTACTGCCTGGCTCCGTAATTTTGCCAGATCGCCTTCCTGTCACATATATACTTAGGTCCCCTATTGAGCCTTAGACTCTCCAACAATGTGGGAGTAGATCCCCTGCATATTTATTCAAGCCTTTATATAATTAGAGAACAACATAATGAAAGCTATGCTGTTCTTTCTGTCACCCTTTTTCTCATGTTCTTTTCACGTCAACCATTTAAATTTGCGATTAATAAAGAATCAAATTGCTTGAGTGAGGCGAAGGGTACAAGTAAAAGGTTTATTGGTAGCCCTTTTCGGCATGAATTTAGCTTTTAGATTTCAGAAAGAATGGCACTATATTATTTTCTAGGTGTTTGAGAGACATTCGTAATCACAGAATTGAGAATGTGATTGTTTTGTACAAGGAAATTTCTACCATAATAGACTAAATTTTGTTGAACTTTTCTGATAAAATGATATTTGACAAAACATAATGCAAGACAAGAGATTCTTAAATAAAAAATCTTGTGACTAGAGATAGCGGGTGCGCCAGGCCCTCGCAAAAGTGCAACGCAGGGGCGACGCCTGAGGAACCCAATAGCAAGCTACCGAAATAAGTCCTCCCCAGAAGAAAAAATTAATTTAACATTGTGTGGACCAGTGGCCCACGTATCAGATATTAAACTGATAAGAACAGATACTACACTTGATCTTAGCCAAAAGGCCGAGAAAGGTATGATTTATAATGTATATCGAACTGTCTTTTATAACGAGCTCTTGTTAAGGCTATTTCTCCTGTAGTCGATGCGGGAGGGTTTGGCGCTCAAGAAATTATTTCCAACACGGATGTTGTGATAAATGACGTGTATGGGATGGCAAACATAGGAAGTGTGTACGGGATGACATGATAAATGAGGATTACAAATATTAATGAGGTAAAATTAATTGTAATTAAAGAGGTAAATAACTTTCAAATTATGCTTAAATGAATAAACAACATGCAAGAAAAAATCATGACAATAGTAATAGAATTAAAGATAGAATTTTTTTTGTTTTCTAACTTTAAGAATGTAACTAATTAGGAGATATTTTGACTAAATTCAGGACTTAATAACTTGAAAGATTTTGTATGCAAGAAGTTATAAATTGGGACAAATTGTGCGTATTTTTTATCATTGATACTAGTTATTTTGTCAATGAGTATATAAATTATTCTATCACTAAGTTTTTGTGTTTTGTTAGTACAATACTTTTGTTGACAATCCAGTGCAACTATATAGATTCTTAATTGTATTTATAAAATTTGATGTTAAAGAAAATAAAGCAAAATATTCAATACACCAAAAATCAAATTCGTTCAAATATGTTTTGATATAATTTACGTGGTTTGGAATCTCAATGTTGTTTTTACGTCTACACCTACACTAGAGTTTTTCATTATTTTTAAATTTTATCAAATTACATAATAAACATATCCTAAAGCAACTCTTATAAGGACACAAATTACGTATTTATTCTCATATAATCAAACTTCACTATTAAAACTTTCAATTTAAAGTTTTAAAAGAAAAATAACGGCTAATCTTGTGTCATCTGATTTTGATGTTTATATAAAAGCTTAAACTTAGAGTTGATTAGGGGTTAGCCCTATTGAGATCCAACCCCTTTCAAAAATAGTCGTATGCCACTATGAGCAATAAGCACACGATACTCATTAGTAAAAGGCGAAAGAATATTTCACTTTGTGCTTACAGTGTGTAGGAAAGCCTACGTTATAATTTGTGGTAGTGAGGGCTGCGTTCTCGCGACCCCTTCTAATTAGATAGCCAAACTTTGTTTAACTAATAGGAGAGTTTGTTGTTACGGGCATTATTACGAAGTTATTATCTTCTCCTCAAAAAGTAACCTATTGAAGTATGCAGTACACACGTTTATATGGCCTAAAATCTCCTACAATGTGAGAATTTGATAATGTGCACCCATTACATTATACTATGATTATCTTTTTTATTTATCAAGCTTGAGTCTAGTCATATTTCGTATAGGTTAAAAGTACAACATTTGCCAATTGTCTTTTCTTTATTGAGCCTTATTCTACTCCTATTTCGTATACGTGTCTAAGTACAAAATTGGCCAATTTTGGTCTCTTTATGCACTTAGACTAGCTTTACTAAGTTCATTTTTTATTTTGAAATGGAAAACAATTTAGTTTCCAATAAATTTGAAAATTATTACCTATATTAATCATATTTTATCTGATTCCTCAATTAAAAGAAATTTAATGTAAAAAAAAAATTCTACCTCTCATACTTATCATATTGTTTAATAAGTGTTAATGATGCTAAACTCAAATCAATGGTAAAGCACTCGTGATAATTGTCTTTTATGTCTAGAGCACGATTTGCAAATCTCCTCCTTCTCTCCAACGTAAGACCCTTTCTCTTTTTAAACGTGAGATTCTATCACATTATTTTTCATGCAATGTTCTTGTTAAGCCCCTTACCTACTCCCGATTTGGGTTAGGTTGACTTTAATACTACTTGTTACACAGCCACTACCTCTTGCAAAAGTAACTAATTAGAGTAAGTAGTATTTATGTTTTTAACGCCTAGATCTCCTTCTTTTTTACGTGTATTCTATCACAACGCATACTTGACCTCATAGGTAGTTCGATGTACTCATGAGCGCCCTACCCTCTCACGTCGAGTAAGAAAGAAATTGCCATAACAAGAGCAGGTTATCAAAGGCAATCCAAGATGCATTATAAATCATACCTTTCGGCAACCCACCTTTTTGTTTAGGATTAAGGCGTAATTTTGTAAAACCCACACTAATTAACATAAATGTTCAATTGTTGTTAAAAAAAATCTGTTCTTATCAGTTTAATATTACCACTTATCACATATTACTGTAGAGTGCCCACAAACTCACGTTGTGGAGGAAGAGGGGATCTTGAACTATATAAGAGGATCTTGAACTATATAAAAGTGGACATTGCACGTCGCAACAGGTTGCCTTTTGGAGAGAATACTTATATAGCGCAAAATCTCCTTCTTTCTTCACAATATGAGATTTGGGTAACATACACCCGTTACATTTTGCTGGGATGTAACCCAACAAGTCCAATCTCAAGTTTAGCGGTTTAGTCAATTCAACTAGGCATTAAAAGGAAACTCCAAACGCCCTATTATTTTCCAATTATTTCGGTTGTTTTTTAATCCATTCTGGTTCTATATTTGTTCGAATTAAATGCTTAGCTAATTTCACGAGTCACCAAAAAATCCTTTCTTCTTCTAACTTTATGATCTTCCCATTCATTCCTCGCAGACCCTTCTTCCCCTAATTCTTTCCATTCTACCGCCGAATAATCTTATAATAATTCGCAAATCTAGAAAGATATCTCATGAAACTTGCCCTTGTACAATGAAGCGTAATTAGAAATATTTTTTAAGAAAAATTTTCAAAAGAAATTCAACTACTTGCAATCCATTATGATACATTTTCTCATTTTGTCAGGAAAAAAAAAAGGAAAGTGTCTTTCCACAACATAAATTGGACAAATAGATATGAGAATTGGTCATAAAGATAGACAAGCAATTCCTTGGACATAGGGTTAGGAGCTAGAATCTCATTAAGATAGATGAGCAATTCCTTGGACATAGAGTTGGTTAGGGGCTAGAATCTACAGAGATCCAACCCCTCCAAAAATAATCGTATGCCACCATGAGCAATAAGAACACGGTATTCTTTAGTAAAAGGCGAAAGAATAGTTCGCTCTGTTCTTGTTGCGTGGCTTCGTGCTTTTGACAGATGGAATCCCTATCACATGTATACTTAGGTCCCTTCTCGAGCCTTTGACTCTCCAACGATGTGGGAGTAGATCCCCCTGCATGCTTATTTAAGCCTTTATAATTGGGGAACAACATCATCATGAAAGCTATGCTCTTCTTTCTGTCAGCCTTTTTTCTTATGTTCTTGTCTCGGCAACCATTAAAATTTGTGATTCTGGCTGGATATACCGCAAGAATAGAGAGGCAAATTTGCTTGAGTGAGGCGATGGGTCGAAGTACAGGGTTTATTGGTAGCCTTTTTCCCAATAAGGCATGGGTTGAGCTTTTAGATTCCAGAAAAGCATCGCACTATATTATTTTCTAGGTGTTTGAGACTCCGGCACTGAGAATCAAAGTATCGAGAATTCAAAAACGAGTTAAGCTTTTCAAAACATTGAACTATTTTATTCTATTCACTCTAATGAAAATGTGGATATACATTATTTGAAATTTGAGTGCAAAAAGGATATTAATTTAAAACATGCAAAAACATTATTCTTAAAGTAAGAGAAATAATATAAACTTATTGAATCCAACAATTTAAGTATTCAAAATGTAAGGAAAAAAAAAAAGAAAATGCTTATACTAGTATTTTAGAAACCAATAAAATGTTCTATTTATGTTATTTTGATTTAATATTTTGTAAATATACAATTAATGACTAGTCAAAAAGTTCTCAAAAAGATAAATCTATTAAACTTAATAATTTCAATATTTCAAAAACAAGAAAATATTTATACTATATTTGTATTTAAACAAAAATAAAAAACTCTATTTCTATTAAAAGGTCTTAGAAGAATTTAAAGACAAAATCTTTACATACAAAATATAAGACAAGTAATGTCTTATAAACAGGGAATGGGGTAAAAGGGATTTTGTGTTGTCGAAGGAAATTTCTAAACATAATGGATTGAATTTTGTTGAATTTTCTTTGAAAAATTCAAAAATGCATCAAATAATAATTAAGTATAAAATTATTTTTACAACAAAGGTACAAAACAATTTCTCTATATTTTCCGATCAAAATGAAGAGAAACTATTGTTTAAATGATTGATTTTTTCAATTAATTATTTAACAGAATATAAAATTCTCAAAATAATCTATTTTTAATTTATAAAATTATATTTCTTGCAGTCAACAAAGCTATACTCTCATCAATAGTCACAAGTAATCTTCATGGAAGAAAAAAAAAAAAAAGGAAAAGAAACAATCATAGCTATATGTGTTATGTATATTTTTCTTACTTCACCACTTAAGCAAAAGCATGAAAGGCTTCTAAAAGCGTTGAACTATTTTGTTGTAATCAAGCCCTCTAATTTCTTAAGATTACTTTTTGGTACCTTCCTCCAAACCCATACGGGTAGATACTTTTTTTTTATTACGAGAGTTTGAATTGATTGAAACAGGGTTGTGTGTTGTAGAAGAGAACCCCATGCGTGTGCTTCTGAGTTGAAAAACATCAAAATCCTTTTGCAGTGGGGTCCTACTCATCCTTGGTGAATGAGGCAATAAGGACAGAACCGCCAACATCTTAGAAGAACATTAAGCATAAGTTGGCTTCAATCCCACATTGAAACGGTGAACAAGAGTCACCGCGAGCAGAAAGCATAAACGGCAACCAACTGCAACTTATTCAACATACTTACCTGGATGGGGTCAATGGGTGACCAAGAAAACTCATGGCCTAGATCAGTGACTTTCATTGCACTTCGAAGGGGCGCTGGGTCTAAGGTCTCCTCAAAGTAGGAGAGCCTACGTCATAATTTGTGGTAGTGGGGGCCAGCGTTCGCGCGGCCCCTCCAATCCTAAAACAAATGTTCTTTTAAGCAAAATCGTCCTTGAGTGGTGATACAATGTCAAATTTACGTACGTCTTCTATAGCGGAGCCTCGGAAATCCTTGGTTACCCGAGTGCTGTTACTCGTCCCATGCTTTTAGTTGTCACGTCCTTAAGTAAAATAAAATTGGCCAATTTTATGCACTAATATGTGAAGAAATTTGAAGGCTTGATTACAATAATATGTAATCAAGCCCGAATGTTATCATTTTTATTTGTTTAACAATCCAAAATAAGAGAAATTTGCACTAGATTAGTGGCCATATTGTTGGGGTTGTTTTGTGAAAAAAAAAAAAAGTAAAAAAGTAAATCTAATGTTGAATTATTATATTAATAAAAATTTTACTCAATTTAAGTAACAATTACAACTATTTATAATAGTAAACTTAATCTATATTTAAATTTATAATTATTTTAAATTTTTTCATTAAATTGATTCCTTTAATAAACATCTCAATAAGTTCAATTCTTCCTTATCAAATCAATTTTCTTATATTAACATTTAGCTAATAACTTTTTCTCATTATTTAGTTTTACTACTTAATTAATACATTCAAGAAAACGCATATCTTAGTATTTATATTATATATGTTACTTTTCTTGTTTGATTATTTATAAACCATCACCTTTGCCAATTTTTTTGGCGTTAACCACCAAAATCATCTGTCTCTTCTTATGAATCAAAATGACAAAGAAGCTCCAAAAGTATCTCCAAGATTACCTTCCCAAGATAAAAAATCCTAACCCAAGTCTCCAATCCCTTTCAAATAACTTCTCATCCAAAAAGAAATGGATGCTATCAGGCTGCAAGCACCCCAAGACCCCATCTTTTGCTGCTGATCACGACCAAAATGTAGCCAACGGTGAAGATGGAAGCATCAGAGATGAGGCTGCAACACTTGCCGATATCGATCGCTTCCTTTTCGAGAATTTCAAGTCACTCTACAACGAAAACAAAGACGAAAACATGTATAATAAGGAAGAGGGTCAAAAAAATGGTAAAGATGGTCAAGCTTATTGGGATCATCCTAATGTTTATGCATCATTTGAATCACCTAGGTTCACTAATCCACCAACGGATGTATGGCGGCCCCACCACTGCTTCAGGGACCCCGATTCGAGCTCAATTGTCGAGGAGGCACAATCTAGCTTAACGAACACATCGGAGGGCATGGAGTCAAGTTCAACCCCTACCAATGCCCTAAATGACTCCATAAGTTGTAATGACATAAAGGGTGTCTCCAAGGTTAATGAGTTCTCCCCGTCAAGTTCTAATGCTACAAAGAATGTCACGCTTCCTGGCGATTGCGTTGCTTTGCTAGGGTACTCGCCGGATCCGCACCACGATTTTTGTCAGTCAATGCAGAAAATGGTGGAAGCAAGATTACAAAATTGTGGGAAAGTTGACTGGGATTACCTGGAAGAGCTTTTGTTTTGTTACATGAACTTGAATGACAAGAAGTCACACAATTTCATATTACGTGCTTTCGTGGATCTCATCGTCGGCATGCGTTGAAACTCCAACAACATTCCAGTGAGATCACAGCATTCTTGCATTGCAAGAGAGAGAAACAGAAAACTGACAAGAAATGTAAAGTGAAACTGTAGTAATTGTTACGAGGAAGTTTAATAAATGTTAGTTATAATCTCTTTCCATGGCCTCGTTACCCTTAGGCCCCATATGGGATATATGCATATAACATATATAGTTCGATGGAAGATCACAACTAACGAGAAATTTAATGTATAATTAATAATTATAGCTTCACTTCACTCGAGTAACGCAAACCTACATCCACATATAATGGTATATATTTTGAAAAGTTTGATGTGTCATTTATCTTATGATATATATGCACAATAATAAACGTCTCAATCCCAATTCAAATTGTAATTTTGAAAAATAATTTTTTTATAATCTTGGTTGTAGATTGCACAATAATTTTAAAAATGTAAAATAGACTAATTACAAATAGAAATTTCAGGAATTTTTATGATCTATATTGCCCTACCTAATTTGTTGGTTAAGGTAATGTCGAATTGAAATCGGAGGATCATAACCAAAATTGCAATTTCAGTCTTATGATCATGTTTATTTCAGTCTTCTTAAAAAATCTTAAAATGGGAGACAACTACCCAAGCACTTCCTCTGCATTTAAGTTATAAGCAATATTCAATTTTAATCTTACACGAAGTTGATTTTTTCCTCCAAAAAGAAGAAAGCGACTACCTATAAAAGTTCAAAGAGTTGGTCCAATGTGTGCCTATATACAAATTTACCACCAAACTTCTAATTTAGGTATGCAATTACATTACAAGTGTGATTAAGTTAATGAAATTCTTATTGGTCTATATGTACTAATCTTGAAAGTTTTAAAATTAAAAATAAAGTCCGTCTATTAATTCAATGGGTCTATTTGACCAAAGTCAACACCAAAATAAAAAATAAGCAAGTCAAAATTGGAAGTTTGCGCGAATATATATATATATATATATATATATATGAAAAAGAAAAAAATCTTCTTTGACTCCAGTCTGTCCCATTCAACGGACAATTGCATTGTGGTTTCCTCGCTGGTTCTTGAACGCTTCATCTTCCCATCTCAACTTCTTTCAAGAACATGATGAACATTGCTGGGACAGATTCCACCACACCAACTCCTTGACCAAACGAAATGCAAATGCCTCCAGCAAAACTTACAATGAAAATCCCACTATCAACAATTATGTAAATTAAAATATATAAAATTGCCACGAATTGTTTGCTTTAATAATAAAACTGTTAAAATTTTAATTTCAATAATCACAATTAAAAGTTTGATACTGACATGAAAAAAATGTAAGAAACTAGTGAATCCCAAGTGCTTATGCAATATCTCGACCAAAAATCAATCATTAATAATTAACGATCAAGGATCATAAAATTTCATAACAAATGGACAATAATTCGATAATTAAAAAAAAAAAAGAAGACAATTTTGTATTGGGCCACCAAATACATAAACCAAGCCCAACAAGCTACACACAAAAATAGGAAACGCGAAAAGTCCACACGGTGAGTGATCTTTCCAGAGGACGCACCTAAATCTAGACATCCCAGTCTCCACGGCCGCCTCTCCCTCTTCTGGTGCACGCAGTGCTCGCAAGGTTATATATATATATATATGCACACTTGGTAAAAATTTAAAAAAAAAAATGAGTATGAGAGTTTATACTTCTATTAAAAAATTAGGCTAAGAAAAAAAAAATAAAAGAGTGCAACAAAACTTCAAATTAAAATTATGTTGATGATTATATGCCACTAACTTTTTTTTTTTCAAGATAAATAGAAAATAATTTAAAATAAATTAGTACCTACCATATTTAATTGACAAAAAATACATATATGCATGTTCCTCATAAAAAATTTCAGTAATTTCATGGGCTGCTCATGTAGCACTATTAAGAAATCGAAGTTGACTGTCATTTCTAAATTTATTTGCTCACTCATTGTCGTCTTATATATATGAACACATTGAAAAATTCAACTTTTTTTTTTTTATCCAAATTTGATGGACTTGTCGTCCTGTATGAACACAATCAATCTTTTCGGAAAATTTGATATAATGCTCACATTATTATTATTATTATTATTATTATTATTATTATTATTTTCATGAAGAAAATCATAAACCATGAGTGCCACCAACCTATAGTTTTTGTTAAGGAAACTACGCCTTTACACTGTTTAACAGTTGACCCATAAATTAAATATATTCTATAGATTTAATTTTAAAATTATTTATTTATAAAATTTTATATATTTAAAATATATATTTACTTCTACAAATATTTTAACGAAAAGTCAAATTTACAACTTTATACCGAACGAATTATTTTTTTACCATTAACTCACAACGTTGAGTAATAATTCTTACATCACATTATATTCTCAATTATTAACTTTAAAACATTTTAATTAAATATAAAGTAACTAAAATTATTGAAAAAAAAAAAAGGAGAAAGAAAAAAAAAAGTCTGCGAAATTACCCTTCTTGCTACTCTCCTCAAATATTGGAAAGCCCTTCCCAGTCCTCATTCTATTCACAATAATAGGAATCTCCCCAAGAAAGAACAGAACACAAAACAACATTAAAAGGAGCATTCTAGAGAGTAGAAACCAACGAAGCCTCTCTCTGTCTCTCGCACTGCCCCTCTCTCTATCTCACAGTCCCTCTTCTCTCTCTCCCTCTCTCATTTTTTTAAGGATTTTAAAGGTACAATGTTTTAGCTTAAATTTGCATTTATAGTTATACAAATCTGTGAATCTCCACATTTTTGTTTTAGATCTGTAAGTGGGGTTTTTAATTTCTCATTACTTTTTATAGATTCAGATTCAAAATTGAAAATTTTCAGAATTCTTCTGTGTTTTCTGTTTTGTTTTATATTTCCTTGTAAGTAGTCGTTTCGGCTGTTTGCTTTGGTTTCATTTATGTTTTTCTTTCTGGAAATTTTGGGATTTTCATTGGGTTTTCTTTTTTCTTTTGGTACTTAGATTCCACTATCAGTGAGACGATTAGTTCTAGTGTTTAATTAGATTTAATCTGTTTATTTTTCTGGACACTGCTTCATAAGGTGAACAATTTAGAAGGCTATTTTATTTTTTTTTTAATTTATGTGTTTTTTGATCATTGGTTTTATAGCTTTTTTTTTTTTTTGAATTAGAGTGGGTTAAGGGGAAAGGGGGGTTTCTTGCTTCTGCAGGATTTTTGGACACGGGGTTTTTCAAACCTTCTCAGCTTCTTACACGGTTAAATCCTTGCGCCAACTCTTCCAACGAGAGTTGGTTAGTGGTTTTATAGCTAATTGGGTTTAATCTTGTTCAACAGGCTGTTTTTTTTTTTTTTTTTGCTTGAAATGAAATTGCGGTGAGTTGTCCCTGTTTTTGTCACAGATTGTAGTAATGTGGCAAACCATGCTCATTGCTAGGTTATGAATGGTTGTCTAGTGGTTACATATTGTTGTACTCATTGTAATCTCTTGTTTATGTTGGATTGGGAAACTGGATGATATAGCATAAAAATGTTCATGTTCCCTGGTAAAGCTAGATGGTGCAGATACAATCATATGCACATTGCAGATTTTTGTTATTGATTCATGTTATATTCTTGTTTATACACAATTTTGATTTTGGTGGTTTAAGTCTCAAGTATAATTGCATAACCGTAGCAAAAAGCCTATCAAAAGGACAGCAAAATGCTTTTACTGTTTTCTCTGTTGGGCATTCATTGTTATATGTCAGGTTTGACATCAAGTGGCATATAGAATGATGGTGTTGTTTATAAAGAACAGATTGCTTGATCCTTTTGAGGATTTCAACTACTTTGCTTGCCTCAATAACTGGTTTTTGAAGTTCATTTGTGTTTGGTTTTTTGTGCCTATGGAATTTATTTCTTTATTGATCTATTGCATTGTGTCAGCTATTTATATTTACACAATGTATCTAAGTTTGTCTTTAATTTAATTTGTGTATTGCTTGCTCATTTCAATGTTGCCTATATGTTTGTTTGTTTTAATTTTCTGTGTTGTGTTTCAGGTTTGACATTGTATTATTTTAGTTTGTTTGATTGCACATTTGTGCATGGTGTAAATTCTTATCTTTTCATGGACCCTTTAGGTGGATATAGTTTAATTTGCCTTTGAAAGGCCTCATCGTTCAACCATATTTGTTTTCCAGGCATCAACTTCATTGTTGGAGTCTACGCTAATTTATAAAGTGCGACAAACATGAGTGTGGTTGGTTTTGATTTGGGGAACGAGAGCTGTGTTGTTGCTATTGCAAGGCAAAGAGGGATTGATGTGGTACTCAATGACGAGTCAAAGCGTGAAACGCCTGCTGTTGTGTCCTTTGGTGACAAACAACGGTTCATTGGGACCGCAGGAGCTGCCTCAAGCATGATGAACCCGAAGAACTCGATTTCTCAGATAAAGAGATTAATTGGCTGCCAATTCTCTGACCCTGAGTTGCAAAGGGATCTCAAGTCATTGCCATTTGCTGTCACTGAAGGTCCTGATGGATTCCCCTTGATTCATGCACGGTATTTGGGTGAAATGAAGACATTTACACCAACCCAAGTTTTGGCAATGGTGTTGTCAAATTTGAAAGGCATAGCTGAGAATAATCTGAATGCAGCAGTTGTTGATTGCTGTATTGGAATTCCTGTGTATTTTACTGATCTCCAAAGAAGGGCTGTGTTGGATGCTGCTACTATTGCAGGATTGCATCCTCTTCTTATGTTTCATGAAACCACTGCTACAGCATTGGCATATGGTATTTACAAGACTGATTTGCCTGACAATGATCAATTGAATGTTGCTTTTGTTGACATTGGACATGCTAGTATGCAAGTGTGCATTGCTGGCTTTAAGAAAGGCCAGCTCAAGGTGTTGGCTCATTCTTTTGATCGATCTTTGGGTGGCAGAAATTTTGATGAAGTCCTGTTCCAGCGTTTTGCATCAAAGTTCAAGGAAGAGTATAAAATTGATGTTTTCCAGAATGCTAGGGCTTGTCTCAGGCTCAGGGCTGCTTGTGAGAAGCTGAAGAAGGTTCTCAGTGCCAACCCTGAGGCACCCCTAAATATTGAGTGCTTAATGGACGAGAAAGATGTCAGGGGATTCATTAAAAGGGAAGAGTTTGAACAGATTAGTGTTCCAATTTTGGAACGTGTGAAAAGGCCTTTGGAGAAGGCACTTCAAGATGCTGGACTTGCAGTTGAGAATGTGCATGTGGTTGAGGTTGTTGGCTCTGGTTCTCGTGTGCCTGCCTTAATGAAAATATTGACCGAATTCTTTGGAAAGGAGCCAAGACGTACAATGAATGCCAGTGAGTGTGTTGCCAAGGGATGTGCTTTGCAATGCGCTATTCTGAGTCCTACTTTTAAAGTGCGAGAATTCCAGGTAATGCTCTTCATTAACTTGCTTTTTGTCTTGCTTTTTGCATGATCATGCACCTGCTTTTCTTGTAAGCATGAAATACTTCGTTGCTACGAGTATGCTGTGTCTAAACTTAACATGCATGAGCTTGCCATCTCAAGGAATTGACAGATTTGATTATTCAATATACATATATTGTTGTCAGTTGTTTGAATTTTGTCCTTGCGTTGCACTTCCTTCCAGAGGAGATGTTTGTCTTCCTTTTGGAGTGCCGTAATAGATTTAGAACATGCTATAATGTCTTCTGATCTCTTCACTCCCTACCCCTGCAATTTCATGTAGTTCCTCATTTGGGTTCCAGGTCCATGAGATTTTTCCATTTTCGATAGCTTTATCATGGAAAGGTGCTGCTCCAGATTCTCATAATGGAGCTGCAGATAACCTGCAAAGTGCTATTGTTTTTCCCAAGGGAAATCCAGTTCCTAGTATCAAGGCTTTGACCTTCTACAGGTCAGGTACATTCACTGTTGATGCGCAATATGTTGATGTGAGTGAATTACAGGCACCTGCTAAGATCAGTACTTACACGGTAAAGATTTACTACTTTTTTTCTTGTATGAAATTAGCTATGTTTTACCGTTTTGATTTCAATTGTTTAACACATCTTGCCCAGATTGGTCCCTTTCAAACTACAAATAATGAACGGGCAAAAGTGAAGGTGAAAGTTTGTCTGAATTTGCATGGATTTGTTTCCATTGAATCGGCAACTGTAAGTCTTGCCACCAGGGTGTGTTTCTAGTTGCAGTAAATTGATTCTTGTGTGTGTAAATTTTGCTGAGATATATTTTATGCTTGTGTCAGCTTTTAGAAGAGGAAGAGGTTGAAGTTCCTGTAACTAGAGAAACAGCGAAAGAAGATACTAAAATGGATACTGATAAAGCTCCAAGTGATGCTACTCCTAGTTCTAATGAAGGTGATGTCAATGTGCAAGAAGCTAAAGCTCCTGCTGATGCTTCAAATGCAGAAAATGGTGTTCCAGAATCAGGAGACAAGCCCACACAAATGGAAACTGATGCCAAGGTAGATTTAGTTCTACAAAACCAAGTTGTTAGTTCTGTAAGAGTAATATATCCAATTAACCGACCAGTAAGCTGGTCCCATAATGTTTCTTATCCTGTCCTTGTTCATTTTAGTGACTAGTTTGCTGTCATTAGGCTGAGCCTCTAAAGAAAAAGGTAAAGAAAACAAACATTCCTGTAGCAGAGCACGTTTATGGTGGAATGCTGCCAGCTGATGTGCAGAAAGCAGTGGAAAAGGAGTTTGAAATGGCATTGCAAGATCGAGTGATGGAAGAAACCAAAGACAAGAAAAATGCTGTTGAAGCCTATGTTTATGACATGAGGAACAAGGTAGAGTTTTCATCTTGAATGAATGAAGAAATTTAGTGGCCAGTTGTAAGGTAATATTTTCATTACTAATATTTCTTTTGTCTGTCCAGCTTAGTGACAAATATCAGGAGTTTGTCACTGATTCAGAAAGGGAGCAGTTCACAGCCAAACTTCAGGAGGTGGAAGATTGGTTATATGATGATGGTGAGGATGAAAGCAAGGGCGTCTATGTTGCCAAGCTGGAGGAGCTCAAGAAGGTCAGATTACTTGTTTCTTGTTCAACAGTTTGTTGCTGTATTCCACCCCCTCTCCTTGACGTGAAAAAGAAGTTATCAACAATGGCCTTATTTTGTCCTTATTGCAGCAAGGTGATCCAATTGAGGAGCGCTACAAAGAGTACACACAGAGGGGCTCTGTGATCGAACAATTTGTTTATTGTATTAATAGTTATAGAGAGGCAGCAATGTCCAACGATCCCAAATTTGATCACATTGATTTAGCTGAAAAGCAGAAAGTAAAAGCCCTCTGTATCTGTCTTATATTCTGCATTTCTTACCTTTTTGTTATTGGGTTATGTAAACGTTATGTTTGGTATGCTGCAGGTCCTTAACGAGTGCGTGGAAGCAGAAGCCTGGTTGAGAGAGAAAAAGTGGCAGCAGGATTCACTCCCCAAATATGCTACTCCAGTTCTTTTGTCAGCTGATGTGAGAAAGAAAGCCGAAGCAGTTGACAGGTATAGCCTCTTGGTTATTGTTATCTGGGCATTGTTCCTCTCCTGTTTTAGGTCAAATTTTGTCATATTATTGGCCCCTACTAGTTTTTTGTTGTGGCCCGAACATTTTTTGATTCATTTTGGTAAAAATTGGCCCCTTCTGGTTTTTGATTGGAACAAAACTTGGCCTCCCATTCCCACAGGCTCGTTTTGTTAAGATGTCTAATTACTTTAGTGTTTGTTTCAACAGGGTTTGCAGACCGATAATGACGAAACCAAAACCACCAGCCCCAGCAAAACCAGCAACTCCCGAGAACCCTGGAACGCCACCAAATCAAGGAGGTGAACAACCGCAGAGCAGAAACACCAGTGCAAACAACCCCTCTAGTGCAGGCAGAAATGAGGATGCAGAAACTGGCAATGGAGAGGCTCCACCAGCTTCTGGAGAACCAATGGAGACTGAGACTCCATCAAAAGCTGCATAATCCTGTGATGGTGGTAGCATTAGCGTAGTTTAAAGAACTGGTTCCTTCGCATTAGAACTCCTGAGCCTGAGAGAGATTTACGGCAGGCTGACGAAGGGAAAGCATATGCGATATTTCGCACAAATGTTGAGTCTATTTGTAGAAGTTTTCCCCAGTTGGTCTGGTCTGCTAAAGTCTGGTTTTGCAACCACTCTCTAGAATCCGGTATTTAAAAGAAAGGGTTTTCCGGAGAACGGTAGACGAGACTCGAAGGTATTGTGTTGGGTGGAGACCTAAGATGATTGATTCGAAGGGCTTCTGTAGTGTTCACTATTTGGATGTCTGAAGCGCATTTACCTCGGATTATACGAATTTATGTCTCGAATTCTTGACTACAAATCATAAGCTTTCCTCTCTCGAAACACCCCTCATCCAAATCTCCGTAAAATGGAAGTACCCGGAAAGAGAAGTTAAAAACAATGATATTGCTCAAGAATATTTGGGAACGACGAAACAAGCTGGAGTCGTCTAGGGTGTGATCGGCCCGTGATCATCTATTTATGAGCAGTCGCAAGCAAGGATTAGCAATCTTTTTATTACACAAACGTGGGATAAACGCAAACCAAAAAGATACTATCATGTCAATTTATTCTTTTTTTTTTTTTCATCATGAGTTATAATCACACATCGCAATCAAAAATTATAAGCGAATAATTATAAATATATAATTAACGATCATACTTTTAAAATTTTTATTACTTTTAATTGCATCTATAAACATATACACATAAAATCTAAAGATGGATGGCGAGGTTAAATCTTCATGCTTGGCTTGGTTGCTAATTTGCTAAACGTAATCATGAGTCTGAGAAATGGACAAAGAATTTTAGTTAATCATCCTCCGCTCATGTACAAAGTATGCAAAAAGACTGTTATGAGGTTCGTGTAATGTTTTCGCAACCGTGGCGGCATGCGTGTAAATAATCTTTTCTTTTCTTTTCTCAGACTGGTAATTAGAAAATGAACTAAATTATAAAAACAACGGAAAAACGTCGTAATTTTAATCTTAAATTGAATGGAGAATGATGAAATGAATTTTGTTGTCATTTCATTATATTATATATTAAATGTATTAAAAATGATATTTATTTTAAATCAATTAAGGTCTTCGTCGTCGACGTGGGCTTAGCCGTTCCTTTTTTTTATAAGTATTCTAAACTAAAATGATTTTATTAGGCAAAAATTGCACTAGGAAGCCTCGCATTTTGAAAGATCAAACATTACCTATATTTATATAGTCTAAATTTATTTTTTTTTAATAATATGGGAGTTAAATAACATGCACCTGTTACAATGAATAACTCTTTTTTTTTAATTAAAATTAAATATTTATTTTTTTAATTAATTAATTTTATTAAAAAAATTTTACTTTTATCAATTTGATTCAATTTATAACATAATTTCTCTAATTTCAAAGAATTCTGTCGATATTATGAAATTAATCGAACTAGTCTAAGCCGGCTTACAGCCCGAGGAAAGAGTTTGAATGAGTGAATGAATACTTTTTTCGTCCCCCCACCAAAAAAAGTGGGGAGAAATACTTTCTACTACGTCGTTTTTTGGTCGCTCGCATTACAGGCGTTTCGGGAATTTCCGGGTTCAAATTTTATTTTCCATTTGTAGAAATCTATATAGCTAAAAAGATCACAGGTAGGCTGTTCTGTTCAATATTTGTCACTTCGAGTTTTCCTTTCAGGTGGGTGTCATTCAATTCAATCATCTTCTCTTTAAAGTTTCTTTTTTATTTATTTATATATTTATTTTTATCTTTCTTATTTTTTTATTTATTTTTGTCTTATTTATTTTGGATAAGCTCAGGTAGCAAGGATGGTGGTGGGATTGATTTTTTGTAAGAGGTCAATTTCATCTATGCCTCATCTCTGTGAGAGAATTAAGCAAACAGGTGGAGTGCACTATTCTCTATACTGTTACCAATGGCGTTAGAATCCTATAAGATCAGAATATCGATCAATAACCTGACTATTGTTTACTGACTTTGTCGCGAGTAATGATGTGGATAGATTTTAACAAAGCGATAAGTCATCACCGTCATCACTCTAGTAGGATTGGGGACAAAAATTGGAAAAATGGATCGGGCTATCTGGCATTATTCATAAGATTATGGTATCACATGTGCTGTAGATAGTCCAAATTCATTCTTGGATATATGAATTCTATGATCCTTTGGGATGATTTTGTTAATATCCTCAATTTGCTTTTGCTATTTTGTGTATTCGTTTCCGTATAAATTCTCTTTGTGTGTGTGTGTGTGTGTGTTTGTTGTTGATTAGTCAATTGGGGTACTTTGCCTGTAGTGTAAACAATTTGGAATTCAAGCTCTTAGTTTTCCCTTTTTTGGTTATGTTTTTGAGGGAACATTCATTTTCATAATTAATGACTCCATGGGGTGAATGAGGACCCAAAAAATAAAAAATCTTTAGAAAAACTTTTGTTCGTTATTGAATAGTAATGAACATGATTTTTGGAAAAAGACATAAACTTGATGGAAATGTTAAGAAGTATGGCACACCCTTTATTAATGTTAATTACTTGAGCTGTGAAAGCCGCCTTCTTCTTCTTCTTCTTCTTCTTCTTCCATTTTTTTTTCTTGTTCATGCATATTGGCGTGTTAGTGAAGGTCTAGTATTTGGGTTCATCTTTGGCAGAAAATGAAATAGTGCATGTGTTCAAGTCAACTGGGCCAAAAGACGGCATGCCAAGCAGGCCTGTGAACCAAAATGTGGTGAGGAAGGACCCTTCGGTTCGGCTTTTGGATGAGAGATTCATTAGGATTTTGAAGATATTCAAGTGGGGCCGGGATGCTGAGAAGGCTTTGGAAGTGCTAAAGCTGAAAGTGGATCATCGGTTGGTTCGTGAGATTTTGAAGATAGATGTTGAAATTAGTGTTAAGATTCAGTTCTTCAGATGGGCTGGGAAGAGGAGAAACTTTGAGCATGACTCAACTACTTACATGGCCTTGATCCATTCTTTGAATGAAGCTGGGTTGGTCGGTGACATGTGGAAGACAATCCAGGATATGGTTAGGAGTCTATGTGTTATCAATCCAGTGGATTTATCTGAAATTGTGAAACTACTAGGCAAGGCAAAGATGGTGAACAAGGCACTATCAATATTTTACCACACAAAAGGTCGCAAGTGCAAACCCACAGCAAGCACTTACAACTCTGTGATCTTGATGTTGATGCAAGAAGGACATCATGAAAAGGTCCATGAGCTTTATAATGAGATGTGTAATGAGGGAAATTGTTTCCCAGACACCATGACATACAGTGCGCTTATTTCAACATTTGGGAAATTGGGACGTGATGACTCTGCTATTAGGTTGTTTGAGGAGATGAAGGACAATGGTCTTCATCCCACAGCAAAGATTTATACAACTTTATTGGCGATTTACTTTAAGTTAGGTAGAGTTGAGGAAGCTTTGGGTTTGGTTGAAGAGATGAAACGTAATGGTTGTGCTCCGACTGTATTTACTTACACAGAGTTGATTAAGGGGCTTGGAAAATCTGGGAAGGCTGAAGATGCTCTTAATATATTCTTGAATATGCTAAAAGATGGATGTAAGCCTGATGTTGTGCTGCTAAACAATTTAATAAATGTTCTGGGGAAAGCAGGCCATTTGGATCAAGCACGCAAGCTTTTTGACCAAATGGAGTCTTGGCATTGCACACCAAATGTTGTGACATATAATACTGTAATCAAGGCTTTATTTGCTTCAAAAGCTCCAGCTTCTGAGGCTGCATCATGGTTTGAGAAGATGAAGGCAAATGGTGTTACTCCCAGCTCATTTACTTACTCAATTCTTATTGATGGTTTCTGCAAAACAAATAGAGTTGAAAAAGCTTTGCTGCTTCTTGAAGAGATGGATGAAAATGGTTTTCCTCCATCTCCGGCTGCCTATTGCAGTTTGATCAACAGTCTTGGAAAGGCAAGACAATATGAAGCTGCAAATGAGCTGTTTCTGGAGTTGAAAGAGAACTGTGGGCATTCAAGCGCTCGGGTGTATGCTGTTATGATTAAACATTTCGGAAAGTGTGGCCGTCTTGATGAGGCCATAGATCTTTTTGATGAGATGAAAAAACTTGGATGTAATCCTGATGTTTATGCTTACAATGCACTGATGTCGGGGTTGGTGAGGGCTGGCATGTTAGAAAAAGCTCATTCCTTGCTTAGAACCATGGAAGAAAACAGTTGCACCCCAGACATAAACTCACACAACATTATCCTAAATGGCTTGGGCAGGACAGGTGTCCCACAACGAGCAATGGAAATGTTTATGAAGATGAAACAGTCAGAAATTAAGCCAGATGCAGTCTCTTACAACACTGTTCTTGGATGCTTGAGCCGAGCTGGTATGTTTGAGGAGGCTGCAAAGCTTATGAAAGAGATGAACTCAAAAGGGTTTGAGTATGATGTTATTACTTACTCATCAATTCTTGAGGCAGTCGGTCAGGTTAATGAGGGTCGCATTCCTGCTGTTTTTTGAAAAATTCCCAGTATGTCTTGGATCACTCCTACTTCGTTATGTTTGGTTGATTATGAAACTCAATTTTACAGTTTTGCTATTTTCTTAGTGTAACTTGACGGTTGGGTTGTAACAGTACCATGCTTGTCTCAGTATGTTTGCATTGCAGGTCCACAAGTGCTTATCATTTTTGATAGCCTGAATGGAGCAGCAGATGTCCTCTTCTCCGAGTGTAATTACACATCCAGGCTTGGACGTTCTACACTGTGGGGTCGTTCATCATTGCAGCAAATATGGTGATGTGGGCAGATTGCTGGCACCAGGATTAGTACATACACAATCAGTAGTTTGCTTGCAATTGTGTTTTTACTTCTGAAATCAGTCTGGTATTTTCTTGTTATTTTACTTGCTTGTTATTTCATCCACATGCACAGATTGGCCCTTCCAGCTACAATAAGTCCTCAGGCAAAATTGAAGGCAAAAGTACACCTGAATTTGCATGGAATTGCTTATGAACGATGAGAATGATGTTCATGAGAAAGAGGGGCTTTAAAATTTTGATATATGATAAATGGCCTATTGTACATATTACACATGGCTTTGGTTCCCCCCCCCCCCCAGTAATGTATGAGCGAGGCTTACACCCTAGCAGTAAGAGTTCCTTTTATCTTCTGTTGCCAGTCACACCATTTCACTTACTCTTGTGTGATATAAATGGGATTGTTCTCTGGTGCCAGTTCTGCATTACCTTGGGATGAGCTGAAAGACTGCAAATTGAATGATATAATAAAGGAGCTTTGATGTTGTATGAGGTCAGTTGGCCCATTTAGGCTTGGAGTTCCAATTTGATGTATGAAGTTAGAATAGGGCTCCTGCCTTTTATGGTCCCATTATATTGAAATTGGGGTTTCATGAACTGCAGTTATATATCGACTACTGGTACAGAATGGAACTCCCATCAGCTAACCGAATGCACAAAGACTAAGTTCAGGACAAGGTACTTTTACAGATTCCTTTGGTTGCGCATAAATTTTCTATGTTCAAAATCGGCTATACTGTCGCAAGTTGGTCAACAAGTATTTTGATGCCATTGAAGTGGATCGGTTCTCTTTCCTGAGGCACAAGATGTAATCAAAGAAGTGTTTATTTTGTCAGAAACACTATTGAATATGCTTGTAGAGGTCTTGCAACTAAAGTTTGAACAAATGTAAAAAAATGCAGGCTCGGCGTCCCAGTTTAGAATTGTTTTGTACTTTTCGTTAATAAAATGTAATAGAAAATTGTCATTTTCGTAACTCATATCATTTGTGCTTGACTGGCTTTTACTAAGTTGGCATTCTTAGGCGCAGATTATCTACAAACCTGCTTTTGCAAATGTCATGGTTGCATTTTATCTGTGATTATTTTTCACGTTACAGCAGTATGCCAGTGATTCAGTTCCTTTGGGAATGATTCAAGAGCCAAGTATTAGATCTCGGTCTTCGCGTTCTTTGTTTCATTACTTGGCTTTGCTTATGTTGGATGGCTTAAGCAACACAAAAACACATTGAGGATGTCTGGAGCTTGATTAAATGTTCCATATTCCTGGTCTGTCTCGTGACCTGTCAATCCTAGATAAGGGTACTAATTAAGGTGGTGAAGAGTGTTATCAATGAAAAGATCAAAGAAAGATATGGTTCTCAAGCATCCGCAAGAAGCAGAATTAAGTTTACAAGATGCACTATCACTTTGACAAAGTGGAAAGATGCCAGTATTCAAGTGCGTCACCAGAGGATTGAAATGTCTTCAGTCCCCCCATACGGACAAGTACAGCTAGAAGCATCAACCACTGAATTACCAGCAGAATTGTCATTGTCCTCACCATTACCCTGTCAAATTTTAGCGATCTCTGCGTGTGCTTTCTTCACCGTCTGCCTTTTCCACGTTTCCAATTCTCTATGAAAATCAATCTTAATCTTCTCTAATTTCAACATCTGATGCTTTCTACCATTCTCTATCTTCTAATATATACTACCAAATATCTGAATAGAATCTGCATGCAATCTGTAAGAGGACACTTCATTGCAGTTTCTTCCAGACCTTCTCTCCTCAGATGCAAAGTCTATCTGAGTCATCCTCTTCCTGTTAAGATGATTCTGAATTTCCTGGACTATCTCTCATCTTGTTCAAAAACATCCTACTTCTTTAGTTTCCTTCTTTTTTAGATCTTTAAGCCTTCAATGGACTAGTTGGAAAGCAGAGAGAGAGCATCATCGGTGGTGGTTTTCCAGTAAAATAAGGCAGTCCAAAGTTTTGGCAAGTGGGTTGTCCTCCTAAACGTGCACAACATCTTTCAGATGGACCCTAATTGGACAGAGAAGAAAGGATACGGAACCATGCTTTTTGCTAATTTTTGCAATCAATTACAACAAAATCGATGTGAAAATTTTGTAAGTAATGTTCAAATTCTGATACTGACGGACAAAAAAAGAAAAAAAATCATGTCTTTCTATAAAGTTTGAACGATGCAAGAGTCACCCTTAACTTGAGTTTTTTTTTAAAAAAAAAAAAAAAATCGTTCAAGAATAGTCTACCCTACAATGACAAGCTTGGAGAAATCATAACAAAGAGAAATCTATATAAACACAAATTTAACAAATTTAATGGGCTCAAATAGATAATAAAAAATTTTACCATTACCAACATACACGGTCAAAGTTCATTTCTTCTAGTTTTACCATTACAAGGTTGGATTTTGCTTTCAATTGTGATTGGCCGTCCACATGTCAAAAAATCCGAGCGGAGCAATAACGAAAACAAACTCCAAAGTCACCCACTTTATTCAAGTGACAGACCCGTGCGGTGGGTTCAGTCAAGTAGGCCCCACATGCTCAACAATTTCGTCCGTCAGATGATCTGAAATTTCCTCAGCGAATCTCACGCCGCACCCCGTTGGATTGACGCAAAGAGAACAGATCCCCAAAACGACAAGAGGGGAACAGAGTTCGATGCCATAAAAAAACAAAAAAAAAAAAATGAAAGCTGTTGAGGGGAATCAATTGGCTCAGATGGTGGGTCCATTTACTGGGTCCGACCAAATCATGATCCTGATGGGGCCTTAACATCTTTGAAACATTTCACTTGCGTCTAGGCCCCACGGTATCATGTTAGGACGACAAAACGTTGCTGCGACTTCCCATTTAAAATATATAGAATAAATTTAGTGAATTTGAACACAAACTATAAATTCGTTCTTGCTACTCGAATGTATAATTCATAGTTATGCTGATATTATGTGCTGGTCCGAATTTGTCTCAGTTCACCAAATTGATTTTTGAAAATTGAACAACTACTAAATAGTCGTTTTTTTTTTTTTTTGGGTCTACATAAATAGTTTTGATTCAAGAGTGAAAAGCAAGATTTTTCATAGGGTGGATTTTTCTTTAGCCGTGAACAAGCACTTGTTGTATTTCTAGGGAAATCAATGTTCTGTCTCCTAGGACCAGTTTTCTGGTTTATGCAACATATGCAAGATTATTCTCTTATGGAGAAATTATAAGAAAGATTAAGTTATCATATTATCTAGAAAACTCGCCGTTAAGTTTTAATTTAATGATATTATAGTTGTTTTCAAAATCTTAAAAATATGATCAGAGTTTGCCCAATCTGTATACAATTATATATATATATATATATATATATTTCAAACGAAATGAAAAAGTAAGAGCTGTGGGGTCACTGAACTTTGAGTGAGCTAACTCCAAGTTACTTAATAAGAGTTACTAACGACTCATCAATTTTATAAAGTTAAACATACATTTAATTTATTAAATATTTTAATAAAAATTTAAACTTATATCTTTATAATAAAAAATGAAACCTTTGGATTAATATATCACAATAAACAGTAGTTACTAACTACTTATTAACTCTGCAGGACTAGATGTACTGTTGGGTGTGAATGTTCAACACCTGAAAAATCACCTTTGTCCTCTACCCTCGAACCAAAAATATACGTAGATTGATATAAAATTGTGTGCTATACGTATTTCATTGTTTAATCATGTGTGTGTCTGTGTGTTAAGGGGAGAGAAAGTTTGTAGGAAACAAGAAACATGGAGCATCAATGGTTCTCTGATTTTGATGCAATAGAAAGTGAGTAAATAAAACCAAATATATAGAAATGAAATAGAAAAATACGGTAAAAGAGTCTTTTCTTGGAAAAAGTTTTGAACTTTGTTAATATCAATGAAATCCATCTCTGCTTCTGCTTGATGTTCTCGCTTGCTCACCTCTGAAGCTAAAATGGAAGAGTGAGTATCCAGGTGGGATTTTGATGTTTTCAATATTTTTCTTGCTACTTTGCTATCTTTTCACTGTTTTGCTTGGGTCCAAGAAAACTTTTCCAAGCAGCAATGCATGGGTATCTACTAAATTTTTAATCTTTGTTCTTTATTTGATGAAAATTTCCCCATTTTTAGGTAATTTTTCTTTTTTATTTCAATGTTTTGGGGTTCTTACTTGATGGGAGGGTAGACAATTCTCTTGTGAAGACTAATCTGATATTTGATTTGAGACACCCTTTGAGGAATAATGCCTCGGGAACTGTGTCCAATATTTGATGACTGATTTCTTCTATAGATTGGATGATGTATCTGATACTTATGTTCTATGGCTTTCAGTAGGACTCTCTGTGGAGACGGGGTTTTGAGTCAGCTAGCATTTGGACTATCTTAATCTTGATCTGCTGTACACTGTTTTCAAATGCTTGCTTGTATTCTTCCATTGGGTGCCAAAACAATGAACAATATATCTGTTCTTTGCGTACAAAGTTTAATTTGTTGTTGCTTGCTCAGAATCAGGCTTACAGATTTTGCTCGCACCAATTTGAAGTTTCATTACCGATTTGATGTTAAAGAGATTCTCTATCTTCGTTTAGTTTGTTCCCCGTTCCCCTTTTTGGTCTGCTTCTATTTGGTTCCACCCACTGATTTTCTATTGTAGGTGTTCAAGCAATTCATTATTCCATAACATTATCTTAGAGCTCTTAAGGGGAAAGAGAATCACAAGTGTCAGTCCCATTTTCGGCCTTTGGGGATTTATCTTTTTATGGCTTTTTGCATCCTAAATGTTCACACTTTTGGCATTAGCCATTGAGTTTAATGACTATTGCTAGTCTTTGATATTATCTACCTTAACAATTGCAGTGAGAAATAGCTGGTTTTGTATTGAAAGCTTTGAGTTCAAGAGGTTCTTGACGATGATCATGAGAAGAAGCAGATAACCCTTCTATCGGATGGCTGATTCTGCTTCAGACTCCTATTTTCAATCTGATAAATTGGGCCAGAGATGCAGCCTGTTATTCGAAATTCCTGGTTTTTTTGTAGGCTTTAGCTCTAAAAGGTCATCTGATATTGATTCAGCTTGGAGCCCTACATCTGCACTCGATTTTAGTTTTTTCTCAAGTCTTAGTAGTCCATTTACCTGCAAGCCTCCAAAATTTCCATCCCAAAGTGCCCATCAAAAGAAGTGGGATTGCTGTAATGTAGGTCTGGGCATTGTAAACTCACTATCTGAACAAGTTGAGTCAACTGGTGAAGTAGTCAATTCAACAAAGAAGAAGCATATAGTTTTTGGACCACAGGTGAAGGGCAACAATCCTGTGAGATCGAACTCTCTTCCAAGAAATTACATAATTTCATTGGTGTCCTCAACTGGAAGTCCCAGCCTCCAATTTAGCAAGGCAGAAGAGGAAGTCCCATCAGAGAACAGAATTGAAACCATGGTAAGTTTTCCATTGATAATATGTGGCGGTCCACAAACAGATGACGATTTGGATATCAAGCCAAGTTCACTTCCAATGCCCATAGGCTCTGGCCAAGGACATGTTGATTCTCTTACCATACAAGACATTGAACATTCTGAGGATTATACGTGTATAATTTCTCATGGTCCAAACCCCAAAACAACTCACATTTTTGGTGACTGCATTTTAGAATGTCAAGCAAGTGAGTTGTCCAATTTTAACCAGACAGGAAATATAAGTGCTGAATTCCCTCAAGAGGCCAAGCAGCCAGAGGGTTCGCCCCAATATCCATCTGATGAGTTCTTGAGTTTCTGTCATTCTTGCAAGAAAAAGCTGGAGAGTGGCCATGACATTCATTTATATAGGTATGCTTGAAAAATCTGTGAACGAAAGTTCCTAATTTTGTCAATCCTTGTTATTGTTATTCACACTGCTGTGTAGTTCGAAATTTTGCAGAGGTGACAAAGCATTTGGCAGTTTTGCTTGTCGATCTGAGACAATGTTAACCATGGAGGAAACACAGAAAACTTATGATGATGTTTCCAAAGGCTCCAAGGATTCAAGTTATCATGAGGACCTTTTTTCGATTTCTTAATCAGCTGCTATTGCTTTACTCTGGCACTCATCTTTCAGTGATAAAGAAAATGGATAATCTGTTAGCCAAGAGCTGTCTATAAGGGTGGGTCTGTTTGCAGCCAGGGATGGTTTCAAGAATTGATCGTGCTATTTATTTCTTTTTTTCATGGTTAACATCCATAACTTTGATCAGATGGGATTTGAAGTGGCCAAGTGCCCTCACTCATCAATTTTCCTTTCATAAGCCTTTCCTCCATTTTACCTGTAGTTCATGTAGCTGCCTCCTGAACCAATGGCACTCATTTGCTATGGCAAGAGCTGGTGGAATGTTGTTCTGTTTCACAACAATTCCTTATGCAAAGCATTACCGTCTAGAATTTCCTTTTTACATCTTACTTCATTCTTTGAATCTATAATCTCCTTGCTTTAAGTTTCTTTATTCAATCTGCAGTGCTCTTTCCTGTGAACATCTCATATAAGGAGAATGCAGTGGTGTGTAGTTGAGAGCAATTAGCAAGGAAGAGGTACTTCTAGTTCTGGAAGGAACTGAAAAAAAGAAAAAAAAAAGAAAAGAAAAGAAAAGGATCATACTTGTAAAATTGTGGTGGACCTCTATTAACACGAGGGGAAGTCTACATGCTTGTAGAGCTAAATTTATGTGAGAGGAGTCCGCCACAAATCAATTCTGCTTAAGAATTACTTGAAGGGAAGAGGGCACACAGCATGGTATCGTTTATGATAGCAAATCCCCATATTTCACTAGCCTTCTTACTGACTAATATGCGCTCGTTAAACCAAAATAGAGTACTCAATAACATAAGGAAATGCTACATAGACGTGGTTAGGTTGAAGTTGGCCATGATAATGATCTAATTTTTGTTAGTTAACTATACTATTTTTTTAACTTAATTATTAAACCACTAAAATTTTATTATGTCAAGTTTCTGTTTGGCAAAACTTGATTGCACTTTTAATTATCACTCATACGTGAAAATTCGGTGATAATTAAACGCATTTTTGCTTACATCAATTTCATTAAATTTTAAATTTAATATGTTATAATTAATGCAATAAAATTCATTAAAAGATATTATTGCTTTGGTGATGAATCTATTTTCCAACTTTAACAGGCAAAGGATAACTAAATTTAAAAAGGTTCTGCAATTTTAAGTTCTGAAGTGACGGGGTCACTTGGCTTGGAAGGCAAGAACGTTGGGACTCGGCTCCGTCATTTGCAAAAATGATAACCTAAACTTTGCAAGTTTCAATCCTTTCGATTTTTAAAATATAGGGTTTCTGTTTTTACCCAAATTTCCATTTCTTTTCAGTTTTCCCCCAAGCCTCATTCTCCGATCCATCCCGCAGCCAATTCCTCACTCCGATCTGAACCGAACCCATTTTCCGGATCTGAAAACCCATCAAGTTGGTCGTCTCAAATTTGAATCTTGCTCGAATTCTCGGCCTGACCCGGTTATTTAGGGTTAGGATTAGAAATGTTCTATGGTGCGGTGGTGTGGGATCCATGGCTAATCGTTGCACAAATTGTGTGTCTTCAATGCCTTTACTACCTCACGCTGGGCCTCCTCTTGTCCACTCTCGTCGGCACGCGCGTGTCTCGCTTTAGCCTCTTCTATTTCTTTGATTTCGTCGCCGTCACGGCCTCCACCGTCACCGGCTGGGCCGTCATCGCCTCCTTTCTCCTCAGCTCCGTCGCCGGGTAAACACAATAATAAAAATTTCAAACCCTTTTGCCCACTAATATAAATTGATGTTTTGTTGATATGGTTTAATTGGGTGGTTTTTGTGTAGAGCTGGTTATATGCTTTATTTGATTGAAAGGGCGAAGAAGTGCTTGGATTTTTCAGCAACCCTTTATATTATTCATCTATTTATATCCATTGTGTATGGAGGTTGGCCTTCATCGATAACATGGTGGGTCGTGAATGGTACTGGACTTGCAGTGATGGCATTGTTAGGTGAATATTTATGTTTTAAACGTGAGCTTCGAGAGATTCCACGATTTCGATCGAGTAAGAATCAACTCTTTACATTTGTTTTGTTAAAGTTGCTGCCCTTGGGGTTTTTATCATGGATTTTCGTTTTTTGGTTATCTTTTTATTGGTTATGTTTGTTATCTTTATTGTTGAAATCCTGTGATCAATGGAAATTTTTTTTTGTTAACTTCATGCAGATGTTTGATTGACACGGAAAACTAAGACGGGAAAGATCAAGCATTTTTTTATTTCTAAGACCATCTTCCCCGCTTATTTGTTGATGACGAGGAGCTCCTGCATGAAGCTTTTGGACATCAAGGTGTGACGGAGAGTGTGATTTTTTGGATTACAGATTCTAATGCCCTACTTATGATCATAAAGAAGGATAGGAATTTGACTTGGTTTTCAAATGATGAGAAGATGGCCCTCACAATGATTAGTGTGCTAGTTTGTCAAGACATAGTAATGTATTTTCTCATGAAGTGATGCTTCTTGTTCTGGTAATGTTTCAGCTTTGATATCTTATGTGAATGTGGCAAATGAACTGAATTTTTTCCCACCCTGTTTTGGACTTCGAAATTGCGCTGGTATACTATTATTGGCTAAGTGTCCAAAGGTAGTATCTACTGCACTGCCTGTCATAATATCAGTAATAGAAGTCCACGGTACTCGACTTTGAGATGCCATGATTATGTATCGGTGATGGTTTTATTATTCGAATCTGAATGACTTTGGTGATTGAAGAAGTTGTAAGTCATCTAGTGGAATAATCAAGAGTGATTTTAATGAATTAATGTTCAAAACAGAAAGCTTCTTCCATTTCCTGCATCTGATAGCTTTGCCTTTTATCGTTGCTAACAACTCAAACTTGTGCTTATTGGTCTTATTCCATTAAGCGCAGTTTGAGACCGTTCCTCAATATAGTTTGTGTATCTCCATTATTGCAATAACGTGTTTTGTTGTTTCAACTTTTTGGTAGTTCTTTCTGGCTTTAATGAGTGAAAAGTGCCCAAAACCCGGGGCATAGGTGATATGATGTAATGTCCTGAGATAACTATGTAACTTGAAGCTTTAATGTGTTGGTCTAAGTGAACTCCTGTCTTTTTTCTTCTGGTGGCAACCAGCAAGTGTTAAGCAATGATTTAAATACAAATTTGCACGATCGTACGAAAAATTTCATGAAATCTGTGATGCAAGGGACCCGCCAAAATCATACCCGAGTGATAAATGGTTTTTGTCATTCAAGTACCTGTCGTGGAAAATTTTGAGTTGTCCAGCACCAAACCATCGTTCTGCGGTAGCAATCATGGCTGACCCTCCATGCTCTGTAATGCTTATCAGCGACTCTTCGTCTGTTTTCTAGAGTTCATTTGACTTGAAATAGACCAAGATGTTAAGGTAGTTTTGCTTTTCCACGCTTTTCCAGCAACATTGCATCTTTCGCCTTATTGCTTGAATTTCGGTGGTAGCCACGCTTGTAACGTTCCGAAATTGCATGAAAAAATAGCTTTACATACGCATGTCGGCCATAAATGATTTGTTCTATGTGCTGATATTGTTCAGAGGACCAAAAGAGAATATGATAACATGATATTCAATAGATTGTCGTTTCTTGTTTTTTATTTTTTTTATTTTTATAATATTTTTTTGTCCCTTCTAACTCCAACGTTTGGGTGATTGGAGTAAGTAAAATTATGTGAGGCCTATCTTGCCCTATGTATGCCATACATAAGATTCTTTATATGTATATATATATATATATATTACGATGTTCTTTTTCTCGATGTTTATGGTTCATATGGATGGGTAAAGGTGGTTTTTGTAAGTGGAATGATCACGTGCGTTTTAAATATAAATTTAGGTGTAATGTTATATTGCATATTTTTATTTTTTTAATATATAATTATAATTAAATTATAAATATATATCTAATAATATAAAATATAGACTTATTTACAGTTAATTTATTGTAACAAAATTAATTATGTCGAGTTCACGCTATCCAATTTCACATTATTGAAAAAAGGTCACTGCACACCCTACCTTTTTCACCATGGACCTCGACAACTCTCACATCGTACGTGTTGCCGGCCCTGTGACATAATGGACTGGTTGCCCTTAATGAAACGATTAAATTGACGGAGATGTTTGTTTTTTTTTGACCAATGACTTGAGATGTGATGCGGGCGGATGTGATTCTGATATCACATTTCGAGTGTAACGTCCATGGAATTGCTGATATCATAGAGGATAGCCCCTGTTATGAACCCTTGTTGCACTGTGTTGATTGCAGGGTTGAACAATTTGCGTCCGACATGGACTGATTAGCCAAGTGTTGTTCTTTGGCTAATATACAAAATAAAGAAGTGGTAAAACTTTGGATTGAAACCTAGTACTTCAAAATTTCTTCTCATAACTCCGTAGCTATTGACTGTTCCGAAGAAATACAGCTATTTCTTGCCTCTGAAGAGTAGAGGAAAGCTATAAACGAAAATAAAAGAAACTAAAATGCCTCTGCTAGCTTAAACTCTTCGGAGACTGCCTAAGTCCGAAAACTCTACTCCATCTTCTCCATTGCTTTTCACCGTCGGAGCCTACACCTCAGGGAAGTCATGGCTGAGGCTTCCACAATGCTGAAATGTCAGAAACAGCTTCTGCAACTGTAAGGTAGAGTCCTTTCAATCCGAATGACTGCAATACTTTGGACTGATGTAGCTTTTCCATCACGCTTGCAACAGGATTTGCCAGCACAAGCTGCATGGAGAACAAGAGTAAGCGAGGTAATGAAAACGACCAAATTTTGTCTTTCAAAGCAGTACCATAGATTTCAGTTTCATGAAAGTGTTACCTGAAGGGATCTTTTCTCTAACATCTTTCTATTTCAGTTTCATGAAAGTGTTACCTGAAGGGATCTTTTCTCTAACATCTTTCTGAGCTCACATATTAGGTCGATGCCGCTTGTGTCTATTGCTGTCACAGCTGTTAAATTTTGTGAAAAATGCTTTTAGCAGGTGACCTGATTCTTCCGTAAATCACATGGTATTGTGGATTCCATGTTTTCCACATCCTACAGGTTGCTTGGATGGCAAACTTTAAAGGGACTTTTGGCAGAAGGGTAATGTACCTGTCATGTCCAAAATTATGCACTTTAGCACACACTCATTATTTGCGTTTATCCATTCTTCTTCCTCACGAACACATCTTAGTATCCTGCAACAGAAAGTTTAATCAGTTTCAGAGAAGGTGTAATCCCATTGTGCTAGTCCTACAAAATTTACTATGACTCAAACTTGGATTGACTATTATAATGTAGACTTAATGGACTAAACTTGATATTATGTCGTCCTTATCATCAGATGCATGTTAGATGGGAAACATAGAGCGGAGGTGAGCTAACCTCTCTTGGAGATAAGTGGAATTTGCAAAATAGATAGGAGACTCAACAGCAAGGATGAGAAATGCAGGAACCCGCAAAGCTTCTCTACATCTGCTGAGGCTCTGGTATATTTGAGTTCCTGCTATGTTACCCATAACAACAGTATTTGGCCTGGTGACGTGCAGGAGAATTTTGAATACAGAGACTCCCACCTGAATCCAATCAGACGATTGATCCATAGAATCGTTCATATAAAAAAGACTAATACTGAAAGTGGGAGATGTTAAGAAGCTAAAAGGAGCCTACCGCTATAGCAAGGCCCAGAGGGACTGAAATGAAAAGAACACCAAAAAAGGAGCTCAAACAAGCCAAGAAATCAAGTTTGTCTACTTTCCACAAGTGACATGCAGATTGGTAATCGATTAGACCAACCACAGCTGTTATGATGATGGCTGCCAAGATCACATTCGGAGTGTAATAAAACAGTGGCATGAGAAACAGCAGAGTTACTAGCACAGCTGCAGCCATTATTATGTTTGAGACTGTTGTTTGTGCCCCAGCATTGTAGTTTACAGCAGACCGGGAAAACGATCCTGAAAGAATGATTGCAAAGAAAGGTTTAGAAACTGTGACCATCATGTACACCCTGCCAACAAAAATATCAAGTTAGTAGAGAATCATAACCCGTAGTGACATAGCATGAAGAGCAAGAACCAGCCATGTTCATGAGACCAATAGAAATCATTTCTTTGTTGCCATCAACTTGATAATTTTGCAGGGCTGCAAATGTCCTTCCAACAGCGATTCCTTCCTAGAAAACATGAAACAAAGCATGGAATAATAAGCAACAGCAAGCAAAGAACAACTCAGCCTGCATTTCGCAATTCTGTCATTGTTCGGGGTGACTATGGTGTTGTATGATAACGACACGCAAATCACATACAAGCAGTAGATGCAATCTTGATCAGCTTACAGTTAGAGCTAGGATTCCAGACACAATGCCGGTTTTGATAGCCACAGACAGATAAGGACCACTGAAGTATAGCATGTTGGTTGAAGGTGGATTCAAGCCCTTTGGCAAATGACCAATCTGTTGAGAAAAGAGTAAAAAATTCAGAGAAGAAATCATAAAGAAAATGTACAGTACTGTTTCTGTATTACATGGAAAGCACTTAGCTAAGATTTCGTTTCTTACAACTGAGATTCCTTGTGTCTTGGACCTGAGCCAGAAAACTAGAAGGGTTGACAGAATCACTGATACTAGTGGTGCTGCTGCAGACACCCAGAAAAACTTTGGTTTTTTCATGCTCTGTGTCAATCCGACAACCAACGGAAGTATAAGAACAATAAGTTGGTATGTGAAAGCTAAGCAACAACTATTAGCCAAAAAAGCAGGAACTTACAATCTGCCTTGTTGTCAACAGTAACCCCAGGAAACTAACACCCATAATAATAGTTGGCCATGACCACTGCACATAAAGTGGAACAAATATTACTAGTGCAAATCTTTAGTTGACCGATAAAAGGCGTTCCACATAGTAGGGTCTGAGAAAAGATCATATGTATACAAGCTTATTTTTATTTCAACTAAAAGGCTATTTCTCTCGACTTAAATCTATGATTTTTAAGCCATAATGGAGTAACCTAATCATTACACGAGATTTGTCCTTCCTTGCCTTAACCTATCTTCAAGTTAAATTTATAACTTGCTCGTAATGGAGCCACTAACCTCTTCTCTCTGGTTAAAAACAGAGGACATTACAGGAATAAATTGCATCTGGCCAGTGAAGTGAACAATTCCAAGCAACCCTTTTAGCTGTTGGAGAGAAACAATGATAGCTGCCCCCGCCGTAAACCCGATGAGAGTAGCCTTTGACAGAAAATCAATAATAAAACCTAACCTGGATCATAAAGATCAAAGTTTTTAACATTCAAGAACAGAGAACAGGTAACCTCTGCTATCTAGCTCCCCTAAAAGATATCGGTAAAATTCTGTGGTGTGTTTAAATTGCTCAAAAGGCCTTTGTGTTCACTTTTCTTGTAGGAAAAAAAAAACCTTTTTTCTTTGTACTCAATAACATTATTTACAATGAAATCTGCTGAGAATTACATGGAGCAACAAGCCATCGTTTCATGTTTCAAGTGTACTGATCTGTGTACCTTAGTAGACCAAGAGAAGCCTGGAAAACACCAGCAAAGAAGGTAGCAGTGAAGGCCAACCTCAGGTAAAGAATTGGGTCTTCGCTAGGAGAAACCGCCTCACTTAGCATGGACCCCATGACCAACGATGCTATGGAGACTGGACCAACAGCAAGGTGTCTAGAACTCCCAAGAATGGAGTAAATTAATGGGGGCACAAAGCTTGAATCTGGATCAAATTGAAACTAAATTTTAAGGAAAATTGAAAAATGAACGACATTTTCTTTAGTTTGGTAGTAAATTCAAATGACAATATAGAGTTTAATTTGTTTTTGATACATACATAGTCCAACTATAGGTGGCAAATTAGCAAGTTTTGCATAACTGATTCCCTGGACACAGACATAAGAAACTGTATCAGACCAATAATAAGTGACATTTTTTTTTATGAATTTGTACATGATCAAGTCAAAGAAAGAGGGAAATTTTTGAGACATCAACACAAATATTAAATAAAAAAAAAATTGTGTGTCTTAGTACACGTGAAAGATTGCAAAGAGTTGGTTTCTACGACACAATTGAATAAATTTATCATTACACTACATCTCGCTTTTACATGCACACAAATGTGCATGTATGACACGCATGCCCATGTATTTATTTATGGTTGCAAGTATTACCCACATATATATAATAATATCATTTATATCACGACATATACCGCACTAGAACGCATCAAATAAAAAGTGATTTGCACAATTGCCGATATCAGTAAAGTATATCATCGCGTTCAAAGGTAGACAAAAATAGAAGAAATTCCCATTTCACGTAAGCCACTTTAGCATTGTTATTAACAAAATCTGTTAATTTACATGGTATGGTCCCAAAAGATATGGAATTTATGCGGCAATCAAATCCGAGACTTCCGATAAAAACCATTAGTAATGGACGTTTAGTCCCGTGCTTTACCATACATACGTGAACAAAATGTTAAAGGCGTGATTATTTGCACTTGTGAAACTAATTTAAAATTAATTTTAAAATGATCATATGCAGTTTAATTATCACCGTATAATAGTCTCATGTACTGAGATATATATATATACATATATGAATAATTTTTCTTGTTCTTTTAGTGAAGTATGCAATTTAATGTTAGTATGTATGAACATGAACAGAGAGAGGGCGAGGCATTCTTTGTTACCTGCGGGATTGCAAGGCTAGCAATGGTGAGGCCAGAGATTATGTCAGATTTCAATGGTCTTAAACGATAATCGGGCCCCCACTGAAATATTGGAAACAAGAATTGAAGACCCAGAAGCAGTTTCTTACACCAAGTTTGGTTCTTGAACCTGTAGAGGGGATCATCTGGGAAAAAAATCTCACCAAGCCTTTGCTTGAGTTTCTGAATTGTGCTTCTCTGGGGTGGCAAGTAAACACTGTGCATCTCCATGGGCGGTGGCATCCTTATTGCTTCTGTGGTGACTCTTAAGGCGGTTTCATGGCAAGAAAAATCTTCCACTCTGTTAGAGTTTCCACCCATTTTCTTGTTTCTTTAACCAAAGCAAAACTGAATTCACTTTGTTGAAGAACAATATTAGCATGGCATTGCATTTATATAGAGCGAGAGAAAGACAGAGGAGCATTTGTCTGGATGGTAGTTAATTGGACAGTTGTTGGCTTTTCTCTTTGCTGGGGTATTTTAGTCATTAACTTTTGTCGAAGATTTAAATCATAATTACATCTTTAACCCTTTAATGACTAGTCAAAACGGGCCTTTTTTTGAGGTTAAAGTCGTCAAGTAACTTATGCATTAATATTGCCAATATTTTATCCACGGTGGATTTTATCACGTGGCCGTGAATGTGTCTTACCGAGAGATTAATCCAAGGTAAAGTGTGATTATCATTTATGTTCATTACCTATCACGTTGGCCTGAAGTTTTTTTTTTTTTTTGGGTACAATTTGATTCAATTCAATTAAGTTCTAGATGGAACTTAATAATGACAAATTTATAAATAAATAGATAAAAAAATTAACAATTTGAAGATTAAAATTTTAATATAATTTAATTCAGTCTAGTTTCAAGTATAAAAATTAATTTAATTGATTTATTAATCAAATGTTATAATTCAAATCTTTTATTTGGCATAAATTCTTAGAAATATGAAGTAATTTGAATCATCTTCTTCTTGTTAGTAATAAAATAAATTGATTTGATTTTTTACCAAATTCTCACCAATTTTAGTGAAAATTAACAATTCTACACATTAGCATAATTTTTAATGAGTGAGAATTCAACTTAATTCTTACATTTTAAAATTATAATATCAAACAAAGAATACAATGAAATTAAATTAAAATTTATAAATTTTTTGTCATAAATAAACTATAAATAAAATTAAAGTGAAATTTGATTTAATATGTAAAAGTTTTAATTCTTTTTTATTTTAATTATTAGTATGAAAGAGATATATATGGTGGATATAACAAAGTAGCAAACTTCTTATTTTGCTGAAAATTTTTTAATTCATGAAATTTAAAATATAAATCTTTAATTCTTTCATAAATTGTTGAAATTAAAACTGTTAAGATCTTCCAATAAAAATTTTTTAGATGTCTCAATTGGCAATCTATTTCAACTGAACTTGTTAGCAATTTAATTTTTTTTAACAAAAATTCAATTCATGAGAAGTGTTCAATTGGACTAAATGTAGGAGGTTACGCAACCAAGCTCACAAATTGACCCACGATATTACTCGACTGCAATGGCAAAAAGAATAACATTAAGTTTCTTTCCTGTTTTCAAAATTATTCTCATATATTAATTTTTGTTTGTAGGAATTTACCCTTTTCCTTTTCTTCAGATTGTGATTTGCCTAATGCAAAGCAGAATGGGTGATATTAATATTATGATGATGATGCTCAAGGTATAAAGCTTATTATATTGAAGCTCAAGCAAAGGGCTAAGTACTTATCTTTATATATGGTATAGATACATTGACGTTTGACACGAATCCACAATTAAAAGTGCCACGGATTCCATTCAAGGATATTAGACCTTGATTAGGCTTTAAACCCACTTGGAAATGGGGATCCTGAGCCTGTCAATTTCTTATGTAAGAGTGGCTATGATAGCAATTAATAAAAATTTATTCATTAGCTGCTTAAAATAGTTTGTCTATGAGTCTTATATCAAGAGAGGAAGAAAGAATTCAGATCTTATTTTCCCTATCTCTCTTATATATATATATATATATATATATATATATATATATATATGTATGAGTTATATAACTCTCTCTTTAGATTAAAATAAAATAAAATAAAAATATACCCACTAAAAAAAAAATTAGTATTAGCTTGTACTTTGCTTCAAAGAGAAACGTCTTGGATGCATCGAGCAACATCACTTACTTAGTTGAAGCTCGCTCCTTTTTCTCCGGGTTATACAAAGTTGAGTTGCCTGATCGTGAGGATCAAGCTGCGGTGCAACTTTATGTCTTTGAATTTCTCGAGAGTCACACATAACATGGAGAGACTTCATCTAGTATTGGCCATATAGGCTATACTGTTAGTCTCATCGATTTCAAATCTTTTGATATCAATTTATTTATTTATTTGATAAATAAATTTTAAAAGAGAAGTTAGTCAAGTTACCATCTTTATTCAAACTTAGAGAAAAAAAACTCACATGAAGGATTTTCTTCTTATTTATTTATTTTTTCTGATAAATAAATTTTTAAAGAGAAATTAGTCAAGTTACCGTCTTTATTAAAAAAAAAAAACTTATATGAAGGATTTTCTTCCTATTGATATTTAAATGGTCAAGTTGTCATCAAATAAATAAAATTAAATATAAAAAATTTAATTTTATATTTACTATATTGTTCAATAAGTATCATTTTGTAGTGGTGTTCATTTAAAAATTTATAAATAAAAAAATATTATTACTTAGCAACATGGAAAAAGAAATATGACAATAATAAGAGAGCAGTACAATAAATTTTTTATATTTAATTTTATTTATTTTTAAGACCAGATTAAATATGATTGATTTACAATTTTTATTTTTATGATAATTACCTTTTAAATATTGTTATTTAACGTTTTTATTTATGGAAAGACAAGAATGACGGAATCTTCCTTCTGAAATAAAGCTACCAACTGAGAAAAACGTATTTCAACATACTGTTGCTTCTTTATCTGCTCGGGGCAAACCATTTAAACTACTTGATAATGATATGATTTTCTCGAGAATGTTTCGCTACTAGTCTTCTGTTGGACTGAGAATTGATTTGTTCTCTTCTCCTTTGTCTTACGTACACTAGCCTAGTGTCCTTCTTCCCACCATCGGATTTAGTCCACTGACCTTTGGCTCACTTCAAAATGTGAACATCGAAAAGTTGTAATCGGATATAATAAAATTTGCATGCGGTCTTCTTTAATAATAATATTTAGACTAGTTGCATGTCAATAATGGATTCATGGACTTCTTCTACGTGCTAGGAGTGAGCCGAGAACTGCAGAACTTGTAGTGCTTCCTTTGTTGGAATCCATTTTCAGTAAGCTACAGCTCCTCTCTTGTGAATAAAGTTGGACTCAAGTCGCAAGTATTGACCCGACCCGCCCCGACAAGATATCATAAGTTTTATTTTCTTTAAACCATAAAGCTAGAGATTAACAAAGTGACTTTACCAAGTGCTAATTTGAAATACCACTTTCGTAAAGTAAAAGCAAGCTCATCAACAGTATTATAGTGCCATTGGATCGTCATTTTCTTTAAAATGCTCTTAAAACAAGAGGATTACGGTGTCCTTGGAGATATACGTGTCAATTGGTCAAGCACAAGCAACGCCTTGCCAGCGAGGAGGATCATAAATTGTTACGTTATAGATGTTTTTGAAAGTAATGCAATTGTAAAGATTGAAATAAATAATTATTAAATAAAATAGAATTTGGGAAAAACATGTTTATTTTCGTGTTCCCTAATGTCAAAATAGTATGCTAATTCTAATACTTCTATATGTCGTTACAACTCAAGCTTATCTCTAGCTACTTATTTAAGGACCTTATTTTGACTTCTTAATTATTATTAAGAAATCAATTGTCACTTATCCAAAAATATGTATTCCAGAAAATTATTTTTTTATGAACATGGAGAGGGTAATAAAATTATTTTTTTATATCAACTTTTATTTATTTGTGAGATTAAAGTAAAATATAATTAGTTTATGTCTTTTATTACCCCGTCTCTAAATTTTAGTATCGAATTTTTCTCTTATCAAAATATCATGACTAAAACATATACTATGACATTTATCATCAAACAGTATGAGAAAAAATGTGGGAAGGCGGAGACCTAAATTCACGTAAGGGAATCAATAAACAGTCAAAAGTTTCAACTGATTGGACATTCCCTGATTTGCCAAGTTTCAACGCTATATCATGAACCACTAATATTATAGTCCAAAATCATGAACCACTCTGGTCCAAAAAATAAAAAAATCATGAACCACTAATTTATATCTTGGCAGCAGAATAACATTTTTGACTCAACTGGGATTGATGGGGTCGGCTAGATTCGTTTGTTATTTTATAATAAAGGCTTAATTACATCGACGTAGACAATCTTTAAAAAGATCAAATGTAAATAAGATAAAATTATGATTATAATTATTGATTGCATATTTTTATTTCATATAATTAGCTGTGATTATGCATCGAAGTATTATAAATAGTAACCAACGTGACGTTGTTGGGAGTCTGCATCTGTTTGGCTTTAAAAAAAAAAAAAGATCAGCATCTATGCAACATTTTCATAAATATAAAAAAAGACCCAAACGATGGAAGATGGAAAAGGGTTGGTACCCTACGCGGCGAAATGTAGCGTAGTCGCTGGACCCATAGAATGATAGTGTACAGGGCAGGTCCAATTTGTGTAAGCAAAATTTCCTTTTTCTTATTTGGTTCCCACAATTGATGAACCAAATTTAATCACCAATGCTCTCTTTGGAACCATTGTTTGTGATCAAGATTGAAGAGAATATTCTTGTCTAAGGAGTGCTCTAAAAATTTTGATGGGTGCACATGGTGTGCTTGCTATCCCTGGGAATCTATATGTGTAGCTGGTGTTTGGGTTCCTGCCATGGCGAGTTAGTTTTCAGGGTCCGGGACTTAACACCTGTTTACTCATGTATAGGAATATTTTCACGGAGAATACTCTTTCCAGCGTGTGTCTTAGAGAGCTGGTATTTCTGTGGGTTTTCTGAAACATTATCATAAAAATATATAGACATATGCACACTGATATTGGTATAAACCATAAGTGTGTTCTTGGTTGGAATTTTAGTACCATGAACAAAATTAATGAACAATCGATTTCCACCTTTTTTTTTTTCCTTTTGAATATTTAAACACATTTTGTTTGTTTAATTGGTATTAATTTACCATTAAATTGAATGACGCGGGCACTCTAAACCCCCGATTTCCAAAAAAAAGATTCCCAAAACGTCCCTTAATCCACCAAAATTTGCAGGAAAATGTGTTGAATTTGTTATTTTTTTCATAACTAAAATTTTGAGTTCGAGTTTCAGCCAAAGTTTTTTTTTTTTTTTTGTTTCTTTAGCATAATAACAATAATTTTATTTCATTCATTGAAATTTCGTGCGTCATTCTGAATAAGATGGAGAATATGGCAGAAGTGAGCTTCAACCCCTACAACCTCATCATGTTTTGATAAAGCTATCGGTGCTAACGCGTGGTCAAGTTATCTGGGGAAAGATGTTGAATTTGTTTCAAAGTATCTTATTAAAGTCATAACAATTGCGGGCATACAGCGATATGCTAGAAAAAAATTATTGCAGCCTTAATTTGCCACCCTTCACGCATCATTGTCCCTTTTATCTCACACTGTTTTGGTGAGGTGGCATGCCAAAATGGACATGGCGCGGTAACCCATTTAATCTACCCTATGAATGCCAAAGCTCGAATCTAGTCTACCTTTGTCTGATTCATGGCACTAATAGTTATGCTGTGAGTTTGCCTTTGAAGGTGCGTGTGACTGAGGTCCGATTGTATATATTTCAAGTCTGAACTTTGGGACCATAGATAGTTTGGTTGTTTTCAAGTCTTTGAGTGTATCAAGTTTTTAGATATATTAAGTTTGAGGTTCTTTGTATTTCAATTTTATCGAATTTTAGTTATATTAAATTCTAAAATTTTAAAGTTTGAATTATTTGAATTTTAGGTCAACTGATTTTAAATTTAAGATTTCTTGATATGTCAATTATGGATCATTGACTTTTTTTTTTATCAATAAAAATTAAATCGTTTTGAATTTTGAATGGATTAAACGAATTTGTGTGGCTCGGGCTGGTTTTCCTACCCTTAATCATGGAGAAGAAGAGTTGGCGTGGAGAAGTTTATTCTTGGAATATACCGGTTCTTTCAAATATTTGCCACTCTTTCCTCATCATGGTTACAGGGGCGCCATGATATTTTATTTGACTTGTTTAGGCTCTGTAGAAGCACCATGGTTCTCTCCAATTAGGTCAAACTGGTGGAACTTGACATATCAAATGTGAAGCAAATGCCCCCATTTTCTGCCATTAAAATCTATAATGCTAAAGGCATTAAAATCCATCGTTTCCTTATCTTCTAACATCTGACAAGCTAATCGTGGACTGCTACTGTGTTTGAAAATAAATAAATAATAAAAAAACACTGCAATATAAACAAGTCATCACCTTTCGCCTTTCCTCGCTATCGCCTCGTACGTGGTTTAAATGGCTAAAATTTTTGACAACTCGGGCCCAAACGATGAAGACCTTGGTAGTTCATGCTCTTAGCCTTGGTTAGATAGTTTGCCCAAACTCCCATCCGTTGAACATTTTGGTCCATCTTCCTCTCCATCTTTTACGTTGCAGCATGCATATGATGCATGAATTGGAACTTTTAGTCTATTTATTTATTTTTCTATTGAAAATCGAATATTAATCCATTTATTGTACATAAAACAAAAATGCAACAAAATGTCTAACTAATCAAATCAAAACACATGGTAGAACGTAACAGAATAATCTTGCAATGATATCCTATTAATTTCGAATGACTGACATAAACACAATAAAATATCTATTTAAAAAATTTCACCACTAAAGTATTTTTTTTCAATTTCAATTCGATTGAAAATTATCCTTTTATAAATTACATATTACTTTTAAGAAAAGTTTTAGAAGAACAAAAGAATGTTGTAGATAGGATGGTGTAATAATGAATATAGTAGTTGCCCAAGTATAGTTGATTTGATGATAAAATTAAATACTTACTACATGTATAGAACACTTTAGCAAATTACTTTACAGTTAAAATTTGACATATTCCAAATAAAAAAAAAAAAGCTATGCATTTTATCAAAACTCTCAATTTGTCTAATCTGAGACATCAAATTTTAAAATTTAGGTTTGACTAAAAAGTAATTTTTAGAATTTTAGTTTCAATTTAGTTGGGGGGGGGGGGAACGTTTGTATTTTATAAAGCTTTTAGCAAGTTTACCGCACTTTCCAAATTATTTGCTTTGTGGCTAATAATCTCCCTGCTAAATATTTTTGACTTAACAATGCCCAATTGTGATGGTAAATATTATAACAGAAAAAAAAGGGAAAAGACTGCGAGGGGCAGAGAGAGAAATTAATTTTTTTTTTCAAACACAAATTGATCATTTTATAGTTTTCTTTTTATGTGAAAATGCATTATTTCCTAAAAATATGCATAAAAGTTAACAAAATATTTCAAAATAACATATATTTTGGAGTCTTGAGTTAGTATTATGTTAGAGGGTTGTTAAAATAAGATAAAAATTTTATTATGCTTTTTTTAAAAATATATTAAAAATTAACAAAATATCTCAAAATAATATTTTTTAATGGTAAGTTGTATATATATATATATATATATATATATATGAAAATTTTATAATTATACCAGATCATAAATAATTTTTTTGTGCCAACAAAAAATATAAAAAATACCCATGCATAACAAGTTATATTTGAAGTATATATAGTTCTAACAAATATAAACTGTTAAATCTAAATTATTAAATTTATATGATGAGTTATATTCTATTTAACAAAAATATCTCAAAATGATATATAGTTTGTAATTCTATATTAATATTATGTTAGAGAGTTGTTAAAATAAGATGAAAGTTTTCTTATGCTTACAGGGTCTTATCTCCAACAATTATTATTACCTTTCTTAAGTTAAAAAAACACACATCTAGAGCAAGATAAAGAGGTACATATTAGTTAAAAGAAAGATCGAAAAGTTAATTCTATGGAAAGTAATTGTTCGGCGAGACTTTAGCTTCTTGTCAAAAGAAAAATAAGTTAGTGATTGAAATTGATTTGCTCATCTACGTTTAAATGAGAACTGTTTAAGTGCGCCACTGGTTGCACAATGCCTACGTGGAAGCGAATTCTCTTTGGCATTACGTGCTTTGTTCCATGGCCACTTGATTAGACAAATAAATGATTATTAATCTCTCCCATATATTATTATTACATTGTTGTCTTTTCTTTTCGTGTATGTCTTTGTAACAATTCCCATAATGTCGTTTATATTTTAATATATTCGTCAAAATGACATACATGATGATGGGTCCCCCACTGTTTAAATAATTTTCATATTCATACAATCTTGGATGGTTTTTCTCTTTTTTTTTTTTTTTTTTTTTTTTTTTTTTTTTTGTTCTCGGTCTTTTGGCCGTGACATTGACTTTGACTTCGTTCTTTTGGGGTAAACGGGAATGACTTTGTTTCCTTGCCGGTTATTACTCGAGAAATGGTACCAATGGGAAACATTTAAAATTAGTTTCTTAGTCTTTAAAGATATTTAAGCGATTAAAAAATTAAATTTTAATCTTTAAAATTTTAAATTCAAAAAGAGATATAAAACTTATTTATTTATTAAAAAATTAATTGGATAGTAAATTATATAATAAACACATCTTTTTATTTGCATAAATTTCACCTCGAGTATGAAAAAAAAAGTATCACTATTGTGTAAATAATTACATAATGAGCTTGTTTATTAAAAAAAAAAGCTTTTTTGACCAAATATTGTTGTTAGAATTTAACACAAGGAATCAACCTTTTCTCCTTAACACAGTATTGAGAGAAAAACTATCTTAACTATTAGATTTTTTTTTTTTTTTGCTTTTTACCTGGATAACGTATCAATAGTTAGTCTCTTAGTAATTAATGGGAAAAAGAGATTTTAATTTGTACAAACTTGAGTTGGTAAATGTAAATTAATTAAAGATTGAGATTCATTTGATCTAATTGTAAAAAAAAAAAACAACTGAGTGGGGTGTTTGGACTGGGCTGGGCCGAAGAATAAATTAAGAGAACGAAAATTGGAATGATAAATCATAAAGACAACCGGCCAATTTTGGTTACATGATGTCCTATTAATTTAAATAGAGGTGGGCTTGATTGGGCTAGCTTCCAGTTGGCCCATTTCTAAACAAAAGTTGACCCATGTGATTTAAACCATGAGCTTTCTGTAGTTTTTTCAAATTAATAAAAAATGTTTAGTTGGTAACTGGAGTTAAAAATGTTCGGTTCTTTTCCATCTTTTTAATTTTTTCCCTTTCAGTTAATATATCATGGTCAGGGGTTAGAATATTATAGATATAGAAAAAAAAATTTATTTGATTACCTAGACGTGAGTTGCCTTAAAAATTATTACAAATATATTATAAATAATTATAATATCTTGGCATGATACTTGTTTTAGACTTATACTTGCATCAAAGAACTCACATTTTTGTATGATTTTTGAAATAAAAAAAGATATTATAGGGAACTAATTTAAAGATTTTTAATTCGGATTATGGCTAGGCGAGCCCCGAAAGTGCCAGCATAGCACGCACGTCACGTCACTGCCACGCCTCTCATGCTCCCGTAAAATCTGCACCGTCCGCTACCATCACCGCTTCCATCGATCGACTGTCTCCCAAATTACAAAATGCCTTTGCGCACCAGATTCCTGCTCAAGCAGTGGCAATTTCGCAATTTCAGGCCGTAAGTACAAAGCATCTCTCGTTTCAACACGCAGGCGCCTTCTGCGAAACAAGCCCAAAGCCTCTCTCTCTCTCCCTCTCTCCGCGAACTCGATCTGCGAAAATGGTGAGTTCGTGATCTATTATCGTTTTGCCAGTTTGATATCGTTTTTGATTTTCTCTCTTTCGCATCTCGTTTATCACTCGGATCCGTTTCGAATCTATATTGATTCCATACTGTTTGCTAAGTGATCTTTTAACTGTGTCAAGCTCGAGCATTTGACCACATAATTCCACGCTTTCCTTGGCTTTTCTGTTTGGTTGCCGAGAATCTGAGTTTCTTGATGTTTTCTCTTTTTTCTCGGCAACCGAACGAAGTATTGGATTTCTCGGAGATAGATCTTGTTTTTGGTTAGGAGCTAAATTTGGCTTTGGATTTATGTTAATGGAAATTGTCAGCGACAGTGAGTGTTTTTAGTGAATTTTGGAGGTCTGTTTGGTTGCCGAGAAAGTGGGGGAAAAGTTCGAAATCTTAAAGAAAGATTTGGTTAGGTTTTGATTCATTGATTTCTGATTCAGAGTTTTCTTGATTTTGCGTCAATGTTGAGCCTCCAGAACACGTAATTGGACGCTTTTCTTTGTTTCTTCCAACCAGTTGCGGGGGTTCTCGAACCATTTACCCTCTGTTTGGTTGTCGAGAATCTGAGTTCTTGACTTCTTTCTCGTGTCTTGGCAACCAACGGTGTATTGAATTTCTCTGAGGTAGATCTTGTGTGTGTTTGGAGTGAAATTTTGGATTTAGATTTACCTTTGTGGACATTGTCGGTGCAAGTGAGTGTTTGATTAAATTTTAGAGGTGTGTTTGGTTGCCAAGAAAGTTTGGAATCTTAAAGAGAGATTTGGTTATGGTTTTGATTTTTCTTATCTTTTTATTTTTAATTGTTTTGTCTGGAAAGCAAAGGGAGGTATTGAATTTTGATTGATTTGAGATCTTGTATTGAGTTTTGATTGATTTGTGTTAGTTGACTTTGTCTCTGTGAGTGTTAAAGTGAAATTTGGAGGTGTATTTGGTTGCCGAGAAATGTGGGAAAGTTTGAAATCTCGAAGAGAGATTTGGTTAGGTTTTGAACTTTTGATTAATTGTTTTCAGATTTAGTGTTCTTTCTGTTTTTTATTTTTAAAATTTGTTTGGAGAGCTAAAGGAGGTACGGAATTTTGATTGATTTGTGATCTGCTATTTCATTTGGGGCTAATGTTTTGTTTTTTTTTTCTTTTTTTGTGTTAACAGCCTCTCAGACTCGAAATCAAGGTAGTTGCTTACGTTTTGTTTAATCTAGTTCTATTTGTGGTTTGGATCTCATTTCTCTTTATAGGTTCTTGATGCTTTATGCATTCTTGTTTTGTTGTTTGGATCAGAGAAAACTTGCTCAAAGATCAGAAAGAGTAAAGTGTACGGATCTACACCCAACAGAGCCATGGTAAACTTTAATCCTTTTGTGGGTTTTGTTCTCTATGCTTTCTGCTACTTGTATCTGAATAGGGCAATGAACATGTAGATGCCCAATAAGGTGCCAAAGCACCTTCCATTTAGAGAAAGTTGGAGAACATGTTTGATATTAAACTATTTGTTTGATATGCTTGTTACTGCAGGATCCTGGCAAGTTTATATTCAGGGACTGTTGTCATATGGAATTACCAGTCACAGGTATGACACAAATGGATAGGATGATAGTATAGCATGTCTACATGATTTTGCTTAATTGGCCTTGCATCAATAGAATTAATATGATAACAGAATGCCAGTGATTTTCAATGTAGGGACAGATGTAATTGAAGAGTGTCATGTTTGGTAGGCATGCACCTTATCTGTAAAGCAAGATGGAATTGGTTCTGTTCAATATTTTTAATATGCATCTTGTCCAAAGAGAAATGTAGCTTTCTGAAAAAAAAAAAAAAAAAAATCTTATTGTAGGGTTTATTCATTTCAAAGAAGAAAAATAATTGCAAAACTCTAGTGATGTTTTTTGTGGGTCTTGCTGCATGCTGTGGATTAGAACGACTGTTAGTCTTATGGCTTTGAATGAACAAGTAATTATGCATGTGGCTCATAACAAAGCCTGATTGCTTGTGAAGTTGGCTGCAGTTTTTTTGAATGCTATGACTAGTTTCAGAGGGCAATGAAGAATGAGGATTAGGGTGTAGGCATTTCCTTTCCAAAATGAAAACTTTACCGAGTTAAATTATGGCATGAGAGAATGATAATCCTATGATGTCTAAGAAAGACGCTGCCAATTGTGTAATTGTAATTCAGGCTGTTAATGCTGTTCACCGGTGATGAATATATATTTCATTTGAATTGTTTTTACTCATGGCCCATAGTTGGAAATTTTGAGTTTTGCGGTAGCATGCCCTTCTATCTTGCTCTTTGAATTCTTTATTTTATTACCTCTTCTCAACGATGAGAATATGGTCTACAAAGATTAGATCATGTGGCAGCATAGTAATCAAAAGTCCAGTTACCATTCATTCCACTTTGGACCATGGGTTATGCATTCTTTGAACAGCTTATTGCTGAAATGTTATGATACCTATTATATGCAGATGGATAAAAATTTTGAGTGTTTCTTCACTTCATAGTTTCTATTCTATCTTGAAGTTTATCACGGTTTTAATACTAAAAAACTGTTGATCCTCCTCCAGACTATGGCTAAATCTTTTGAAGTCACTGAGTTACCAGGTATATGATTTACCAGTTACCCATGTAGTCACTGAATTTTGCAGTCATGTTTTTTTATTTAAAAATTAATATTATGCTTTAACGTTTATACTATCTATTTTGCAGTGAGGTCAGCCAAATTTATAGCACGAAAGCAGTGGGTTGTTGCTGGAGCTGATGACATGTTTATTCGTGTATACAACTATAATACAATGGATAAAGTTAAAGTTTTTGAGGCACATACAGACTACATTAGGTGTGTGGCAGTACATCCTACCCTTCCATATGTGTTGTCATCATCTGATGATATGCTTATAAAACTTTGGGACTGGGAGAAAGGTTGGGTGTGCACTCAGATATTTGAGGGACATTCCCATTATGTAATGCAAGTGACATTTAATCCAAAAGACACCAACACTTTTGCAAGTGCATCCCTTGATCGGACAATAAAGGTACAATGAGCATAAATGTTTGTAGATATTGTGGGGTACTTGTGGTTCATTTGAATAGTTGCAATGAAAATGTTTCTTGTTTCCAGATTTGGAATCTTGTTTCTCCTGACCCAAACTTCACACTGGATGCTCATCAGAAAGGAGTGAACTGTGTTGACTATTTTACCGGTGGAGATAAACCTTATCTTATCACTGGTTCTGATGATCACACTGCTAAGGTCTGCGTTTGATTTTTGGTTCAGTTTATGGTCATGAATTCCTTTGATATATTTGTCTTGATTTTGGATTGCTGGGCAAGCAGGTCTGGGACTATCAAACCAAAAGTTGTGTCCAGACACTTGAAGGCCACACACACAATGTCTCTGCAGTTTGTTTTCATCCTGAACTTCCAATAATAATTACAGGTTCTGAGGATGGAACAGTTCGTATTTGGCATTCAACAACTTACAGGTAATCTTATTTTCTTAGCAAACTTGTGTTTTTGTGTGGTTTATGTGGCTGCGGGTGTATTTGACCCTTGAACTTTATTGAAAAATTCTATTCTGTAGTCTGGTGAAAAAATTTAATTGGGACATATTTATACATAGTTAAATGAAAGTGACACTTGAACCTTTAGATTTCTTTGAATCTTTGTATGCTGGTGCAATTCTTGTGCACTTTGGACTGTTTATATGTTTGTCATGAGCCTTAGGTTTTAAGTTTGCTTGTGTGGAAATCTTCAATAAACCTTTGGCTATGTGGTGGCATAAGGTTGTGTTATCATTCAAAATATCTCCACTCTTTATATTAAAATGAAATGCAGGATAAGTGTGACTTTTTTCAGTTTCTTTTGTTTGTCTGTTTTTCTATTTTATGTCAAACAAGTGTATGATAGTATCTTTCCTTTATCTTTGTTGGATTGTGAAATGTCTTTCATTTTCAGGCTTGAGAACACATTAAACTATGGGCTTGAACGTGTTTGGGCAATTGGATATATGAAAGGCTCTCGTCGGTAAGTGTCTTGCTTATGACTTAAAAAAAATTATTGTTGTTGCTGCTGCTATGAGGGTAACATTCCTAGTTTTTGTTGTCGGTGATCACTTAGTTTTTGTCAATTTGGCATTTTTGGCTAAGTCGGGACATCTTGAATTTTCACTGCTCATTAAAAATTGAAGATGTCAAACTTTGAATTCCCCACTTTTTAGTTTTATTTTCTTTTTCATGAAATTTGTGCAGCTGAGGTAGGCAACATAATATTTCTGGGCTGGATAATCAGTGTTAGGTTTAGTTAGTGGCAATGCAAATTTTTTTTTTTTAAAATATTATTGCAAGTTTGAGGTGGATTACTGTTAAGAAATTAAAGATGACCATTGTTATTGTTTTTCATAGCTGCAGCTCTTTGTCTATTGATTTGAAGCTTGTTAATATATGTCATTAACCAAAGATTGTCTGATGTGGGGAATGAGTCATACATAATTTGCCAAACACATGATGACATTATCCTGAAGTTATCTCTTTTATTCTGCACTTTTTTTTCCCCATTGCAAGTTAATGAAAATCCATGTTTATTTCATGTTGTCAATCATAGTCCACCTAGCATCTACTACTTCTCAGAGATTCATATCTTCTTTCTTGTTAACTGTGACCGAAAGTGGGATGGCCATCTATTAATCCATGCAGGATAGTTATTGGTTATGATGAGGGAACCATCATGGTCAAAATTGGCCGAGAAGAACCTGTTGCCAGTATGGATAACAGTGGAAAGATTATATGGGCCAAGCACAATGAAATTCAAACTGTGAACATTAAGAGTGTTGGAGCAGATTTTGAGGTTTTGACTCAATTAGACAAACTTCTGTTTGACCATGTGCATTGAATATTGAAGTAAATGATTCTTTTGGTTGATGTGACATTTTATGCCTGATGTTTAAGGTTACTGATGGAGAAAGATTGCCTTTAGCTGTTAAGGAGTTGGGAACTTGTGACCTTTACCCACAAGTGAGTATGCAATTTTCTGGTCTCTTTTGCTAGATTTTCTATGCATTCGTTCTTTTGTCTGACTAAGAAATCCCTCTTGGTCCCCAAGGCTGTTCGTAATTTGTTCTGCTTATAATAGAAGCAGGATATCTAAAGCCCTAGAATTTTGTAGATAATGATTAAGAAATTTATAGCAGGTATGTACATAGCGTTAAAATGTTTTGAGGGATATAAGCATGAAGCTGACTTGAGATAAATTCTTCGCAGGGTTGTTAGTGATATGAAAAGTCAAGTAGAGAAGAGAAATATTTGTGTTTTTTTGCCCCTTGTTATTATTGTGTGTGATAGGTCTGGATGTGTGTACATGGGTACATACTGGCTTACGAAAAAAGGCATCCTAGTGCATGAGTCTTCCACATTTGTGGGGTCTGTGGAAGGATCAATGTATGAAACCTTCCCTTTGTTTTTGCAAAGAGGTTTCTAGGATTTAAACTTTTGACCACTAGGTTACAATGGAATAACCTTTCCATTACACTAAGGCTTGTCCCAGTGCATGCTGGCTTATATCCTTCTTTATTTGATTTTCCCAGAGCTTAAAGCACAATCCCAATGGTAGATTCGTTGTTGTTTGTGGAGATGGTGAGTACATAATATACACAGCTTTAGCGTGGAGAAATAGGTCATTTGGCTCAGCTCTAGAATTTGTTTGGTCCTCGGATGGAGAATATGCTGTTAGAGAAAGTGCATCAAAGATTAAAATTTTCAGTAAAAATTTCCAGGTTTGTTCTCTTTCTTAGTTCTGTTGTTCTGTACCTGTTAACCAAAAGTAAGAAAAATTCCATATCCTGTCTTCTTCTTAAAGAGAAACAGATATCAATCAAGTTTTTAACTCCTTTGTTGGATCTGCATTTTAGCTATTTCACTTATAATAAAAAGCACAAATGTTTTTTTAAAAGGGAATAAAGTACAACATGCTACTTTTAGAGTAGCTGAGCATGTATTCCAGTCTTACAAGTACTTCTAGTTGTAAAATTATTTATTTTCTTCCAAATATCTTTAATTTGGTATCTTTTTATTAATGATAGTTGAGGGTTTTATCTTTGACTTATTGATTCATAGTTGTAAAAAACACACACAGCTGGGGGGAGGTTGGTTCAAACCGCAACTCCCTTAGATTCCCACCAATTGTGGGTTTTAATTCTGACCTACCTATAAAAATCACATACCATGTTGTGTGGGGAATGGAGTTAAGAAAAGTTACTTATTTCAGGAGAAGAGGAGTGTCCGACCAACCTTTTCTGCAGAACACATCTACGGAGGAACTTTATTAGCTATGTGCTCAAATGATTTCATTTGTTTTTATGATTGGGCTGAATGCAGGTTGATTAGGAGAATTGATGTTACAGTGAAAGTAAGCATACTTTCCCTGAATATCTTCCTGTGAATTTACTGTATTTTTCTACCATTCCATCGGTCATTAATGCTGATCCTTTTTTCAATATGTCAGAACCTTTATTGGGCTGATAGTGGTGATCTAGTGGCAATTGCTAGTGATACTTCATTTTATATACTCAAATACAATGTAAGTTCCTTTTTAGATTGTCCCTCCTTCATACAAGTTGTTGTGACCTTCTAGTGTTGACTTCATTAATTGCTCCTTGTGAAGTTCAATTGAATGCTTTGTTGTTGCAGCGTGACTTAGTGTCCTCATATTTGGATAGTGGAAGACCTGTGGACGAACAAGGTGTTGAAGATGCATTTGAACTTCTTCATGAAACCAATGAACGTGTAAGGACAGGATTATGGGTCGGGGATTGTTTCATTTACAACAATTCCTCCTGGAGACTTAATTATTGTGTTGGGGGCGAGGTATCTTTCAATTTTTAGTCCTTGATTCGAAGGCTTCCTGTTCCCAGATGTTGAAACTTTCCTCTTGTTTTTAGATACCATCTTCAGAACTAACCTTTATTCATCAGGTAACCACAATGTATCATTTGGACCACCCGATGTATTTGTTGGGTTATCTTGCTAGTCAAAGTCGGGTGTATCTAATTGACAAAGAGTTCAAGTAGGTGATCGTTTCATAGCTTTTCCAAGATGCTTGCTATCTTGTTTATCATTATTTAACTTTGTATGCCAATTTCCCCTCTTATGTTGTGATGCAGCATTACAGGGTACACTCTACTTCTTAGCTTGATTGAATTCAAGACTCTTGTAATGCGTGGTGACCTTGAAAAGGCCAATGAAGTTTTACCTTTAATTCCCAAAGAGCATCATAATAGGTGAGATGATGTTTATATTGCAAGTGGCTACTTAGGATTTCTTTGTTTCCTTCAATTTGGCATATATGCACTTTCAGATCCATTATTTATAATACTAATTTAAATGCTTGATAAGGATATAGAAAGTGGAATGGGAAGAAAGGGCTGAAAAAAGCATAGGTTTTCTTTGTGGATCTATTACAGAATTCCTGCTTCATATTGACAAATGAACTTAAAGGTTAAGTTGTTCAATGGATTGCTTGAGAAGTCTGTTTTTTATTGAATGGCAAAAGCATTTCCATGTTCCTTGTCTACCATAATATTAACATTCATATATTCCGGGTTATCTTGCAATTCATAGAATATGCATTTGGCTTTCTTGTTGCATCCTTGTTTGTAAATGTTATTTCATTTGCTTAAATTGTGAGCCTTGGGTATTGGTGTGTTTTCTGCATTATAATGGATAATATGCTTTGACTGCCAGTGTGGCCCATTTCTTGGAATCACGTGGTATGGTTGAGGAAGCTCTGGAAGTAGCTACTGACCCTGATTATAGATTTGAGCTAGCCATACAGCTTGGTAGGTTAGAGGTTGCAAAGGTATGTTTGAGAGATGCCAATGCTCGACAGCATTTTGCAGTCACTGGAACCTTAATTTATATGGTGCCTAGGCAATTTTTATTTCCTTTAACTATTTGCAACTTTGTGATTGATATCCATATCTTTGCTTCTAGGAAATTGCCACAGAAGTTCAGAGTGAATCAAAGTGGAAGCAGTTGGGAGAATTAGCTATGTCTAATGGAAAGGTATTATTGTGCCTTTATGGAGCTCTGCTTGCATGGGTTGATTATTTCTCCAGTGTGCAATCTTTATTGCAGATAACTTTTTTATGATATCCTGGATATGCTGGTTTATAAACAGCTGCAGTGTTAGGCAATGACTGGGAGTTTCCATGGATCTTAAACACAGTAGTGTTTGTACTATTTACCAATCAACAGACAGTTCCTTCAAATAATTGATGAATCTTTAAGCTTTGAAAAACAAAAATTGTAAATAATTAATCAATTTGAATTTCAAATCATTCACGTGCTTTAACTAGTTATGCTATGGATTATTTATTTCAGGGTCTTCTTTATTGAAACTCTCAATTAAATAATAAGCGAATACTTTGGGTGCTATTTTTTTGGATGCTGATGTTTCTCATTCTTCATACTTTAAATATTCCTTTGTTGCACATTTTGGATACTTAATTTTACTAGTGCCTCTGTTTCACATATTTTCTGTTTCATTCATTATTACATAGCTTGTATTATGTATCTGTAGTTGGAATTGGCTGAAGAATGCATGAAGTGTGCCACAGATTTCAGTGGTCTATTACTGTTATATTCTTCTTTGGGAGATGCTGAAGGGATATCAGGACTTGCATCTCTGGCTAAGGAGCAAGGGAAGAACAATGTTGCATTCCTTTGTTTGTTCATGTTGGGCAAACTTGAAGAGTGCCTTCAGCTGTTGGTGGAAAGGTAATTGTGTTTGGTTACTTTCACACGATATCCTGGTTGTAGACACTGAAGCATTCTTCTTGCAGTAATCGAATACCTGAGGCTGCTTTGATGGCACGGTCTTATCTTCCAAGCAAGGTTTCAGAGATTGTTGCAATTTGGAGAAAGGACCTCAGTAAGGTATGTCAGAATTCCTGGGATATTGTGTTAGCCCTATCATTGCTTGTTCCCTTTCAGTTTTTCCTTGTAATGGGAATAATCTTTTATTGGTTGTTGCATTGGATTTCCAGCAACTGACTGCTCTAAAGTTGATAGCAAATTAACAAAGGTTTGCATTCAGTCAAAGTTGTTTTAGGTTTTACTTCATTCATAGCTTAAAATTGTCTTTTTGACAGAAGTAAAGCTTCCAATTCCAACTAAGTATGGTGTTTGATGGTGTGCGTTTTATGTTATTTGCACAAGTCAAAATGTCTATTGTCCTTGCCATTCTTTTGGAAGAGAAAAAGTCACGCTTTAACAACTTGTGGCATATGCATTACTTGATTGTTGTACTTGTTTATAGATTAATCCAAAAGCTGCTGAATCTTTGGCTGATCCTGAAGAGTATGCAAATTTGTTTGATGATTGGCAAATTGCTTTGTCTGTTGAATCTAAAGTTGCAGAAACAAGGTATTGTTTCAAAGTTGCGCATTCATATGGTTACACATGAATTAAGTTTGGAGCTGAATGGCAAGCTTTGGATGCACTCACTAATTGCTTTCTAATAATTGCTTTACAGGGGTGTTTATCCTCCTGCAGAGGACTACATAAACCATGCTGATAAATCTTACACAACTCTTGTGGAGGATTTCAAAAACTTGCAAATAGAAGAAGGGGAACATCTTGAGAACGGAGACTATGAGCACGAGGTGCATATGGGTTTTTTGTTGCTGTTATGTGTATATTGCATTTAGTGAATCTAGTCAATGTATGTTTATTTGAACTTGGTGAACTGCTGTAAATGAATTATTATTATTGCCGCAATTTGGCTCTTGCAACCTTATTTAAATGTGTTTTTCTCTTGTTCTTTACTGGCATGCTTTGTGTCCATGCAGCAGCTGGCAGACGAGAGTGGAGAAGAACAGAATCCAACGGAACAGAATGGGGAAGAAGGGAGCCAAGAGGAAGTTGTGGTAGATGCTGATTCTACAGATGGTGCAGTTCTTGTTAATGGAAACGAGGCTGAGGAAGAGTGGGGTACGAATAATGAAGGAACCCCCTCAGCCTAAAAGCAGTTGGTTGGGCAGTGTGAAAATCCCAATTTTGTTTCTGGTGATTAATTGATTCTAAAGTGCCATCCCTAGCTACCGTTTTCACAAGTTATTTTATATCTAGAAAATCAGTTATTGGTTTCTATTTTCTCTCGGTGTTAACATGGAAGTCACAGGTCTAATGCAGGATATGCTAATTCTAATTGGTGAATCTGATTTTGAGGGGATTTGTAACCAACAGTCGACCTGTGTCTTTGCTTTTGAATAATTGTGTCTGCATCTAACATATGACAGTTGATCTTAAACTCCAAGATAAGTTTCCATCAACTTTTGTTTGCAGTGAATTGTTTCTGCTAATACAATCTTCATTTTCATACTAGTGTAATGTGTATATGGCAGTTAGCTGGTTGTTATGTTTTAAGTGTTAGACGTGCAATAAAGTGTCTGCCAATCATGGCCGTGCAAATTAGCACTCCTTGGTTATCATGTTTTTGATTTTCTATGTTCCAAAAATTTGAGATTGTAACTGGACTTGATGCTTGAGGTGTTGCTACTGACTTGATATTATCTGAGTTTAATTGGAGTTTTCTTGTTAGCATTTCATATAATTTTGGTTGGTTTAAATCATCCTTTTTTTTTTTTCAAGGAAGAAAATTTGCATTTTCATTTCTTTTGTTTATTAATGAGTTGGCTTCTGATATTCTGGTTCTTCCTGCTTTTTTACCCCTTTCTGTTTGCAGTGTTCACACCACATAACTAGGCTTTCTTCAAGACATAGCAGTTCCAGCTGTGTTTTTGTTCTATACAAGGCAAGAAAAGCATCTTTGAACGAAGAAGATAAACGTATTGAGATGTCAAACAAGATTGAACGGGGTACTAGCCAAAGTGATCCTAATTTTGGCACATAAAATTAAAAGTTATTCTTCGAGAAGAAAGCCTATTGGGAGTTGTATAATTAGGCCTTTTTGGTAGAGTGCAGTGTTCGGTAAGCATATCGTGGATGGAGAACTTCAGCTCCATTTGTTTGTGAGTTGTGTTTTGACCACTTGCGCGGCTGCTGAGTGCAGACATAAATAGAAGAAGCAGTGATGTCTTTGCTTGGAATTTAAGCATTGGCTTTTCTTTTCTTTGTGGGACGATAGTTGTGGGAGGTGTGCCTTGTATACGATGAAATAATAATGTAAAATGTAGTCGGGTGCCTTTCTTTCCCAGTGATGGATCTTCGCCTTGTTTGTAGTTTTCAGGTTTGAACGGGAAGGTCAACGGGTGCCTTTCTTACCCTTGCAATGTAATAAGCAAGCAAACTTACAAATCTGGACCAGGTTCGGACTTATTGAGGAATGTTCCCTGTGGTTCCTGTTCGTGGTTTGGCTTTGTTAATTATTGTTGTTGTTGTTGTTACCAGCCCCGGAATAGCTGACCTTACCAACATTATCAAAGGAAGGCAATGTGAGAAATTTATAGAATTTTTACTCGATTGATTACAATAGCAAAGGAAGGCAATCAAAAGGAATTTTGAGAACTTGGACAAAATTCTAGGGTTAAAAAGAAAAAACTATGGTGGTTATTGCACGGAACGAGTCCTCTCAAGTTCTGAAAATAGCAATTCTTTCATTCAACGGGAGATTGCGTAAATGTTGGACTCTCTCGCTTGGGGGGTTACTCTCATGTCAAAGTTACCAACTGCTCTCCCAGTTATCCACATTGTGCGTGGACGGTGACACTAGAATTGTACGGTGCAAAGCCATAGCGGATGGTGAAGCTGGACTTGTAGTGTTCGATTAGGACTTCAATTACCCAAGAGGTGCAAAGGTGTGGTTGTCGCACCTAAATTGCAAGGTTCCTTGGGGATTAGATACGTTGACGCCGGTATTGCACCACTAGTGGATTGTTAGGATCTCATTTGAGACTTGAGTCTTGTATCGAAAGTAGGATTTCAATGCAAAGTTTATAAGAACTTGGGATTTTTCCAGTTCAATTCCTTGCTTTTGGGATGTGACTCTCTCAAAGCTCATTTTAGCACCAACTGGAAAATAAGAACCAAAGCTATTGTTGGCCCCAAAAATGAAAGGCAAAGAATCGAGTTTTCTTTAATGGTCCGCGAGAAATTCGTGTATTTCCTATGGGATTGAAATGCCACCAATTTTCTTCAATTGAATTCAATCGAATTATACTTGAATTCAATCAGAAAGAAATTTGTCACAAAGTTATTACTCTGTAGCCTTTAGAAGTAAACCAGCTGCAAGATCTTGTTAAAAATCCGACATTGAAGAAATGCTTGAAACATGACCATTCTGAGTGCCAATTATGAGTTGTACTTGTTCTCTACTCTTATTTCTCACAGACAGACAATCAAATGCACAAGACAAACATGAAAACAGACGATCAAACGCACAAGACAAACATGAAAACAAAGTACACAAGCGGCTAAAATCCATCGTGCTCCAATTCAGTTTCTTTCAAGTTGCTGATCAATGGAAATGGAATGGACAGCCTTACTTGTTTGCAAGAGCAATAACAGCAGTAGAAACCAAGATATGCATTGATCAACACATGAATGACCTACAAAGGTAAGGGAATGCCGTTAGTCTTTGTCATAAAATACTGATCAAGAACTGCAGCAAACATATGGGACAAGGAAACCGTTAGTTTAAATTGATGATTGCTAGAGGTTAATAACGGCAGATCAATTTGCTTTGATACCTTTATTGGAATAGCATCCCTGGTTGCAGCTGAAATATGGGAGCTAGAAAATTATATACATCACCAAATCAAATGTGGCAACTAAAGTAGCAAAAGTTTATGGCTGGATTGTGAGATATAGGGGAAATGATAAGGGAATGGTAGGTTAAGTAGCAAAGGGAAGCCGAAAGTACCTGCACTGCGGTGACTAGGGTGCATTTCTTGCTGTTCAGTTCCATTGGGGGAACTCTGGACGTAATCTTGACTTTCTGGCCTGATCTCTTATCTTACTCCACCACACACGTTGGCACTCAATGACTGGCTCAGTTCTTCTGTCCCTATTGTCTGCTATTGGGATTGTCTCCAGTTTAGCACAGTTACGCACTATGATACTTTTCAGAGAAGTAAAGCACAAGTCCTGAGAGCAAATACTCTTAAGCTTATGCAAATCTCTCAATTCTAGGTTACTCAGCTTGACAAAGGGAAGTGGATCCGAGTTTGCACTGCCAGGAGGCTGAGGTTTGATCACTTGCGCCAATCCGACGCACTCAATAATCTTAAGCGATTGAAGGGCTTGAGCATATTTAAGCCATGTGAGGTCTTCCAATTCCCAGCAACCTTTAAGCTCAACATCACGAAGGTTTGTAAAGCATTGTTCTGGATTGACTGCTTGTTGGGACCAAGATAGCTTTGCTGAGCAATCAATAATATGAAGCACCTCTAATTTCTTGGCAGTTGCAATGAGTTCTAATTTGAGTGGCGTGCCCTGGCAATTTGTGATCACCATGCTATGTGTGACGTCCTTTTTGGAGAATGTTTCTAACTTTTGGAAAGCAGGATGGCCGTCTATTGTTAATGCTAGATCACCCAGATGATTCAACTTTTCCATGTCTTCCAGCAAGAGCAAGGAGCCACTAACTGGGCTTTGTCCTGAAAATTCACAAGGACCGCAATAGTACAAGTTCAACAATTGCAAATCAGTGAGAGCTGAAAGACCTTTCAGAGAAGTCACAATCAATCTCTTCGTGAAACTCAAATCTAGAAATTTCAGCTTCAACAATTTCTTAAGATCAAAGGGGAATTCTTTGATGTTGGTGTGTGACAGGTTAAGATACTGCAAACCAATCATTTTGGCATCATTTAGTTCAAACACGGGAAGAGCGCTTCTTCCTAGATCTAACACTTTCAGACTTTCCTCTATGGAGTCAAGGAGATCACGTTCAATCTTCCTCACTTTACAATTCCTGATAACCAAAGTAGAGAGGCTGGGACAATTAATTTTGTTAAGTTCCCCGCCTTTCGACATCAAAAATATCCTCTTTACCTCTTCATGGCACTCCGTCAAGTTATCCAAACGTCCTCCCGATCGCACAAAATTCTTCTCCCTGCTTTCTCTTTGTGCAACCCATCTCGCCATATAATGAAACTGTCTGTGCATCTTCACGTATGACTGATGGTCACTGCCGCTGCTGGTCAGCAGATGAGCTCGCTTTAGTGTTTGAACAATGGAAACTGCACGATCAAAGTATACATCAAGTGCCCTATCTTTTCTCACTTTTCCCAAGTATTCTTCCAGCATCCAGTGACGCTTAAGCTCATTTTCTTCAATAGGGTGGTCCTCGGGGAACAGAGAACAAAAGAGGAAGCATTTTTTCTCAGAAGCAGCGTCCTCCGATTGTCTATCCGTCAAAGAGTCGTAGGCTTCCTTTAGATCAGCATACACTTGGCCTTCAGGGTCAGCATCAAATGCTTGTTCTGGTTGGCCTAGCCTCCATAGTTCATTCCTCCACTCCTCGGGTTCCAATTTGCTTCGCAAGCCCGTACCAATTTTAACGAGTGCTTTGGGCAGGCCACCGCACATATCAGCAATTTCATGAGCTAGATCTTCTATTGTAAATCTAGTATCATCACGGCATTGTTTGTTCTTTATTGCCTCGGAATTAGGATTATGCTGCCATACTTCATTCTTGAACAACTCTCGAGCATCTGGTTCACTCAACAGGCCTAGTTCAACCTCATGTACAGTTGCTCCAATCCCCGTAGAATGCCTTCGAGCTGTAAATACCACCTTGCATATTTTAGGTTGATTGACTGGAGCGTGTGTGGTATCAGCAGGTGGAAGTGGAAATAGAGGCTCGGCTGGAGCTGTAGCTGTAGCTCGATCTGGAGCCGGTACCCCCAAAGAAGACAGAGTTACTCCATCGAGTAAATGATCCAGCAAAAGAAGCGCCTTCATCCTGCTCAGAATCATGCGCAGTCTTTGTCGGCGGATTTCACAATCTGAAGGCAAGGTAGTCCCCAGCCTGTTGGCTATTTCATCTTGTATCCTTCGGACTTCTTCCTTAATGTCGGAGATCGAGGACTGACTAACAAAAATCACCACTTCAAAACCACGAAGATCCGCCAAAAAGTCGTCGTTAATCCTCTTCAAGAAGATGGACTTGCCAATGCCGATCATTCCATGTATTCCAATAACTTGCACCATCTCATTATCAAATTGTCTCCAAAACTCCGCGTAGCTTCCATTAATGGGAAACACACTCTGATCCAGCAGCCTTATGACTGGTTTAGGCCGAGGGAAGATGTTGGAGATGGATCTCTCAATTTCTTGAGCACATGTTTCCCCGAGTAGCTCTTCTAATCTTCTCCGTATCCCGTTTGTCCTCCTTCCTAAATTACGACAGTAGATTAGACAACAAAGTGAGCAGTTGATGTCGTCCATCGGTACTCTGCCAAGTTCATCCCGGATGTTGACCACCTCTGAACGTAAACTTCCAGCCCTGTTCAACCAATCGATCTCCGTTACATCTGCCTCCTGATTCTTCTCCTTCTCACGCACTCCATCCATAATGAGACGAAACTTGTTTGAGTTATTCCTCAAATATTCTTCATCTGCTTTAAGCGCAGCAGCTTTGTTCCTCGCATCCTCAACATTCCTGAAGACGTAGTCGCAAATTTGAAGACATTGCAAGCACCCATTCATCATTGTTATTGTTATGTTTATAGCTACGCTTACGTCCGATTGAGAGCTCAATGAACGGAGATAATACTGGGAGTACTGGGTATTTAATGAGCCTGCAATCTCTCCATTACTATGTGTTCTAGCCCTCGTGCTTGGGCTCCGGGGTACAGTCAAAAAGTCATACCGATTTTGTAGGAGAAATGATGGAGCACTAATTACAATTAATTAAAGATTACCGTCTCATACTTTTTTAAATCCAATCTTACTGCCATACTCAAAACCCTGAAGTGAAGTGACATTGGTAAATCTGGGTGGTGCTTGTAGACCTGCTGGGCTGGTTGGTTACAGTCTGATATATTCGGTTCGGATCTAGAGAAACGGTAATCCTTACTCGAACTGCTCTTTGGGCGGTTCGATTCTGATTCAGTTAATTGGTTCTTGGTTTTGGGTTGATTTCCTTTGCAATTCAACTGATGATTTTAGTTCAATTTAGTTTTGCCTCATTTTGTTAAAAAAATAATAAAAAAATCGAAAATTTAAATATTTTATAGAATAAAAGAAATTTTAAATTTATTTTATTTTAAAATATGCAAAAGACCATTTGCTTTTATTTATTTTAGTTTAGTTTATTTTTGTATAAATCGTTGATTAACTCAAGTTGGAACTGTAGATTCAATAACGGTTAGAATTATTGGTTAACCATCGGTTCAATGGTTCTAGGGTGCGGTTGAATTGCAATGGACCCGCCCACCTAGGTGATTGAGTTATGATTTTTTTTTTCTTTTTTTTGTTGAGCCGATTTAACCAAATCGGCCCAATTATTTGATTTAGATACTTATTATATTTACTCATTTTTAAGTCATAGCTCACACATAATTTTAAACCATATAATTTGATTTTTTTTAATTTTTAATTTAAGTGAGCTTTACTCTTTTTTTTTTTCCTCACATCTCGCCTTAAGTTAGGTCAAATAAAAAGGTAATCAATCTAATTATTATTATTATTATGTATTTTTGAAATGAATTATTGTATAAATTTTATCTAAATATGATTTTTTTATAATAAATTTATTTGAGTAATTCATATGCTTAAGAGCACAAATGAGTCGAGTCAATTTAAATTTAGTTTATTTAAAATTGACTAATTTAATTAATGAGTCCATTCAAAGTAAGTTTTATTTTATTGAGATTATTCTTGAACTTTTTTATGAACAATTCATTTAATTTTATAGTATAAATAGAAATAATTAAAATTATAACAAGAGCTAACTCGCTGGATGAGGCAGAGATTCAATTCTCCCAAATTATAATATAATTTATAAAATAATAAAAACTAATCTTTCATGATGAGTCAAATTCCCAGGATGCCACGATGAGCTTGTAACGTTAAAAGACAACTGATTGGTATGTGTTTTTCTGTGTATTAGATGACGACGTCGGCAGCGTCATTTTGCTAAAAGCGAAAATGAGGAGCAAAAGAAAGAAAATGGCAACATATCATTTTCATGATGCCCCCGTAAGCTCTGGATCTTGCTCCATTTTCTTTCAGAATAATTCCACAGCCAGCTGTACTGATAATGCAAATTATTTTAGGTCTTTTTTTATATATATATATATATATATATAAATTATTGACCTAGAGGAGACGTAGATAAACAACTTAATCGGTCAAAGTCATTCTTTATGTATTTATTATTAGAATACGATTCATTTTATATATTTTTCAAATAATCTGTTGATAGCAACTGAAGTGGTAACTTGATTGGTGATCTGGGGTTTTTTTTTTTTCCTTTTTTTTTTCTATTGTCTTAGGTTTTATTTTTTTTTTTTTTTTTACTGTCAATTGCTTCTAGATATAAAATGAAAATTTATATTGAGTGTACAGGATTAAGCTACGATTCATTAACACTAAAATTAGATGTGAAGGAAGTCCATTTAAATTCAATAGTAATTAAATGACAAGTAGAGAGAGGGGATCAAATAAAGAAATTAAATGAAAATATTATCAAGTAACCCTCGGCCTCGGCCCACAATTGCGGTAATCAACATACCCACGAACACCTCTGTTTTTGTTGGTCAAAAAAAAAAAAACTATTTTTCCTTTTTTTTGTTTAAATAAATGACTCTTTTTTTTTTCACTTGGAAAGTTTAATGGAGAAGGGGCTGTTTAAAGAACAATTTCATTTTAGAGTAAAAATAGACTATTTATAGAGAGCAGTGGCACGATGGCCTTTTTCTTTTTTTTTCTTTTTTTTTTTTTTTTGGTGTTTACCTTCTTCCACAAATTTTTCAAAAATACAAAAATAGTAGTTAAGGCCGAGAGAATAATTAAATAAAAAATGGCTCCTAAAACTTACTTTTGGGTTATGCTAAGGTGCAGCCAGGGAGGAGGGGTTGGGATTGACGTGAATATAAACGTCCCTATAATAAATAAAGAAAAGCTCTTTTGTTAATTTCATCTCGATCAAAAAATAAGATAGATTAAAGTAATTTGCATTATTAACAATAGATTAAAATAATTTACATCATTAACAGCTGGTGTTGGAATTATTATCAGATTTTTTAATTCTCATGAGCAAGATGACGTAGATTTATAAATTCTAAAACGGGATCCCAATCTCGTTTAGTTTGCGTGAGAGCAATTACGAATAGCTCTTAGTTATCTTATTCAGAGAAATTTGCAGATATAAATTTTAATACAATATTGCATCCAATTTTTCAATCTTATTTATTTATTCATAACATATCATTAAATTTGTGACTAAATGATTTTGTTTAGTACTAAATAATATTCAATTCTATTTTTAGTCCTCCATTAATGTTAGATTGGGCTAGAAAAATACAACGAACGAAAAAGAAAGATTTAAAAAAACCGCAAAACGAGTAAAATTGAGACATTCATATTCTGGGTGCCTATTAATTGGTGTGCATCATAAATTTTTGTTTTTTAATCTATTTTACAGAATTAATGAAAACATTTATATCTTAGTCATACTAAATCATGTAATAGTTATACAATGAAGAAAAATTACATCCCTATTTTGGACAAAGAAGTTATATATATATATATATATATATATATATATATATAGATAATTACATCTTTCGGTAAAGTTTCCCGTAAACCAAACAATCAATGAGAAAAGTCAAAACTAGGATTTATTGAATAGGAATTTGATTTAAGTTTTGGACTCTTAATTAAATGAGGAAAGTTACGTTTATAATATGCATGTTAAATAATTTGATGTAATTATTAATTGTAAATGATATTTTTATATAATAATTGACTATAATTAACAGTCATGATAAAAAAATTTATTTTATATTTATTTCATCTATTTTCTTAATTAATTAATTAATTAAGTATTCTTGGTTATTGCAGCTTTTTAAATATAGGTTAGTTGAGACGACCGGCTAAGCAGTTAACAAGTAAACTGAAATTTTACTTTTTTTATTTTTTTTTTGAACTTGGGCTGCTCTGGATTGATGAAAGTTCAAAAATCCAAGGGTTAACAGGAAATTAGACAAAATGTCAATCATAATAAAGAAAACACATCATCATTATCATCTATCATGCTGACTGCAAATTTGCAGTTATTAAATATATAATTGTAACAGATGATTAAAAAAAAAAGTACAATTATATAATAATCATGCTGTTTGTCCTGCTCAGTCACTCTAATAAAGCCAAAAAAAACTAATTTTTCTTATTAGATAGGCGGAGAATTGAATGAAACTAAATCTAAAACATTAATTAAAGTTTTAAAAAAATAAAAAAATATATATGATGATTAATTGTAACGGACCTGTTTAAATTTGGACCAGTTCGCTAATTCGCCGCCCATCTTTTAGTCTATTTCGATATTTGTTTGGCCGGCTCGAACACGTCAATAGCATTGAGTGCAACCAGGTTGAACTCAATCCTATTGACCATCCCATCCCTTGGCTTTCCTTCCCAACTCACTCCATCATTTTTCACGCCCCATTCGCTTCAATTTCCTTACAATGTCTCGTAAAGGTAGGGAAAGAGATGCTATGTTCGAGCTGCTGAATTGGGCAGAGAAATTGCAACGACAAAAGGGCCGTGTCATGGAGTCCTCCATCAATGCCCTGCAGCAAGGAAAGCAGAGAACTTCCGAAGTTGATCATTGGCTTGGCGAGGTGGAGAATGTTTTAAGGGAAGTGAAGAAGCTTGAAGAAGAGTACATGAAGGCCAAGTCCAGGAGATCAGTTAAGGAAATGATTTCTCCATCGAATATCCACAGCAAAATGACATTGAAGTTGCAGGAAACGAATGCTAGAATAAAGTCACTAATGGAGAAACCCCTATTTTGTTTGGCTGCAAGGAAGAGTCAGCCTATCCCCAGTGGTAAAGACGCTATCGTGGGCTTGGAATCGGCTTTTAGTGATGTATGGAGCTTCATTGCTGAAGACCAGGTTGGAATAATTGGGATATATGGAACTGCTGGAGTCGGCAAGACTACCCTTTTGAAGCTAGTCTATGATGCTCTGATAGAAAAGATCTTCTATTTTGACCAGATAATCTGGATACAGGTGCCCGGGCATGATTCCTTGAAGAAGGTTCAGGACGCTATTTGTAAGAGCTTAGGCCTTTCAGACTGTCTTGGCGGATCTGATGAGATTAGAAGGGCTTCGGCGATCTTCGAGGCCTTGGGGAGTAAAAGATTCGTGATTATGCTTGATGACTTGCGTGAGCATCTTGAACTTGAAAAGATTGGAGTTCCACGGTCGGCTTATGGTCAAAGTAACTCCAAGATTATCTTCACGACAAGATCCAAGTCTTTGTGTACCCAAATGAATGCGGAAAAGATGCGTGAACTTGTGTTTCTGTCAGAGGGAGAAGCACAGTTTTTGCTGGAAAAGGTAGTAGGGGAAGAAATTTTCCACCAAAATGCAAATCTCTTTGCTGTAAGCTCCGAAATCGTCCGGGAGTGCCGAGGTCTGCCATATGCAATTGTCACCATGGGCAGGGCCTTAAGAGGCATAAGACACGAGAATGAATGGTATGATATCCTAACCCAGCTGAAAAGTGCTTCACCACCTGCAGACATGGGCGAGGACGAGAAGCACTGTTACGCTCCTCTGAAGCAGACTTTCGATAGCTTGAGCAGTAGTTCTACGAAAGAAAGTTTCCTGTACTGCTCCCTACTTCCAGTAGGGCATCGCATAGACGAGGATCAACTAGTGGATTACTGGATCGGTGAAGGATTTATGGAAGAAATCAGAGGCGGATTGAAAGACCGTAAGTTCAAAGGGTACGATATCATTGAGAAGCTTATTGACGTATGTTTGTTCGAAAGAGAAGGAAATTTTATTTTCATGAATCAACTTGTCCGTGAGATGGCATTGATGGTCGCTTCTGAAAAGGAAAAGGGCAAATACTTTGTGAAAGCGGGTGTGGACTTGTATGAAGTACCAATTGATGACATCCCCAAGGAGGCCGTCAAAATATCACTGATGCAAAATTATTTAATAAAACTGCCCCCTTCACCTTTGTGGCCCAAAGTTTCAACTTTGCTTTTGTCTGGAAATAGATTCAAAGACATCCCAGATGACTTCTTTTCGAATATGCCTTCTCTTGAAGTCTTAGATTTGTCCAATTGTGAGATAGAGGAGCTTCCTGAGAAAATTGGCCTTTTGGTGCAGTTGCGGTATCTCAATCTCTCGTGGAACAAATTAAAAAGCTTGTGCATGGGGCTTCAAAGGCTTGCAAAATTAGAGATGTTGTATTTGAGTTACATGGATGGGCTGCATTTCATTCCATTTAATCTGTTTGTGCAGCTTGTGAGTTTGCAGCTGTTAAACATGTATCACTGTGGTCATCGGAATTGGATGCCTTTGGATGAGAAGACAAAAAATGTTGATCTGCTGGTTGGGGATAAGAAATTCCTTGAGGAGTTGGAAACCTTAGATAAGCTAGAACATTTGCAAATCAGCATCAATGGCAACTGCGCCCTGGGAAAATTTGAGAGCTCTTCCAAGCTACGGAATTGTGTAAGCAGTCTCTCAATTGGTGGGTGTGAAACTGAGACGGTATCAGCCAAGCAATTTAAGAATCTATGCATTCTCGAAGTCAGCTCATGCCCCAATTTGCGGAAATTCGGGATTGATTGGCAAGAAATGGGGGCAACAACTTCTGCTGGGGTTTTAGGACAAAACAATTTTAACAACCTTCAGCGTGTGAAGATCGAATGCTGCTGGTCATTAGAGGAGCTTTCGTGGCTTCGTTTTGCCCCAAATCTTCAAACACTGCATATTGAAGAATGCATAAATTTGGAGAAAGTGATAGGTGGTTATGTTGAGAAAGCTGCAGAGCGAATCACTGTCAAATTTTTCAGTCTCAGAAGATTATATCTGCATAAGCTTCCCTGTTTGACAAGCATCAGCGACCTTCCTCTACTGTTCCGTTCATTGGAGGAGATCTCAGTTTCTTATTGTCCAAGGTTGAATAAGTTCCCACTTAACTCAGACAATGACAACAGGGCCTTGAAGGTGATCAAAGGAGAGGCGCAATGGTTCCATGCATTAGATTTGGATGATAAAAACAGAAACTTTTTCGGTCGCTACTTTATTCCTGTTCAGTGATGAGACGATCTCAGGTTCCTTCTCATTCTTTTTCTGGATCTGTGTGAATTTTTGATCATCATCAGTGATTTCTGTTACCATTTCTTTACATTATTATTCCTTTGGACATCACTTTTAGATGTGTTTTCCGTTCTTCCGCTATCACAACAGCTTAATGTTCCCCTTTCGCGAATAACCCTTCTCCATTTTACGTTTCTTGACAGGAAGCAGTTGGCATATATGCAAAATTATTGGAGCTCATGCATTGAAGTATACCCTTCTCCATATATACCTTGATCCAACTTAAGCAGTTCACGCCATAGAAGTATAGAGAATAACTGGCACATCCGTGTCCCTGGCGTTAAGCTGCTTTATCCAGTCCCGCTCCCGTGCCTAACTGTTTTGGCTTCCGCTTTGTTTCAGTTATGTGGTCTATGCTTTATGTGTAATACTCCCTATTTATCTATTGGCGCTGTAACTCTTCATTTGCAGTCAATAAGATGCTCAAACAGGCATTACCCATTAAGCTTTTGTAAACATTCAGATTGCAGAAGGCTCAGCATTTGCATTAATATCAATCAGAATATATACAAAAAGTGTTGTTCAAGTTGGATGATCTTGGAAATTGATACGGAATCACTAAATTACTTAATTATATGCCTAACCAGGTACAGATTATAAAAATTACTACTTAATTAAATCAGAAAGATTACAGAGGTTATCAAATTCTAAAAATTACACATAACTTTTTTCTACTAGATTTAAACGAAGATTTTGCAAAGATGCTTCACCAAAAATTTTTGCCTTTTATTGTCAAACAATTGGTTATGCATTTACTTCCATGATTTTACAGTACCCTTTGTATTTTTTAAACAAAAAAATGGACCGTAATTAATTCTCAGATGTAAAATAAAAAAAAAAAACCACAAATATGAAAACATTGCAAAAAGTATTTTGCACATTAACTAAATCCCACTAAACAACGCAGCAGGAGATCAACAACTCTATTATTAAACAGCAATGCAGAGACTTTTTAAGTAAGCAGACATGTGAAAGTTGTCTCAATGGAAGTGTGATGATGCAAGGAGGGAGTGTCGTTTAATTACATAATATGAAAGGATTCCAGGAGGCTGGATTGTCAATTGGTCTTTACATACATCTTAGGATGCGAAGCATATTGCAGTAAATTATTAAGCAATTTTTTGGGATTCGTTTATTAAGCATAAAATAATAATTGGCTATGTATCTAAGGCCGATTGACAATTCAGCCTTCAGAGACAATTTTCACATGTCTACCTAGCTAAAAAAGTATCTGCCGCATTGTTTAACAAGAGAGTTGTTGATCTCCTACTTCTGATTATGGATCAAATCTTGGCATGGAGAAAACTTAAAAAAAAAAAAGTAGCCGAGTGCAATAATAAAAGAAAGAGAGATTACAGTAAACCCCATTTCATTTGACTATTTTCTTTAAAAAAAAAAAAAAGCTTAGAGATTTTAGGTAGGCCAGATTCCATTTCATCTGACTTTTTTTTTTAGTATTTTTATTTTTGAACTGCAAACTTCATTAAATATTATAAGTAGAGAGTTATGGGTCATTACTCATTGCTTATACGCACATGAGCAAGCTGGGCTAGGTCTTTCTTTTTTTATTTACATGCGTTTTTTTTTTTTTTTTTTTACTTCAAGTTGAAACTTGCCACCCCCACTTGTGGACAAACGAGATTGGGAATCCTAGCTGTGTTAAGTCTTTCTTTTTTTTTTTTTACTTCAAGTTGAAACTTGCCACCCTTTCACACTCGAGCTTAAATTTAGACACACCATTAATGATGCAAATTATTTTAAATTGAATTTATCGATGAAGCTGTGCTGGTGTTCACAGTCACTCTCCACTTATACTGGGAGCAGCAACCCCGAGTCCTTTCGCGGCCGTAGGCATTGTCTGGCTACCGCATAGCCCTCGCAAACTTCACAGACATGTTTGTCTTTTTCTTACAGAGTCATTATTTTATTAGTACACCCAAAAATTCTCGATATGAGTCATTTTATATTCAAATAATCTCCTGACCCTAACAACTAATTTTTTGTCCAAAGGATTATGCTTCGCATATACCGAATACAATCGATGGTGTAGTTTTTTTTTTTTTTTTTTGGTTAAATGATTCTGATCAAACTCAAAGTCTAAATCCTTGTCCTATTGAAGTAAAATTCACGAAGGAAAACGAATTTTAATTGTGTTCATTTAACTTACAATTTCATTTGTAACCCATTTATTTATGGAAAAAAAATAGTTGGATTAATTTTAAGAAATTAATTGGAATTACAAAAATAAAATAAATAAATAAATTTTTTATTTTCCTTAAAATAGCTAATCAAAATTGTTGAAAAACTTCTATTTTCACTTGTATCTTTTTAATTTATACTTACACAATGATTCTCTTTATTTATTCAATCGAACTAGATTTTTTTTTTTTATTATTTACAGATGACTATAGTGCCCAGTAAAACAATTCGAACTTGATTACGGTAGTTGTGCACCCAATCAGCGCACTAAATCGCCAAAATTAAAATTTCCCAAGACGGATCCATTGGAAGCAAACTATATACATATGGGGCCTGTTTCCAAATGTCCATCAGAAGAGCAAAGGGTGGGAGACAGACCCAATTGGCCCAACATTTTGTTTCTTCAAACGAACGATCGTGGAAACTTTTGTTCTGCCGGACCGACCTTCTTTTTAGCCTCTTTTTGTGGGTTTAACCCTAGCGAATCTATTTATGTCAAACATAAAAGTTTCTCGGTTAGGCATCTAAGTCTCAAGAACCTTTAAGATTTATAAAGTGATGGTAGCTGTTATTATCCATCGCAAAAGTTTCGTTGAGGTTGGCGGCCTCAGGGTAAGTTTTTATACCGCCTAGCTATGATTTTAAACTATGTTTTCTGCAAGGTTGTCACATCCTTTGCATTGCAATGAACTTTGTTTTTTTTTTTTTAAAAAATAATTTTGGATTGCTAACTTAAACTATAATGAATTTCTTAATATGATGAAAAAAAAAAACTGCACTAAATTTAATTGGTAAGTCAACTGGGCATTCTTGGATATTGAATTATGCCTCTTCTTGGATCATGGGTTTAGGTTCGGCTCGATTCCTGAGAGGGTCTAGGTCGAGCCCACCATTCCCAAAGCAGAGGACTTGCCCACATCTTCAGTTGTGGTGTTAAGAGCCCATAAAGGAAATAAGGTCGTTTCCTCCACTCCCCTCAAGCCCATATCTTTTTACATTAGGTAAAGAAGATGTGGGAAACAGTAAACAAAAACCCAAATTTTCATCATTGTGTACTTTGCTTTTTGAGATATTCTGAAGTTGTTGATTTTGTAACCCTTCAATGGGCTGTTAAAATTTTTTCGATTAGTTATATTATAATATTATCAAATCATTTTTTTTTATAAAAAATTCAATTATAACATAACTTAATTAATAAAAAATAATTTAATATATTATTACAATTTGGTATATTATTACACTATTAAGCAATCTTTTGAATACAATTTATTAAAAAAAAAAATCTTTGATCGTTCAATCATTATTTATTTTCAGTGTGTTCAAAGATACATACATACTACTACGCTTTGAAAAAAAAAAAAAGAAATAAATTGACTTTTATGTTTAAAATGAATGGTTTCTATAGTTCTAACACAATAAAGATCGGTTTATATGAAAAGTAAAAAGACCAAATTCCATTTAGAGAAAAGAGTCTGAATTTTTAACGAACATTAATATATAACTATGCATAAAGAATAATAAGAGAATTATAGAGTAAATTTTTTATATTTAAATTTATATATTTATAAAATTAAATAAAATACAATTAATTTATATTTATTATTATTATTATATTATTTGTTTAGTTTTTCTATGCAGTCTCTCTCATTTCCAATCCAGCATAAACGCACCTTTTCAAATTTTCTGTTCTTTTTTTCGGAAAAAAAAAATGTGGGACGAAAATGTAAAGGAAAAGAGTTGTCGAGTTAAATGTAAAGAGAAAAAAAAGTTGTGAGAGAATACAAATTAGCATGGTCGTACAATTTCAAAAAAGCCGAAGGACCTTTTGCAATTTGTCCGAAGTTAGAGGAGGCGGCGAGTCACAGGCTGCCTGTCCAAAACCCAAATCGGTAAAAGCGCACTCTTAAGTCTTATCTTGGAACCCTAAAGTACAATCTAAACTAAACCCTTCCACTCGCAATCCATATTCGTCTCTGCAAAGCTGAAAAGTAAAATCCCTTGTTTTTTTTTTTTTTTTTTTTACTTTTATGGGGTTCTCTTGTTCATAATGAACAGTTAATATTCGATTTGGCTTTCAAATTTGTGCGCTTTGTCGGGGTGCTTCAGACTTTCAGGCATAGCTGTATTTATGGAGGATGTACAGAAATTTGCCCGTAATGTTACGAAGCAAGTAAAATCAAGGATTTCCTCTTCTTCCTCATCCGAGATCCCGCACAACTCGGGTGGAAAAGCTGGAGTAACTGCGACTCTATCTTCTTCTGATGAGTCTCGGCTTTTGGTCGCCAGGCCGCCCAGGTATAATTTCAGCTTCCTTTTATTTTTTTGTATTGTTTATTTTCTTTCTTAGTGTTCTTTAAATAAATACTACTTCGAAACCTTTGTGCAACTGCTCTTGATTTGGGTAGAACAGGAATATGTGCATTAGAGAATTCTGGTTTTTTCGGGTGATTTTTTATCTTCAGTTGACATTTTGCGACAATCGAATGTTAGACCGCCATTTGTGGAGTTTTGGTACTTTCTTTCTTTTCTTGCGATCTCCGTAGGAAGCTTTAGTAATCATGCTAGCTGCCCATAGAGGTTATTGATTGACGGTCACAGTTTAAGGGCAGATTTGTAGTTCATTTCTGTGGTTTTTGTTCTTTTGCTATGCTTTTTTCTTTTTTTCTTTTTGGACCGACCGTTGTTGCAAGTCCAATTGTAGAAATGCGGTTTCACTGTGGACCTGCTCAAAGCTATGTGCAATTTTCTTTGTTGCTGGAGTTGTTGTTGGCTACACACTTAAAAAGCGTGTTCGGAGATGGGCTTCCAGGCTTCTTAGGAGATTGAAAGATGATTGATCTTGGAACAGAACATCCTTGGTTTCTAATACAAACTTGGAAGGCTAGTTTCAAGGATTTTGCAGTTTGTGACCGTTGAACTTTGTCTTTACATTGCTAGATGCATTTGTCCAGTTGTCTACATAGGCCATGCGAATGAGAGAATCCTTGGATTTGCAATATGTAGGAGCTTTAATTGGCAAGATAATTTTTTGCTTGTGGATGGCGGGGGTTTCGCATGCCCTCCCACCCCCAGCCCCTTTCCGGCCGCTGGGGCAGGAATTAAGCAACTGTTACCAAATTCTTTGTCAGAACAAGTTCTCCTGGTTGTCATTGTCAAAACTGGCAATTCTTTTTCACTTTGCTATATAATCCTGGGATGTGTTGGATGGAATTGATCCGTATATGATCCATAACTGCAGTTTAATCTAGCCAAGCTTTGGATAGGGTATGTGTGTATATATTTTTCTTTAATTGCGTTATTTGATAGTTAAAAAATAATAGCAGCTTTACATTTTTAGCATATTGAGAGACTTCCATGTTGTGTCAGAAATACTGCTTGCGGAACTCAAACCGAGTGGATGTCTTGTGACTCTGCTCTTTACATAACTTCATCATCACCGTTGCCAAAATGGCGATCCCACGGTAAAACACCCCTGCAAGTGAGGCTTTTCTTGGTCATAAGTGAAAACCTAAATCTTTTAGCGCCCCCCCCCCCCTTTTTTTTATCAGAAAGCTTCTTTCGTAAACCAAATTTAGTGCATCGAGTCATAGGTCTAGTCAATAAAGTATGACATACACTTTGTGACGAATGGAATTTTCACCTAATCAGCCTTGTGCGGAGTGTTTGTGGCAGCAAAATTCCCATTCTTATTATCTTATAACACCAGTGTCTTTGTGGTCTTGTGCATAGCAACCTTTTAAAAGGTACGGCAAAACCCACTTTCATTTGCTTTCTGTGCAGACTCGGCTCTGCTTCAAATACAAATTGCCGGAAAATGAACTAACAACTAAATGTGCAAATTTAAGCTTTTCCATGATATGCCAATCAGAAAACAAAATCGAAATGCGATAGAAAATGACTTCAAGGCCCAAGTCAATGTCGGGCATTACATGCAATGTTAGAGAAGAGAAGAGGTGCTTTACATTCCATGTAATTCTATCTACCGTGAGGAGAGAAAAAGGAAATGGCGATTCGTGTTGGATGAGGTATCGGTGCTTACACTTTTGGTGACATCGAGCATGTCCCCTCTCCCCGGCGGACGTTTTAATTATGTCAGAAGCCTTCATGGGAAAAATTTGAGCTCATAGACTGGTGAACACAGGACAGTCATAGGTCTTCAAATTCTTTCCAAAGGAGAGGAGTCCGATTGGCCCCCTTATGTCCGAGGGCTTACAGTCCCTAATTGCACTCAACTTCCATTGGGTTTGGAATTTTCTTTTGCCTTATCTAATCAGTTAAGCTTGCTTGCAATGCAGGTAACTGTGTTGTCGTTTCATGGCCCATTTCACCTCTGTTGCCTTGCATTCCTCCAAAGTCTGAACACGCTTATGTTTTGGCAAAATTACTGTCTTCTTCTGCCACCGTTTTTTGCTCCTGTCGGTGTTTCTCACCCTGCCTCTGCCAGCTGATAGAGCGTAACAAGAATTCAAGAAGAGGAGGGCCCAAAAGGAAAGAAGAAGAAGAGAGGGAGAGAGCTGTCCCCTTAATGGGCCATATGAACAATTCTTGGACCAAGAAGCAGGCCCCATACGGACGAAATCAAACAACAACAACAGTTTTCCTCATTAAGAGCTATCTAAAAATTAAAAACTTCACATAATATAACTGGTATTTGTTTAAATATTGGCAATGCCGTATGTTAGTCCACATTAAAAATTTCAACATGATAACCAAAAAAAATAAAAAGGTATATTCGGATTGTTGAATTATCATGTCATTCAGTTTAAATTCCGAAACTTAACAACAAAGAGGAAGGGAAACTAGGCCCCACCTTAATCAAATTGCAAGAAAACATTAAAAAAAGTCTTCACAAATACGAACCCCTTCAAAACAAATTTGGGACTTCTTTTTATTTTTTATTATTTTTTTAAAATATCCCACCACACAATTGATTGAAACAATCAAAATTTGACCGAGAATCCATTGAATTCAACAGCCAATCAGCTCTTGTATAATTGAAACTTATGAATTTTGTAAAATGCACCCAATATTATAGAATACGTTATGAATTAAGACTGGTTGGTAGTTAAACTTAAAAAACATAACGGAAGTGTTTAAAAATAATAAATAATAATAATAATAATAATAAAAGAAGAAAGAGCCAAGCGAAGGAAAATGAGACAAGAAAAACCCCGGAGGGGAAAAATGTAGCTGAGATGGACTTGGGCCCACCAAGATTCACTTAGGACACCACGCCGCGTCGTGGACCCAACGCATAAACCGCATCAAAAGCAACAAAAAGCCAAGCCGAACTGTCAGTGTCAGCCATTACGGCGACACGTAAAAGGAAGCTTTGAAGCTTGAGCGACTCCATTCTCTCTCTCTCTCTCTCTCTCTCTCTCACACAAACACACGCACGCACGCAGACACTTTCTCTCTCTAATATTATTCGCATATTTACAATTTGGGTATTTAAAACAACCGTTTCGAGACAATGAAAACCAGAAGACAAAATCTAAACCGAAACGCCAAAAAAAAAAAAAAATTATGTATATAATGAAGGGAAAACTGAATGGAGCGAAACCAGCGGTGCAGCCACGAAAATATTCCTCCCCATTGGGCTGGCTAATGCACCCAACGTTGGCACCCCTAAAAGTCGCTTAGGGATCTGGCCAAGAAAAGCCAAAATGGAAAAAGAGTTTTCCTTTTACAGCTCTTTTTTTATTATTATTTTATTTTTTTATTCCCTTTAATTCCCCCTCTCTCCTTCTTTCTTCATAGAGAGCCCGCGCCCCTGTTTTTTTCTTTTTTTTTTATTTGTCCTTTTCTTTTTTAACCCACTTCTCTGGAGCTCCTCATCAATGGTGCTTCTCCTCCGGGTTCGCAGCTCTTGATTCCACCTCCCATCCCCTTCTTCGGGTAGTATTTTATTTTTTTTTAAATAATTTCCGTTTGGAACATTGGAATCAATTGCATGTGGGCTCGTCTTTTTCGGCTGTTTTTTTTTTATTTTTTTGGTGGGGATTTAATGGGCATAGCTTGATTTGGATCTTAAAGAAATGTGTCTGTCTCGCCTGATGAGTTTCATGTTTTTGTTATTGAATTGCGATATTTTGAAGCTTTGGGTGGGCAGTTTTCTATGTTCATGTTTGCTCTTGAATGGATCCAACTGAAATTGATTGTGCTGCCGTTGTGGTCTGTGAGCTTGATTCCTTCGGATCATTCTTTTTTTTTTTCTTCTTTTTTTCCCCGTTTTCATATAACTAATAATACAATTTTTTTTGGCACATATTTATTCTCTATTACGTTGAAATAGTTAAATGTGTGATTGTGTTCAGGTCGTAATCAATACGGACAACTTAGGCCGCATGTCTTGCGATTTTGAGGGGTCAATGCATAGCAAATATTGAATATCGGTTTTTTCAATTTTGTGCGTTTCTTTTGAATCCAAGGAGTTTCATGCGTAGTATGGCGACTATTCTTGGAAGTTTATAATATGTAAGAATTTTAGATTTCTCCATTTGGGCATGGCGGCTTCTAAAGACCACATCATGCCATGAATTGGCTTGCTCGAGGGAGCACAGTATAATTACATTTTCAAATATGAAGCATTGAGACTGATCCTCAATTTATTGTGTTGTTGGTTGACTGATTTAAGATGCTGCTGATCATGAGCCTCCGATTACCTGAGTATTTTGCAAAATTTAGTTCCATTATTTATAGTTGCTATGATTTATCTTTCATTTGGAAGATGAAATCATAAGATTTGATTTCCTTGGTTAATTTGCAGAAATTTGGTTTTGTAAATGTGGATAATGCTTCAGATGTTAAACATTTGGAATAATGCTTAATATGTAATTTTAACAATTCCACAGTTATCTATCTTTATTTATTTGTTCTATAAATGTGAATGTAGTGGAAGAAGATCTGATGAGAGTAGCTTGTCTGGAATCAAACGCTCCGAACTCAATTCTTGCACATTTTTCACTGTTGTGTTAAACATTAGAAAATGGAAGACAATGGTGGCAGCAAGCTGACTGGAATTAGGCAGATTGTTAGGCTAAAAGAAATTCTCCAAAAGTGGCAATCTGTTACAATTGGCTCCAAGGCAGCCGGTCCTGAATGCAGTAGCACTCATGGGGCCATTACAGTGGCAATTAACAAGAGGCTGTCAGATATTAAGAGCTGCGATTCAGATGAGGAAAGTTGCCATAGCCCTGAACCCCCACTTGATATCCCTAAAGGACACCTGGCAGTCTATGTTGGGCCGGAGCTTCGGAGGTTTGTCATTCCTACTAACTACCTGAGTCACCCTCTCTTTAAGGTTCTGCTGGCAAAGGTTGAAGAGGAATTTGGGTTTGATCATAGTGGTGGGCTGACTATCCCATGTGAGATAGAGACCTTTAAGTTTCTCCTCAAGTGCATGGAGCACCATCCGCAAGATCACCAGAATGAAAACTCAGGTAAGTTGTGTTGTCCTTTCCTAATGTTTCCTTTGTCAATTCCAAGAGATTTGTTTGGAAGTTAACCATTCTGAATACAATAGTTGCTGTTGAATTACCCCGAGCTATATTATTCAATGATCACAAAATGAACTCCTCTTGCATTGTCATATTAGTAAGCCATTTTTTGTTTGATTGGGAAGCCCAGGTAGAAGTGACCCGCATAGCCTTAATTTTTTCTTTCTTTCTTTCTTTCTTTTGAAGAAAGCATTTGCAAAGCCCTTTAATTTTAAGTAGAAAATTCTAGACGGCAGTCTCTAATATGCAACCTGTATCGCTGATATATTTTTACTGTGATTTTGCAGCTGAAGATTTATCAACTACCGAAGTATGATGATAATGATCTGTTTGTCGGTCAAGATTTTGGGCTGATTTCAGGTGTACAAGCAGGGTCTCCTTGGATGCAAATATATTTTTCCTTTTCTTTGACAAACCTTAGGAAACTTTAGTTAGATTTGCAGGTGTGTTTTTGTGAAATTCTTGTTAAGAACGTTACATTTTAAACCTGTGTTCAGTATTCTCTTTGTTGAAACGTGGCCTACTCTGTGATCTTCGAATCACTGCCTTGTTTCACAAAGTCTCGACATGTAATGGGATAAGTTGTGGCGTTTCTCTCTGTTCTACATACTCTAGAGAAAGCATACTTTTGTGGCTGTTATAGGAATGAACTCGATTAGTTAGCCCATCCACAAGGTATTATTGTCGTTGCTGTTGGGATTTTAACCCACGACGGAAAATTATGATCTAATTATAGGCATGCACACACCCAAATTTATACGACCAAGATTTATGCAAATTAAAGACTATAAGATAAAATAATCATACAAGAGTATGTCCTTCAGGTTGACCCACCACCCAAGTTGTGAATGGAACTAAGATCTCAGGGTGAATCTTGCAACGCTTTAGACAAGACGATTTGATCAATACCAATTACTACTTTTCGCACGCCACAAATCATCCATTACTATTTCACTCAAATCCCCCAGATTTGGCTCTGACAGGATAGATCTGTGGAAAATTTTCCATGCGCTTTGTGGAAGCCACGAAAAAGGCCTTTCCAGACGAGCAAAGGTTGTTTTCTGCGGGGCTGGGTGTGCCTTATTGTTATTCCATCGCGGACGGTTGCCTTCTCCCTCTTACAAGGATTAAGGTTTTCTTCCTAGAACCTGAAAAGGCAGTCTCAACTATTATTGTAAATGGTTGGCTATGGCGGATGCCTTGTCTGGAATCCATCTGGCAAGCACGATATCTCCCTTCCGCATATGAAACCTCTTTTATTTTTTTGGTTCCGATCTGATGAACCGCATCACTCTCTATATAGTCCTTCCGTGCACGATCGCGAACCTGGTGCTCCGTTAATCACTCAGTTTCCACTTTCCATACATGTTCGGCCTACGGGAACGCTACCCCAATGAATTTGTAATCCATGGCGTGGTTCGCTTTATATATGTATATATGTAGGCATTTATTAGTGTAGCTCCAAGTGCAGGATGTTGTGATGTTCATTTTTGAAATATTGTGTCGTGATGCAACAAGCATTTCTAGTTCTAATTTATCACTGACTTCCCATACAACCACACTTAATGCATCAAGTTTCATGGGGTCTGTCCTCCACCCGACAGAGTAGAAAGGGAAGTAGCATTTGAAAATTAAACGTATATATATTCTGGTTCTGCAACACAGATTTGAATCAAGCAGATAAATGGTTGGTTCTGAAAATCTATGGAGAGTCCCATAGAACTCAAAATTTGGGAGGTGGGATAAGCCACTTGTTTCCATTAATCAAATCATGTTCAAGAATGGTTTTGCTCCTTTCTCTGACAATAGCTTTGCATATTTGACCCCGCCGGCGGAGCTTCCCCCCGATCCTGTGCACTGGTACTCTCCATAGTAAACAGTCCTGAAAAATTAAATTTCAAACAATCAGAAAGCCCACGAATCACCATGTGCACTACGGGCTACCATTAATTAAGACCTTAATTAGCAAAGACCAACATTAACTAATGCCTTCGTTTGTGTAAGAAACAAAACTAGGTGTCTAGAAAATGAGAAACTGTCAGCAGAATTGAAAGGGGGAGAGAGAGAGAGAGAGAGAGAGAGAGAGCAGAGGATGTGGAGGCATACTCGTTGCGCTCAGGGAATTTGCTGGTGGACCATCCTTCAGCGTTGATGAGCTTGCCCATGTAGGTGTAAGCAAACACCACCCGCGGGCTCTCCTTCCAGACACGGCTAAGGTAAGTACTGTTGCCAGCTATCCCAGTCAGGTTGCAGCAGATGAATGTGAATCCGCTGTCATCCACCACATCTTCCCAGCCTTTTGCTGTGATCACCCCTGTACCTTCGGCCACTGAATCTATGGTAGTGTTCTGCATGAGTGATTAACATATTCCCATTACAAATTCAAGCCATGCAATTAATGCACTCTCTAAAAGTCAAAACATGCATCAAATTATTAAGATCTATAACTGATGTAATTTTAATTGAGAATACCAAGTAGAGGGAGTTCCCGTTCCCAAAGATGAAGTCAACAGTGCCGCGGATGTAACAGTCCTTGAAAAAATGCCTGCCCCTTCATCGGACGAGGTGCCTTGAAAGGCTACGAACTTACAATTGTGAAAATGCTGCTCTATCCCCTGATAGTCTCATTGCCACTGCCTGTGCCCCCGTTGCATTCGCATCTGGCATTGGAGCCGAATTCTGATAAATAAATAAATAAATAAATAATGCACAAATCAAAATTTGAAACCATATTAATTAAAAATAAATCGGCGTTTTCGACTGTGTATCAAGCCAAAAATCAAATTTGTGGTGCGTTCTGCAGCCATATGCAGTACAATTGTGACACAGCAGCATCTTGTTGTCTTAGATGGCGGAGACATAAATTGGAAAATTTAACAGCAATATTTGGTGAGAATTAAATTTTCCGTTCAAGCTGAGGATTTTTCTTTCTCGTCATTACTTTCAATCGTCTTTTGTAATTTATAGCATAACATTATTTCCGAAGGCCGTTAACCGCGGGGATTTATATGCTAACATAAAATTTGTCACTCAGTAGACCACTTTATACAGTAAAAACCTGCATTGGCCGATATATCTGCTGCACCCTTTATTTTTCTTTCTCCCTTTTTTCTCTGTTTTCTCGTTTTTGGCACCATGATTGCGACTCTGTTTAACGTCGAAGACAACGAAGCATAGCATCTATTTCCCTCACGTCGGCGACTCTGACAACTTACGATGTTCATTTTAGAGCCTCAGATGAACTATTCCTATAGAGAAACATAAGAACTGAACAACGAAAGAACATGCATGCATAAATATAATGCACCGCCAATCCAAATGACGGTTCTTCGTTTGTTTCCCTTGGGGATGCTACTGACGGAGTCGGTTATGGTGCGAAAATCGGCATCAAGATGATTTCCGTGCTTCGCAACCCTGATAAGCCTTGACTCTGTCTCCGGCAGCGGCCAAGTGCTTGTCCGATACGATGCGCGGAATGCCCTCGGGACTGTTGGCTTTTCGCTAGTTGATGTTGTCGGCGACCCATGACTTGAGCTTTGAGGGATCGGTTGGGAAGTGTTTGGTGAAGGACATTGCTGTGGGGAGGAGGTTGAGACCGAGTAATAATGTTGTTAAGAACAGTATTACTCGGCTCATTTCTTTCCCCTTTTAATTAATTAGTTCTTGTCAGGATCGTCGAATGTGATGTCAAAACTGCCCGTGGAGGTTCATATTATACGTAATGTAGTGGGGAGAAATGGGCGGTCGTGGTGGTGGGGAAATTGGGGTAACGTGAAATTGGCCATGTTTTCATTTGATGTATTCAAACACATGTTGTGTAGTTAGAAGATACGATGATGTGCGCGAAGAGAGTGGGAAATACCATGAATGCCTTTGGCTTTCGCGGGTTTTGGTGCGGACAAGGTGGATGAGAGGATGGGTGCTTCGGAGACTTGGGCAGAACGGCTAACCTTGTTATGACTTCACGGTGACAAGTTTCATTCTTCCTCTCCCCTTTAATCGGGAAAGAAGAAAAAAAAAACACAGAAAAATGAAGGTTATTCTTGATGCGTGGCTTGAAAATTTTAAGTATATTTTTTAAAAATTATATTTTATATGAATAAAAAAAGAAATTTAATTAATATTTATTTTATATCTTATAAATTAAAAAAGATATTAAACAAAAAAAAACCCTCGTGTACCGATCCTAAAGATAGGATAAGATTTGCAGCTTTTCAGTGTTCCGAAGGATTATTATTATTATTATTATTATTATTATTTTTGTCTAACGGCTCAAATTCAAAGAATGGGGTCCCACCGTTAACCACTGGCGGGTTCAGTCTTCGCCGGTCAAGGACAAAACCGCAGAAATAACAGAAGCCGCCACCGTCGCTTTCCCAGTTCTCCCTTCCAATTGTTTTCAAGAACTCTCGTTCTTCTTCCAGTTTCCAGGGCCCTATCTTATTATTATTTTCTTTATTTACTATATATATATATATATATAAGGCTCCATCTCTCACGTAATCAAATTGCCACGCACATAAAAAAAAAAAAAATCACCAATTCTTGAAATGTACACGAACAGTTTCCTCCTCCAACCGCCTCAAGCCAGTCACCTCCTCCTTCCTCGGGCGAACCCCGTCCGGACGGCGCAGTTTCACAGCCATTACAAGCGGCGACGTATCAAACCGGCGGCCAGAAGGAGCCTTAGGCTTTGCAGCCACTTACTAGACCCCTTCCAAAACTTCCTCTCCCAATTTCCCTCCCCCAGTTCCCTCGATTTCCTCGCTCCCGCGCTAGGGCTTGCCTCCAGTCTAACGCTCTATCTTTGGCGACTCCAGAAGAAACCCTCCAAATCGGCCGACATCGGCGAGTGGATTCTGTTCACCAGCCCGACGCCGTTTAACCGTTTCGTGCTTCTGCGCTGCCCTTCCATATCTTTCCAAGGGAGGGAGTTGCTGGATGACGTGGACGTGAAGGTGATGGAAGAGGAGAGGCATTTCGTGAGGCTGAACCACGGGAGGATTCAGGTGAGTGGTAAGGAGAGCGGCGGCGTCCGCGGCCGACTGTTAGAGAAATTGGAGTACCAGAGGGTTTGCATTAGTACGGACGATGGCGGCGTTCTTTCCATCGATTGGCCGGCGAACTTGGACTTGATGGAAGAGCGGGGATTGGACACTACTTTGTTGCTTGTGCCTGGAACTGCCCAGGGCAGCATGGATGACAATGTTAGGTCGTTTGTGTGTGAAGCGCTTGTGCGCGGGTTCTTTCCGGTGGTAATGAATCCCAGAGGATGTGCCGGTTCCCCACTAACCACTGCACGGTATTTGTTTGTATACTTCGATGCCATATTGGTTTTATTACAATGTTGATTTAGTCGTAATTTGAGATTGATTACACCATTAGAGCTCTTCTAATAAGTGCACGGCTTATGGTTAGATATAGAGAAAAACTTATAGCACCTAGAACAGAAGGCTTGTGTTCTTTAACTGGTTAGATAGGATAACACTTTCTGTGGGAGCTTTTTTCTGGTGCAAGTTGAGGGACCAGAATACGATTCTCATTTTGGATTGAAGCCCTAAGCAGCCATTTTTTTGGGCAGAAAGTGTTGAGTTCTAGACCGTGCATGCTTGGGACAAGTATGTTGGTGATTTCTGTCATTATGTCTGTTTTTCCATGTAATTGTCTTCCCTCCCCCCCTCTGACTCCATAAAAAGAAAGGACATCTGATGATAGTTGGATAGAATGATTAGAACACTAAGATTTCTGTCTGCAAGAAAGAGAATCATCTATTCTGGATTTCTTTTGAAATTCAATTAACAATTAAAAGCTGATAGTTGAGCTTCTTAACTACTTTATTTATGTTTCTGTTCTTTAATTGGGTATATCGGAGGATGCTTTCCGTGGGAGCCTTTTTCTGGTGTAATATGAGGGTCAAGATTGCCATTCTCATCTTGGAATGAAGTCGTATAAGTAGCCATTTTTGTGCAGAAAGCATTGAGTTTTAGACCCTGCATAGTTGGGACAAATTTTTGAGTAATCTGTCAATATGGTCTTATTTCTGTGTCTCTTTTTCCATCCCAGTGTTTCCCTTCTCTGACCCCATAAAATGAAAGGACATCTGATGGTAGTAGAATAAAATGATTAGAACACTATGAGTCCTGGATGCGAGAAAGAGAATTATCTATACTGGAGTTCTTTTAAAATTCAATTAACAATAAGAAGCTGACGGTAGAGCTTCTTAACTACTTCATTTATGTAGGTTATTTACAGCTGCTGACAGCGATGATGTCTGCACAGCTATACAATTCATCAGTAAGCAAAGGCCATGGACAACACTTATGGGTGTTGGCTGGGGATATGGTGCAAACATGGTGACAAAATATCTTGCAGATGTTGGAGATAGAACACCTCTTACTGCTGCCACGTGCATCAACAATCCTTTTGATTTAGAAGAGGCAACAAGGTGTTCTCCTCATCACATTGCATTGGATCAGACACTGACAGGTGGACTTGTAGATATCCTGAAGTCTAACAAGGTTGATGACCCTTATGAACTTCTATATTCTACAATGCCACTGCTTTATAACCTTGATTGTTTGAACTAACTGGTTTGCAATTCCAATGAAAATGGAATTTCCTTGAATTAGATAATATGCATCAATTTAGTTTTACCTGTTTTGGACATGATTTTTCTTTATTAGGGAACTAGACTTACTACTCAGTTATGCCATAGGAACTGTTTCAAGGGAGAGCAAAAGGTTTTGAAGTGGAGAAGGCATTATCTGCAAAATCTGTTCGTGATTTTGAAAAAACAATATCGATGGTATCATATGGATTTGAGAAAATAGAAGACTTCTATTTGAAATTTAGCACACGAGGTTTGGTTGGGAATGTGAAGATTCCTGTTCTCTTTATTCAGGTGCCTATTTTATTCTCTTAGTTCCACAGTGCTTTAGTTGTACATCTCCAATTTCTTTGGATGTTTGTTAGCTGGTGCCTAACCAGTTTCCCTTCTGTCAACATGTCAGAATGAGGATGGAACAGTGCCTCTAATTTCCATTCCACGCAGTCTGATTGCAGAAAATCCATTTACAAGCCTTCTTTTTTGTTCTTGCGTCCCATTTAGTGCCATTACAAGTGGCAGAGGTGCTGAATCTTGGTGCCAGAATCTTACAATCGAGGTGACATGTATCACTTGGTTCGACCCATTTGTGCTTTAAGGTCTCATCTTATGGTTATCTTAAATTAAGGTCTTTAAAGTGAATTTAAATAAGTTTTTAGCAACTAGCTGGATCAAATATGTCTTCTTCTTATTCTTCTTGTCCTCCTCCTACTGTACATTCTCATTGTTAAAAGGAAAACTTTATTTGCAACATTCTTTAAAATCATTTATGCTTGATTCAATGCACGTTCACATGTTTCTTTTGATCTTTTTATGAAAATTTTGGTTGGAGTATTCAATAATGACAAGAACTGAATTATACTTCTTTGGTTATTATTTTGTTATTGTGATTGGTGTCTGTAGAGGCATGTGAAAGTCATTTACTTTCTCTCTTGTTTGGTTGAAGAAGTTGTTGCAATTTAACTGTCTGGCAAGTTATATTCTGACTTATGTGCATATGATATAGTGGCTCACAGCCGTTGAGCTCGGACTTTTGAAGGGCCATCATCCGCTTTTGAATGATGTGGACATTACCATCAACCCCTCAAAAGGGTTGGATCTTGTGGAAGGCAGAGGATCTGATAAAGTAGTGAGAGACAAGCTGTTGGATCTTACACTGACTTGTGATGATCATAATGGTTATGTGATAGATCCAATAAAGAAGACTAATAGTTATAGTAAAACTGCTGTTGATATGTACTCAAGATTGAGACAAGATACAAGCAGAAATAAGGAGCTCAAACAGGAATTACAAGGACTCGAAAATGTTGAGGCACAGCCGACTAGCATGGTTCATGCAGAACTGATCAAAGAAGAGGCAGCTGATCCCATGGATGAAAGGGGTCAAGGGTTACAAACAGCCCAGGTTGTTTTGAATATGCTTGATGCAACGATGCCTGGTAATCTGACAGAAGAAGAGAAGAAGAAGGTGATGCTTCAACTTGGACTAATTCATCAATGTTGTTGGTTTTTATTATATCTTCATTCAGTGTTGTGAATTCCTTTTCCCCCTAACATTGATCATCCTTTGTGATTTGATATATAATTGTGGAACCTGCCCTTCCTGTTATATTAGCAATTGCTCAGGTTGGTTGAATATTAGTACTTCTAAAATTTGTAGCAACTTGAAATAACAGTATCCTGAGATCAATGCTGCAGTCAACGGGATAGGCCTTTCCCCTTTTCCCTTCCTCTTGTGTTTTGGGTTGGTTTAGGGTGGCATAGCTGATTTATTATGTGAGGCTGCTTACTGTAAGGTGGTATTTTGTAATGTGTTCTTGCATACTGAACAGTGATGTTCAAACTGGACCTACCTCTACATCTTTAGTGCATTAGGGGAAAGCTGGGAATTATAGTATTGCTGATGGTGGGCAACTTTTTGTAGCACTGTATCTCCTTTCTAGTGTGTTTGATATGAGCTTGTCAATGTGCATGTTATTTTCATAATCATTGGCATCATGGTTGTATTTTTGCTCCTTGATATAAATAATTGGTGGCTTTTATGCATATCCAATTGCATGTATCAGATAACTCACCCAGTGGTTGTGTGCAGGTTTTGACTGCTGTAGGTCAAGGAGAGACGTTTATGAAAGCTTTGCAAGATGCTGTACCAGAAGATGTTCGTGGAAAACTTACAACTGCTGTTTCTGGAATCCTGCACACTCAACGTTCAAACATAAAGTTGGAGGGACTTCTGGGTGTCGGTAAGATTCCTAATGTGTCATCGGGGCTCAAGTCAATGATTCAAGAAAAAGTTGGTGTGCCAAGCATTGAAGGCATGCCTAAGGATCCTCCTTCTACTGGTTGTGCAAAAATGGCTGATGAGTTGGCAGATGGCGCTGATAATAAACTTGGGTCAGATAAGTCTGTTACCACAGTACCAGAGCGTCGTCCTTCAGAAAATTTGCAAAAAGATGTTGAATTGGGTCAGTCTCAGGGAATTGACTGTCAACAAGGTGATCCTTCTGTTTCTGTTAGGAGGAGTACAACTGAGTTGGGAAATAATACAGGGAGTAGTGATCTCTTAAAAGAAAAGGCCGGTCCCTACTTTGATGGTAGTGAGAAGGAATCTGAAACCAAGCCTAATGTGGCTAGCCATAGTGAAAAGAATGGTGGCATTGAGGAGCCAATTGTTCATGAGCACAAAGTGGAACAGGTTGGTGGGGTACCTAATCCTGAAACAAGGAAAGAGAACAACATGATGACAAATGAAGAGAAACCCTTGGATTTGCCAACTGATCAAAATAAGACTGTATCTGCAAGTGTGACTGAAGAGGAGCCCAATGTGGCTTGCTGCAGTGAAAAGACCAGTGGCACTCAGGGGCCAATTGTTAATGAGCATAATGTGGAACAGATTGGTGGGGTACCTCATCTAGAAACAAGGAAAGAGAACAACATGACAACAAATGAAGAGAAACCCTTGGATTTGCCAACTGATCAAAATAAGACTGTATCAACGAGTGTGACTGAAGAAACACTATCAGGCTTGAGATCCTCTGCTGATTCCCAACCAGTGGAAAGGGAAAGGAATGACAATCAGAGGAAGGAAGATGGAACCATGCACCCTATTCTTGATCAAAACAAGCCAGCTGCATCTAATTCTAATGGCCCTGCCTTTGATGTTTCTCAAGCATTGGATGCCTTGACAGGGATAGATGATTCCACTCAAGCAGCAGTTAACAGTGTTTTTGGTGTGCTAGAGAACATGATTTCTCAGTTCGAAGAAGAAAAAGATGGTGAAAAAGATGTCAAAGGCACAAATATTCAGGAGAAAGCAACTGATTTTGAATCCAAGGAACAGGACTCTGATGGTTATCTCCCAGTTATGATGCAACAAAATAATGGAAATGACTCAGAAATGGAGTCTGATAGATTACAGGATCGTCCATTTCATGAGCACAATGAGAATAACATTAATGAAGCAAATACTGGATGGACAGAGGATGAACCCACTGCAAACTGCAGTTTGTTCAGTGGAGATTGTGTCGATGGATATCATCCCAATACTGCTGGTAAGTATACAACCGAGGAAGAAAAAGAAATGGATCAACAAATGGGCAGTAATCTTTTGGCACATTATGCTGATAGACATGTAAATAAGGTGCCATTAGGCATAAATGCATTGCCATGCAGTGATTATTTGCACAACGAATACTTTGGCCAATATCTTCTTTCAAAGATGCCAAAAACCAAACCTCTAGATTTAGATACTACTTCTGCTTTATTGCTTGACTATTTTCCGGAAGATGGCCAATGGAAGCTCTTGGAGCAACCTGGAAGCATTGGAGAATCTATTGCTGATATTACAACTAGTAATCTTGCCAATGTAAAGGTTCAAGCCCGTTCATATTCCAAAGTGGATGAAACAGATGACTGTGTTGAGCCACCATATGTAGTCTTAGATACTGAAAAACAGCAGGAGCTTGTAGGAAAGTATGATGCAATGAAAATTGTCAATGAAAATTTTGAAGATGCTGATAGATCAGAGGAGCTGATGCAGTCGGTGAAAAGTGTAATAGTGGATGCTTTGAGGGTTGAAGTTGGTTGCAAGCTAAGTGCAGTTAACATGAAAGAAGTGGAGGCAAATCTTGATAGAGATCTGGAGAAAGTGGGAAATGCTGTTTCTTTGGCCGTTGCATGTGGTAAGGATTGCCCCTGGTGCTTGCAAGGTAAGGAGTATATGATGAATTGTGCTCTTGAAGGGGAGCACATTGTTAGGGCCATTTCATCTGCTGTTCTGGGCACAAATAACCTGAAAAAAGTCCTACCAGTTGGTGTAATTATAGGCTCTAGCTTAGCTGCTTTGAGAAAACGTTTCAATGTAGCTCCAGTGCATGGTGGTATTAAAAGATCTGAGGTAAAGGACCAAGAAGAGGTCAGTATAAAGGAGATTGATGAAAAGCACAGTAGTAGAACCAATAAGATCATCAGTTCAAATGGTCAAGGAATGAGAAAGAGGAAAGGAACTGTATCAAATAATGCAAATAATGGGAGTGTCATGGTTGGTGCTGTTACTGCTGCCCTTGGCACATCTACTTTACTGGTGCAACCACAGGTAATAATAATTAATCTATTTATGTAATTTGTAAGTTTTTAATGGATCTTGAAGCTGACATCTGAACAACCCAGTTGTATGGAACTGGGAATTAAGCAGCTTTCTTGAAACAATTGTACCACATAGTCTGCTTTCGAAAATTTTCTGCTAGGTCTTCTTGATGGCATAACAGAAGTTGAAGATCTTTGCAATAAGAGAATGTGGCAATGTTGCATCCTTGGGTCATTACGTTAAAGCCCACTGATTTCTTTAAAGACACACAAGTATCTTGGCTGCTGCTTCATTTTTTCCTTGTCAATCTTCTTGTCAAAATCTGATCCAAGCACAAACACATATCACATGGACAAGAGTATTCTAATTTATACTCCAAAAAATATATGGTCATGTTGATTTAAGAATTTATTGGTGTGTTTTTAAAATGTTATTCACATGGGGTTCATGAAGCACAGACACATTTGTACCATGAAGATTTTACAGTAGGTGAAGCATTTCTGAGAGTTGTTTCTACATTATGAATATCTAGTGTGAGTAATTTGTGCCCTAATGCCATTTAAAAAGAATGGTATCAGATATGCTGATCCCTTGCCAGCACAGTACACCATTTACGTGTGTTCAACTCAAAGGCTGAAGGGTTAGAATTGGGTTAAAATGAGGAGAAAGTATTAGATATTTATCAAGAAGCATCATATGATAGTACTTCATTTTCATATGAATGCTTTCTATGTTAAGATTTTTTTATCTTTATCTTCCCATATTAGTTCTTGTTGATGCTCTGCTTCTTATGCTTGGTACATGGAACATTTATATCTGAAGGATCCTTACAAAGGCAAGGAAACTGTGGAAAGTTCATCCAAGACATTTAAGGAGGGAATACATTCACAAAAGGCGGCAGACATGCTTGACAAGACCATGGCCGAAAAAAACCAGGATAACATAGTCTCAAGCCTTGCTGAGAAAGCTATGTCAGTCGCTGGTCCAGTAGTTCCTACAAAGGAAGATGGTGAAGTGGATCAAGAAAGGTCTTACATGATGTTTTACTTAATTATGTCATCTTACATAATAAACTTGTGTTCTGACTTTCTTATATACTTTTGAATTCAACAGGCTAGTTGCAATGTTGGCAGACCTAGGACAAAAGGGTGGCATGTTGAAGCTAGTTGGTAAAATTGCTTTGCTTTGGGGTGGAATTCGCGGTGCTATGAGTTTGACGGATAGGCTTATCACATTTCTTCGAATAGCTGAACGGTCTTTGTACCAGAGGTACTTTAAGTTCCTAAAGTTCCTTTCCTGCTACTTTTCTAGTTTTCCTTTTGGCATCTCTCTGCTTTCTTCTGTTCAGTGAATAATATAATTGATCTGATAATTGAAACATGAACTTTATTTCTCTTTGGAGAAAGTGTACCAAAATTAAAAATCTAAGGTAAAAGATATCTATCTGTGATTCAGCACCAGACATATGTCAGTTTGGTGTTGCTAGGCTGGAGATTGATAACTGGTTCCACTCAAATCTGTTGCATTCAAATCTTGATCTAATTTGCTGGAAATTGGCTATGTTTGGAGGACAAGATTTGTGAATTCCTTTGGGAATAACTTCTCTTTTTACCTTGTCCTTTTTTGGCCTCTTGGATGGAACATGACTTGAAAAAAGCATTCATTTGCATTTTGTTTCCACCTCTTTTGCCATTTGTCAATTATAAGATAATCCAGTCTGGGAGAAATTTTGGTTTTTTCTTTTTCTGGCCCAAGGAGGAAGGATATAAAAAGAAGATCATCAAGTCCTTTGCTCTGATGATAAAGCCTCAAATTCATTGATTATCAAGTTTGATATGGTGTATTTTTTTACTTTACTATTTAAGTATTTTGAGTGTTGAGCTTACTGAATTCTCTTTGTTTACATTTTCTTCAATAAGGATACTTGGGTTTGTGGGCATGGTGCTTGTTTTATGGTCCCCGGTCATTGTTCCATTGCTTCCAACACTTGTACAGAGCTGGACAACAAGGAACCCTTCCATATTTGCTGAGCTTGTTTGCATTATTGGCCTCTATGCCGCTGTTTTGATTCTCGTTGCATTATGGGGCAAAAGAATACGTGGGCATGAAAATCCGCTTGCACGATATGGGCTGGATTTGACTTCACCACCTAAGGTATGATTGGAAGCTAAAACTGTTTGACATGAATATTGTGCATTTGTATGGGCTTGTGAGATGTTTCCATCTAAAAATTTTTTACTCAGCCACTTTCTCAGAAAGTTCTGGATACTGCTTGGAATGCTAAGAGTAGTATCATGTGTGTTATAAGTTCAAGAGGTAGTTTTATCATTAGCCATTGCAAGTTTTATATGTGTTTTCCATTGCAATATTAGTTTCACAGCTGCTATCCAGTTACCTGTTAGTAAGTGCATGTTGAAAAGTGTGCCCTAGAGAAATTTTTACTTGTTGGTCATACAGATCTTCTTAGAGTTTCTTTTGTTCCAAGATTTTGTTATGCAAAGCTCATCAAAGAATTGTTAGAATTTAATACGTGATCCATTCTTAGGCCCCACCAAACAGTTTAAACTCTTGGGTTGAATGGTTTTTGGCTTTGGTATCAAAGCCTTCATGACAAGATATCACAAGTTGAAATCATACTACCCTTATTCTTTCTATTAATTGTGAATTTCTGCTGGTAAAGTGTGTTTATGCTTTGTTCACACATCTAGTCCAAGAGAGTTGGGCTTTATGTGTGAGATCGTGTTATAGTTTAATATTTGATCTGCTCCTGCACTTTATCCAACAACTTAAGCTTTTTGGTTGAATGATTTATTGACTTCAATTGGAGCTCCTTTTCTCTTTAATTTCCTAACTTTCCAGAATTATTCTCAGTGACTTTATTATCCAGATAACTGTAGCACCTTCATTTTATAAATTTTTAACCATTTATTTTTTATGCATAGTTGCCCAGTAAGTACAAAACTCTCACATTGATAAAGTTATGGGACAGAGCCTGACTTATAATGTGAGGTTTCACTACCAGTTGGCTTAATTTTTTAGGTGGATGTGAGGTTTCATATTATTATTTGGTATGGAATAGAACTTGGCTCACCTTATCTTGCCCACACATGATGGTTTGGCCCATTCCGCCCATTGCTAATGGGGCCTATTACATGGGTTCAGCTCGTCATTCAATTCAAGTTTCATTGTACCATATGCTAGTCAAGCCTGACATGTGTTAAAGGTGTGTGTTAAAAGTATGGAAGACCAACTTTGGTAAAGTACAAAGACCTAACATAGTTTATGTCTTTGTACTTCTCCACCTATTAGTATTAGTTTAAACTTGGATGTGGATATTAAGTTCCATAACATCATTTGCCATATACGTTTGGTTTCCACATGTCATTCATTTGATCATTATGGTGAAGTTACTTATGGAAATTGATGATTTTGTGGCATCATTTATGTGCAGGTCCTAGATTTTTTGAAGGGCTTGCTTGGAGGCTTCTTGCTTGTTTTGTCAATACAATCTGTAAATGCTTTACTGGGCTGTGCGAGTTTCTCATGGCCTTCAAGCCTGCCTTCATCTTCTTTGAGTGCCATTAAATATCTTAAGGTGTCTGGGCACATAATTATGTTGGCTGGTCAAGGATTAATTACTGCAGCCAGTGTTGCTCTTGTTGAAGAATTGCTTTTCAGGTCATGGTTGGTTGAAGAAATTGCCACAGATCTTGGTTATCATCAGGGAATTATAATTTCAGGGCTTGCATTTTCTCTTTTCCAGAGGTATGTTTTTTATATCCTTCAGTTTCCATTCTTCATCTTACATACGCTCCTCCTTTGCTTTTCTCCTTTTGGTTTATTGAGAAGTAAGAAAATATTGTTCTGATAAATTATAGATGAAGTGAACTCATGAATTGAACAATAAATGATGAATGTAATGTTATTGGAAAATTTTTCCTTTGCACACTTTGTCTACTGGACTGCTGTGCAATAATGGCTTTGCATTCGCATCTTTTTCTCTTTGCTCACGTTAGCATTGCTCACTACATTGTGGTAATTTTTCTCGCATTTGGTTCAGGTCTCTGTTGGCAGTACCAGGGCTTTGGCTTTTATCTTTGGTGCTTGCAGCATTGCGGCAAAGAAGCAAAGGCAGCCTTTCTATTCCAATTGGGTTGCGTACAGGGCTTATGGCTACAAGCTTTGTTTTACAAAGAGGTGGCTTTTTGACCTATAATCCCAATGTGCCTCTTTGGCTAACTGGGACTCACCCTTTCCAGCCATTAAGTGGGGTGGTTGGCCTTGCCTTCTCTTTGATATTGGCAGTAGGTCTCTATCCAAGACAGACTGTAAGAAAAAAGAAGAAATGGAACAGGGCCATCCGAGGATAGCAACAAAACCTTTGGTTTTATTCTACTCGAGAGAATATAGATGAAGGACGCTCATCAATTGGAACATCCGCATTGTTTTAGACGGCAGGAACTTGGACTGGCTTGCCTGGTGCTCTCTCTTTTGGTGGATGGAATATTCCAATGTGATGTGTCGGGGTTGAAAGTTAAAATAGACGTGCAAGTGCTTGGAGTTGTGAAAAAAAGCAGCTTCTTTTCTGATCTTGTATGATCCTGACTCAGAGGGTCCCAGCCGCGGCTTTCAATAGCTTCCTGAAGTAACAGAAGAGAAGGCGGAAAGCAGATGGGGCCATGCGTTTTTGGACATATGTAAGTACAAAATTTTGAAAGTTGGACTTGATTCCGCTAATATGCAGAAGTTTTTAGCATTGGTAATGATCTTTGCACTGTACAGTAAAACGTTAAAAATTTGATTATAGATCATAGCTGTTAAGGTTGTAAAACCGACTGTAACACACCATGGAGAATTCTTTATCAATGAAAGTTTACCTTGTATACTTCAGTAAGGCCTTTCATTTTCCCAATATCCTCATGTTGTGTTCTGAGAATCCAACGCTATGTCTGCAAATAATTTACAATTTCCTCCTCAAATCGTCAAGTCTCCAGCTGCTAGTTATTTTTTTTTTAAAATTTTTTTCAGGCACTCAATAGTCGATTCCTCTATGGAAGTGAGGACTGGTCAGCTAGCGGTGCACCAAGCTCAGCTTCAGACAGTAGTTCCTTTGACCAGCAATAACCGAAATCAAATTTCAATCTTTCATCGCCACCATTGTGCGCCTAATTAATGGGGGCAGAGCAAATGGGTTGAAAATGATTAGATAATCAAAAATCACTCTGGTCTGTGTGGAGGGCAAAGCCCATAGATGAAAGTTATAATGATTATAAGACTGCAAAGTAAGAAATAATGTAGACGTTGTGCATCTACTTTGAGTGAGCAGTTGGGTGATCTTTTCTTTTCACTTTCTTTCTTTTTATTATTATTTTTAATGGTTAAGGCATAGTGCACAAAGTTATTTGACACCTAATGGAGCTGTTAAAACCTTCTAACATACTCCCAACGTTTATCCGGAAAACTCGAACTCTTATACCCAGAATCGAGCTTTAAGAGAGTCCGGCATCCTGGCGAATTCAAAGGATTATTATGGTGCCTTATTTAACTAATATTTTGGAGTGTTAAAAATCCGAATCGTTTTGGGCACATTTAAAAATCCATTGTTGATTTATTACTTCTCACAAGGCAATAATGGACAGGGTAAACTTTAATTGGTAGCTGAGGCTAGTAAACTTTAAATTCCCATAAATTCCATCCCATGATAAAGAGAGCCGAAAAGCAATTTTATTATTACTAAACGATAATAAATTGAGATGGATAGTGAAAATTCAAATGAACCAAAAGGCGGAATCATTTTACCGAAAGAAAGATGGGACTCAATACCGCTAGAATGAAAGAGAAAACAGAGAGAAAATGACCAACAGGAGCAAAAATTGAAAGCGATTCTAAGTCTAAATCACATTTGTGAAATGACAATTATTCTCAGAAACCCTCCACCGCCACTGACTCAAAACCTTCACTTGATTTCTGCCATTCCCACTTTACTCAACAGTCAGAGGAACAGACTCAGCCTGAAAGAACATCAAATAAGGATTTTAAACATGCTGCAAAACCTTATAGACAAACAAGAAATGCTTCAACTCCAGGAGATCAAAGAAAGAAGCTTTACCAATTTCCGGTACTTGAGGGCAAAAAACATTTCAAGGTACCGCCTGCTTTCGCGACGTTCAAGGTTCGATACATGTTTCCAGAAGCCATAAACTCCTGTGAGGGTCAATAGCCTGTCAGAGTAAATTTGCCAGGTATACCTGCCAGAAAAAGAAAATGGAAAAATGGGTTAATCAAACTTGGTCAAAGAAACTTGGTAGAAACAGAATTATTATGAAACTAATGATAGAAGGCAGTGATCAGCTTACTTCTCCTGGATTCGTTGCAGGCCTCCCAGGGAGATCTTTTCCCAGTGAGAGGGGTCAGCCTTGCACTTCTCGAAGAACTGAAGGAGAAGCTCGGCAGCCTGATCACCGTGGTAAGGATCAATGTGGAAGCCAGATTTTCCATGAACAATGATCTCAGCAGGGCCACCTTTGCAAGTAGCAAAGGTTGGCAAGCCACAAGTCATGGACTCAATGACAGTCAATCCAAAAGCCTCGTACAGCGCAGGCTGCACGAATGCTCCCTTTGTGTCACAGATGTAACGGTAAAGCTCACCGTTCCTCACTCGGTTCATCTGGGAAGAAATCCATCTGAACTGGCCATTCAGGTTGTATTGCTCAATAAGACCATACATTTTCTTCATCTCAGCTTGCTCTTCCAAGTCTTTTGACTCCTTTCTTCTATCACCACCAACAACAACAAGGTTAACTAGTTCACGAAGGCGGTTGTTCTTTCCATACCACTCTACAAGGCCAGTTAAGTTCTTAACTCTGTCCAGCCTTGCCATGGTGAACAGGATTGGCTTGTTGCGATCTTTTAGCACACATCTGTGAAAAAAAACATAAGGTTATCAAAATTAGCATATATATTCCTAAGACAAACATGAAGATCAGAAATGGACAGAATGCAAAGACTCACAAGTGCTCTTCATTCTCAACTTGGCTGTAAAGAAGCTCATCAATTTCTGGATGGAAGGAAGTCAACCTTCGTTTCTCCTCAGTGTATGGGAAGTATATGCTCATGTCAGCGCCAGGGGATACAATGTTGAATTTGGGATCAAATACATCAATTCCATGGACAACTCTGTACAGCCCAGGAAGAGTGAAAGCAGTGTGGCTCTCATATTGACCAACAGTGTCCATGCTGAAAGAAGAAGCGCAAAAATATGAGAAAAATAAAACTTAGATGCAATAAAAGAGGGATTTTCGAAGGAATAAGAAATAAAGGATAATCAAGATCACCTTCCAGCAATCTCTTGGAATGTGCTTGTGATGATGAAGTCTGTGTGATTCATTGCAATAAGATCAGCGGTAAACTGGCAGGAGAAGTGATACTTCTCATCAAACTTCTTCCAGTAGATGTCTGAATCAGGATATTTTGTCTTCTCCAAAGCGTGGGCAATGGTACACTGCAAATAACAGAGGAAAAAAAGAAAACAGATTACTTTTAAGGCTATAATGGAAAGCATCAAATGGCGCCGGCCCCCCCCCCCCCAAAAGAAAGGAAACATTATGGCAACCATTGCAAATGACTAACCTGTGTAACACCCAATTTATGTGCCAACAAGGAGGCAACAATGTTACCATCACTGTAATTTCCAATTATCAGATCGGGCTTACCCTGCAACTCTTTGCCAATCTCAGCTGCAACATCCTGAAAAACAAAGGTCCTTTTGTAAGCGAAGCCAACTAATCCTCTAAAGATCCTTGAAAATAATGATAGGTTTGGGGAAATTACCTCAGTATAAGTCTCTAGGTAGGGCCATACTTCAAATCGTGAGATCCATTTGCGGACAATGCCCTTTTCTGTTCTAAATGGTACCCGGAGGATATCTGAGTACTCTGTTCCAAATACTTTCTCCAGACGCTGACCACAAGTTGTTCCCGCAGCATCAGGAAGAAGCCGAGTAATCTGCAGGCAGCCCAAAAAAGAGTGAGCATCAAAGATAGTATCACAAAGTTGGACCGAAGCTTGAGCGAACCAGAATACATGAAAAAAGCAAAGGAACTTACCACAAGGATTCGTGGGGTGATGTCAAGTCCCTGCTGTTTTATACGTTGAAGCATTTCAGCTTCCAAAGCACGAACTTGATCCAAGATATAAACAACCTAAAGGAGAAACAAGATGTAAAACACACATCATCAAACAATTCCGTAAGAGTAAGAATTGAACGGAAAATTAAACTAGCTTGGTGGACTAACCTGGCCTCCAGTGTCAGGATAGCCCAAAACATTGTCTTGGGCAAAGTATCCGTGGGGAGTCATAATCACAACATTGAAGACCATCGGGATTCTCCCAAGGAAAGTTTCAAGAGTGCAGGGGTCTGGTGCCTCAAGAAGATCCAAAAGAAGTTGAACCATCACCAGGACACGGTCGGCGGTATCACCCCAACCTCTCTCCAGTCCAATTTCCTGAAACCTGTGCTCAAACTCGAAGTACGGGGTCTTGGGTGGCAATGTAGTCAGATAATCCTCTGCCTTATGCAGGACATGTTGCAGAGAATTCAGACTGTGAATTCTGTCATTCAGCATCATGTTCTGTGCAACCAACCAAAGCATACCAACAAGAAATCAGGCTTAAAAAGGAAATAATCTGCCTAGATCTGACAACAACAGTTTCCTAAGATCATCTCTAGCATTTTCAGATCCCATGAGGAAAGCTGCAAAAAATCAAATCTACAATCTCTAGAACAATAATTATCTAGAAATCAGTAAAAACTGAAGAGTGATATAGGCAATTTGAGCTTCTATCCATAGATTTTGGGGCTCCAGTTTTTAACAGGCATACCTTCCCCTTGTGGCAGTGAACCCTTAGAAATTCAAGTAGGGGATGCAGGCTTTCCTTATCATGGAACAGTTTAGCTGAAAGGTGGCGATTGAGGAATTCCACACCATCGCCAATGTACTTTGAAAGTGTAGGGCGGGGAAAAGATGAATTGAAAGGTTCAAAGTCCAACTCCAAAGTAAAGTTGCCATTGGAGCTGCATTACTTCAAGCAACACTGTTAGAATACAGCATGCAGAGATCACAAAGAAGAGGCATCTCAAAAGAAACGCAAAGAGTACCCAAATCCAAACTCTTACCTCCCATCAACAAGCTCCTCCTTGAAATGCAGATACTCAGCAACCTGAAGCTCCTCAACAACAAGAGCGTGAACATTGATTCTAATGTACTCCCAAACACCAGGTCTAGGCCGCACAGCAAAGACAACCCACGGCGGCAAAACAATTGCTTCCTAAAATCACAGGATCAGCAAAAAGTAATGAGGAACTTGTGCGGATTTATGCTGTAACCAAACACAGATCATCCGAGAATGCATGCGGGATCAGGTTCACGTCGCACCTGTATGGATCTCAGAACTTCACCAAACGAACCATCAGTAAGCTTCTTTGTAGTCTCTTCTGGGATCGCTTCATACTCAGCAACAACATGATGGCGTTGAAGGATTCCTTTTCCTTTTCCTTCAATCCTACAATACAAATAATCCCATTATAACCAATAATCTCCTATGAACAACGTTAACAGCGAGGTGGAAATGGCACAAGCTATAAATCCAAGGCGTAACCATGTAAGAAACCACCCAAAAGACCCACCAAGCAAAGATTACCTTGCCAGTAAGGCCACGATTTCATTGCGGTGATTGAAGAGTGTGTCATCCAGGCGTTCGCGGATGCTTTGAACGCGAGTAAGAATACGTTCAGCCATGCCTCCTCACAAAACTACCAGAAAATAAAAGCAGCAAGACTGTAAGTAACTAACACAATAATCGATCCATGAAAACTCCACAATATAAGAAAAACTCATATAAACACCCAACATTAAAAACAAAAAAAGAAAAAAGTCAAAACCAAAAACAGATCACATTGTTTTATGTACGGTCGAACAAGAGCAGAGTCTTTATATATATATATATATATATATAAAAGGTTGAAGACCAAAAATATCAAACTGGGTTCATGATAAAAGATCACGGAGAGACTAAAGCAGAAGAACATTCGCCTGCCTTCAGAAGCCATCTTGTCTATAGAATTGGAATACCTTTTTTTTTTTCAGTTATTGTAACTAAAGAAAAAGAATGGCCAGCAACAAGAATAAAGCAAAACAGGAAGAGAGAAGAAGGACTTGTGCGCTGAGTTGCACAAGCACAGAGACTCCGTCCTAAGACAGTAAGGACTTGGGGCCCGTTTAGAAACATAACAGCGAGCAGATTGACACAAAACAAGATTGAAGCGTGTTTTTTTTTTTTTTTGTAATTATTGTTTCAGGGAAGAAGTGTTAAACAAGCAATTCTGATATGTCCTTAACACTGATCCAGCACTTGGAACATCATGATCTGCACGAGTTTCCGGGGGAAACAGCAAAGACAACGAGATAGACAACAGCGCAGTAGGATCCGTCTGGTCTAGCAAAATTAGAATGTTACATGATCTCTCTCAAGTCTCTTTAGATGATGCAGTTACAGAAGAACACTAAAACCCCCACAAAAAGAAAAGGGAGCAACGGAAAAGCAAGAAGAGAGCAGCAGCTGAAACAGGGAAAGAGTGGACGCACCTAAATGAACAGAGGAAAAACAAATGGACGGACCAAACGCACATAAAAACGAAGGATGAGACGAGAGAGTGCAATGGGGTGGCGATTAGGTGCCTAGGCTTAGGTGGGAATTTATAGAAAAAGCAGCTCCCCAGGACCGGTGGGCCATGGGGGAGGGTTTACTGTAGTAAAAAATACGGAAAACAAAGGGCAATAAAATAGTAAATTTAACGTAAAAATCCTTTTCTTTTTTTGGTTAAAAAAAAAAAAAAGGAGATTTGGGTCTGGCCATCACCCTCAGTCAATTTTTAACTAAGCCAAAACTATATAAAAAAAAAAAAAATTATGCCAGAGAGATTTGCAGTGGGGGATATTTTGGTTATTTTAGAAAAGATTCCATTTATTTATTTATTTATTGATATTTAATTTAGGATGTGCTGTTGCGTGAGGAGGGAAAATAGTAATAATTGCGTTCCTTCTTAATACTTAAGCATTCAAATCCTAAAAAAAACTCCTTTTCGAATTAACAAGAAAACTAGAGAATATCCCCCCCCCCCGCCCCCACCAGGAGACTTGGCACACACATATTCACAGGCCTGGGTGCCCAAACCCCAGATCTCAAGATTCAGCAGAACATTTTCGCCGAGAAGCAGAGACAAAAAAAAAAAAAAAAAAAAAAGAAAAACAGAAATTGGAAAAGTGGAAGCTCTGGTGGTAGCTGGCTGTCAGCTGAGAAACACTTAACGAAGCCGTGTTTGTAGGTGAATTAGGAGGTGGGGTCTAAAAACTGTCAACTGTTATGATAATCTTGGTGAGGTTCTTGGATTTAAAATTTAAAGTTTTTGTTTCAAGAAATAATAAAAATTATTTTTACCATATAATTCATAATTTAATCAACGTGAGTCACAATGCAACCTGGACTTTTTTTTTTTTTGCAGTCTAGCTCCTAACGATGCCCCTCGGTATTCCGACATAACCAAGATGATCAACCGTGTTACGAAAAATGAGTGAGGTTGCTACGTTAATTCCGGTGAATCACTGAGACCCCACAATTATTTTTTTTTTTCTTAAGATTAGAATTTTAGTGATTGGATTTGCATTGAAATAGTTTTATATATTTAAAACTTTTACAATTTTTATTATTTTATTTATTATAACACTAAAAGTCCCATCTTTTTCTTTTCTTTCTCTAGCTCCCACTCTCTTAACTCTCTCTCTTGCGTCTCTTCCTCTCCTTCTCTTTTTCACGATCTCACTCTCCCGCTCTCTCGCCCACCTCGCTTTCATAATTACCTGCCCCATTTTGTTGCGTAGCTTCTTGTTGTTAATCAAAACTGGCCGTGGAAACGTACCCGGCTACAAAAACAACGTGGGGTCTAATGGTCTAACAAAGCATTGTCAAGAAGTGGGAATCATAACAAAGCAAGACGGAAGAGAATCACGAGGAATATGCTCGTTGATCATAGCAAAAGCACATCATTGCGATTGAATGGCAAATCAATTTTGGGTCGAACGAGAAAATTGGAGATTGAAGCTCATGAAATAAGACATTGAAATATATATATATATCCATAGAGCAGAATGTTTACCTTTGCTAGTTAGCCTACTAAGAGATAAAAATACACTGAAACACAGCGATGCAAAGAACGCAAAGAGAGGAGAAAGGTGGGAAAATGGGGATGGAGGGAAAGAGTGAACAACGAAACCCTTTTAAAGACCGCGGGAGGAGAGGGTTTGGGGTCTCTTGCTCATGCTTCTCGTGCAGCTTCCTCGTGGGTTATGGGTCAAGTCCGGGTGCGAGTTGCTTTTTCATTTGTGATGGTGCATCATCCGTGGCGTCCGTGAAAGAAGGCCATGATTCCTGCCCTTCATCTAAATCCTGTGGTTTGCCTTTGTCCCTTCCCCCTCAAAACCACTTTTCTCCTTTCCGTGGGCCCCCCCTAACCTTTCCTTTTTAATTATTGTATTTGTTTTTTTTTTTTTCAATTAATAAGTTTTGACTGAATTCTAATATTTTAAGTGCTTCAATTCCCCTTTTTTTTTTATAAATTATTTTGGGTCAACTAAGAGCTTCAATTCTAATTGTAGGCACCATTTACTAAAATAAAGTGATTGGTAATTTTTAATTCCTTCTTCATCTTTTCTCGCCTTTTGAAAAAATAAAATAAAATATATATATAGAGAGTAGTATTTCTTTTGAGACTTCTGTTGAGTTTGGTCAATTTTTTCAAAAATCTGTGGGTCATTTCCCGTTGGTTGGCGCTTGTGTTAGTTGAAGGGTGACGACGAGACAGGTGTACACCTTGCATTGAATGGGGGCCGCCCACGGTCAACTCTACTATTCATAAGGGTATTTTGGTCACTTCGTTGTTAAAAATATTATGAAAATGTTATTACAAATGGATAATAAGTTAATATTATGAAAATATAATGTAAATGGATAATAACTTCTTTTCTTTATTTACTTTATTGGGGCGGGGGGGTGGGGTTGGGGCAAGATGAGTGTCAGGCCACGCTGCGTGAGCTGCGGTTTCGTCAACCTCGTGGACACAAACGAGATTTAAAGATCCCTCGCTGTCTTTTTTTTATTTTATGTCACGTGGTGCACATTGATTGGTAGAGGCAAGTCCTGTGTGGTCCCCACTAGTCTTGTTTCGGACCCACAAAAAAACAAAAAAAAGAAGGATAATGGGAGACAGCGAACAGGGAGGTTCTGCCGGTTTTTCGGAAAAAATAAATAAATAAATAAATAGTCTGACGTGGCATCTTGCACCGACGAATTTGCTAAAATTTACCGGTCAAGTCGAAATCCGCCGCTCATGAAGTCTTTGGTTAATCTTTCTTGGGTTAATTTGCAAACCGGCCGATGGGGAATAAAAAGCCGCCCCACTAATCCATTCCCCCCACCCCACTCTGCGGCATTGAAAGCGAAAAATGAGGCGTGGCCCTAAAATGATATTTTTATATTGGGATTCTTTTTAAGTCTTCAATAAAGTATATAATTGTAAGCACCCATAGAGTTATTTTATTAATAAAAATAAGATCAATACTTAATTAAATTTTTTTATTAAAATAATAATAATATTATTATTATTATTAACATTTTTACTAGACATATCTCTTTATTGAGATGGTTCAATTATTTAGTTTATAAGTACGTAAGTTTAATTAAACTAATTGAAAAATATAAAGAAAATATTTAAAAACAAAAAAAAATAAAGAATTTTCGAATAGTCATATAATTTATAAAAAAAAAAAAGAAGTTCATGTAATATATAAATACTTAGATTATATTTAAAAATCAAGTCTTCTAAATTTTTTTTTTCTCTTTTCATTTAACAAATGGTCTTTCTAATCAACAAAATATTAGACTACTTATTTTACATCAGTGTAATTTAGAATATAATAAACTTTTTTGTATAGCAAAAAATAAAAAAATTAAAAAATGGTGCCAATGGTATGAGAATGAACATCCATAGATGTGAAGATCAAGGATTAGCGAATGGAATTGGACTAGAGGTAACTTCTCTTCAAGTCAAATATCGATTTCGATATCATCATATACTAATTTTTTTTTTTTATTAGCGCATGACTAGATGCAGACCTTCTTCTTCTTTCTCTTTTTTTTTTTTTTCCTCTTCAAATCCGACTAATTAATTGAGTCTTTTTGAAAATATTAGTATGTTGAGGTAATACGCATGCTAATTAAATCTCTATTTTACGTGATTGATCAAAGGAATAATTACAACAGATAAATGACAAAATAAATCTCCATTTTACGATCAAATCGTGAACCTTGAAATCAGTCGTCGTGAAGTATTTCATTGGCTCTGTAATCAAGCCATAGTAATAATAATAATAATAGTCATCGATCAATTGGCATTCGTTGGTCCGATTTGATCGAGGAAACAGAGACAAGAAGGAGAAGACAAGGGACGGAAAGCACAAAAATGAGAGGTTCCGAAAAGAAATTAACTGACGGGCCAATTGGACGGCTTCGTTTTACTTTTATTAGTGTTGGCCGACAGGACAGATATTTTAGCCGTTTTTAAAGTGATTGCCTCGCTGTCTCCGGCACGTCGACTTTGGACAGGTTGGATGGTAGTAGGCCTTTTTTCAATTTTCTTTGGCAATTAGCTCTTTGTTGGAACCACTTCCAGCCCCGCTTGTTCTTCTTGATTGTTGATAGTTGATTGCAGTTATTGATTACTATTGTTAATAGATAAAATAAATTAACAATATTTAGTTGAATTGATAATTATTATTATTATTATTAAACGTTAAAATAATTATCTAAGACTTTTTTTTATTATAAAAAAGAGAAAGAAGATACATAAAATGTTATTATTGAGGATATTCGGGTCAAATATATATTTTATCAATTGTTGTTATATTCAAAAGTTAGTCCAAATTTATTTTTTCTACTAATTATTTTTTAAGGAGTCCATCAACAATTGACAATCTTTAAAAAGTTCTATCAACACCCTTTAAAAAAACACCCTCCAAAGAGGACCATTGCTTTTTTTTTTTGTTGGGGGGGGGGGGGGGGGGGGTCTCATCAATTCAATTTGCTGCTCTGAAGGTTGGCAACGGGTCACCACAAGGATCCTGGTCAAAAGGCCATTTCTTCCAGTTAATGCATATCATGTTTTCTTGCCAACATGACCATTGCTTCCCCCGATACCTCCTTTCTTTTATGTGTAAGCGTAAGTCCCAACTCCCCAAATCCTCCGTGGGACAACCTCAATTGTGTTTTAATTCTCATAGAACGAAGATTGATTTGCACATTGATCATGAAGATGCATGGCATTTGTTTTTAAGCGACTCTCGTGACTTACAAATTAAGCATTTGTTATGTTGAAATAACAAACCCGTCGTTTTTTTTTTTTTTTTGTCCTTTTGTTTTGGAAAATGCCCCTCGACATTTTGGAGGCATATTAGAGTTTTTAGAAATTGCCAAAAAAAATTGACCTAATCTGCCATAACCACTAAAAATTTAAAATGATGCATGTGCCAATAAAAAACGACAGATTTTAGAGGAGATTTTTATCCTCAAAATCTCTTTCATCTGTGCAGCAAGGAGAAAAGTAATGGGGTCACAGCCGATGGCAAGACCCAAACAATGAAAAAGAAAAAGATTGTGATTAATGTATTTCTTTGTTTAAATATGGTTGATACTACGTCGTTTATTTGTTAACGGAAGGAGATTAGCATCGTCCCATTTGTCAAATTGAAGGAAGGACCGAAGAACTGATTCATCTTGCATCAGCATGATGATTGTGCAAGTATTTTGTTGTCAACAAAGACAAATTGGTGTGTAATTTTGAATTTCTTTAGTCACTTATCTGAGAAGATTGCACAGCCTGCTCGTATAAATTCACACCGAGCAAAAATTAACGACAGGGCGAAAACAACACTCATCGGCCCAATTTTACAATTAACATATCCGAGCAGTTCAGAGAAATTGATGGTTTGATCGTGGATTGCGCTTTTAAGAAAGCCGACGTGAGTAATTTAAATCCAAATCCCTCGGGGTTCGATCCCAACGACTAATTTACTCGCCTTTTTTTTTTTTTTTTGGGTCCGCATTTAATGAAGATTAAAGTACCTTAAGGCCTCGCCGTACTTATCTAGTCAGGGCTGTTTACGCATGAGCTCACGCTCGAGCCATCCATCCAGGGATGTTGACACGCACCTACCCACCAAAATAATACACGCAATGACTGCATTGGTCCCCAGCCTCCCTTGGGTAGTGCAAGGCACGAGGGTTTGCAATTCCAATTTTTGCAGTTTGGTTCACTATAATGAGAGTTTAATCTTGGAGTTTGGTAGACCAAACCTTCAATTGCAAACCTAACCAACCCATCCAAATCATGTTTAGTCAAAGGGGCAGGGATCGTATACTGTGGCACCTCCCCAAGAGGCCAGCCAGTATTGGTGGGAACTTTGTTCGTGGCCGAATCGGAGCATTGATTTGGCTTTAATGGATGTCGTGTTGTTTGGATTATTTCAAAATCAACGTCATGATTGGACTGATAATGGCTGATATTTAGTGCTGTAACGCTCCTATTGGCAGGGTGTTGGTTCTAAGCATCATATTGAGTCAATCTATTCGATGCATTTTATGTCCAAAATTATACATTACATCATCGTAATTATTAATTGTTTATTGTACGATCAAAATCAATCATACAAATTATAATTATATACTTAACAATGATAATAATTGCGTGAGACGAGTTAAATTTGTCACCTTCGTATAATAAAGCTCACATTCCTATTATATTCGAATCATTGCAATGATGGGTCATCTTCTCTTTTACCCTCGATTATTTACGGACACGTCCTGGCAATGCTCAAGGGGAGAGGAATGAGGTTCGGACACGGTATCCGCACTGTTCGAGTGCTGCTGGTCCAAAAGACGGAATGCCGCTCCGTCAGCACGAATCCTCGCTAATCCAATGTCAAAAAAAAAAAAAAAAAAGGAATAATGCCTCGTCATCTCGTGAGAAAAAGATTACACTCGTTATCCATTGTACAGTAAACTGACACCAAAGTTAAGCTTAATAAATAAATAAATAAAAAAAAGGAGGCTCGATGGACTGAATCAAAACCAATTTCTTACAGATCTTTCTATTTTGATGATGCGAATTTAATTTCATTAAAATTTTTGACGAAAAATTGAATACATGACGACTTTGTATGAAACAAACAATTTTCTTTTTCTTTTTTTAAATTTTATCACTGAGTCATGACATATGGTAGTTTCTATTGGATTAACAGAAGTCCATGATCTAGGCAAACTCACTTGGTATAATCACTTGCTTTAGTCTGAAAATTTAATAGAAAATATGATGGGTTTTCGAAAACCCGCGCTGTGTCATAAATGTACACTTCATTAATAACCATCCACCATTGGGAGATATTTGGTAGTCGGTAGCAAGGGCCTGTCGGCTGTTGTTTTGACAAAGCGGCGCTAACCATAAGATTAAGATCAAGATTCAAGATATTCCATGCTCTGTTTAATTTCTTCAACAACCCCTTCTACTTTTTGGTGCTGGAGACAATCACCGGGGGGCAACAGGATGTGCCACGCAGCCCGTCGGGGCTTGTCATGCGTCCTCTTCAAGCGATAGTTTTAAGAAACAAAAACCATGCACGTTACCCCTTTCCTGTTAACTTTTGGAAACGGACGAGAACGAATTTCCCAGGTCGTTGACCAATACCAATCTTTAAAATTAGTTGCATTCATTATAATTCACAATTTTCTTTTTTTAAATAAAATAATTGGAGGGCTTATGGGTAGTTCAAAGGCTTGCAATCATGATGTAACTACATAGACGACGTTTCTTTTACTCCAAGGATGTCTCCAATACCCACTGATCATTTTAATTTGTGCTTCTTCTTTTTTTTTTTTTTTTGTTTTATTATTTGCCTCCATCGCTCGTTGGGCTGGGGAACTCACTACGGATAGGGGATAGTTATCCTCTAATGCATTCTTCTAAACAAGGAGGTTAGATCCATAAGATAGCATGTCATGCTTTGTTTCTGACAAGTATCACATTAACAAACAAAGAAACGAAACCTGTGGGCCAACAACTTGTCACGGTCAAAAAGGGTACGGAATGAATTTATCGAGGGAGGCATGTGATGCACTTAACTTCTAGTGCAAATTTCCAGCTTCAGATGACAGGTTTCCAAGCTGTACGCCAGGAAGATAACCCAACGCGTCCCCTGTGGTTCTCTTAAACCATGAATGAAGTTGGGCTGGATTGGGTTTGGTTTTTCGTCATTTTGCCTTTTATTTCCTTTTCCCCCTGCTTTTTCTTTCTTTTTTTTTTTTTTTTGAGACAGAAACATGATTCATTAATGAATTTTAATACAAAGGTGGGTGGGGGTGCGTCTAGGTCATTATAGCGGTTATACAAACAAATGGGGAATGCATGTGACCCCATCATGGCGTTTATTTTCCATTTATAACCGCGGTTTACCGTGTAAGAACTGCTTTGCGAATGAGACAAAAGGCAGCGTCGTCGCTTCATTGGATGACGAGATTCACATTTTTCAGAGAGATGGAGAATCGGACAGATTCCACGATGTCACTACCTACACCAGCGCACACGCAGGAAAAGCTTAGGCGGGTCAGATAGTATTATATGTTAGTGCACTATGATTGTCAGATTATAATCATAAAAAACGTCACATCACTTGCGATTGACTTGTCCTAAGAAAAAAATATTTAGGTGCATAAGATAAAACCCTAAAAGTTTTTTTTTTTTAATGTAAAAAATGTTTTCACTAAATGTAACACGAGTTTTATTACACAAGTTTTTGATCATGCTTTTTTTTTTTTTTTTGTTGATAGTTAAGGGTATGATATCTGTCATAACAAAATCATACTGTAATGCCACTTTGGGTGGTCTGCATTTCAGCACCTGAAGAGTTGGCCGAAATTCAAATGCACTTCCTCATTATCTCCGAACTATAAGTTTATAATATGTAACATGGGGTTCACAAATTACAACCACAGTATCAATTGAGGTACCAGTCTTAATTTAATCAAAACTTTGGCAGAAACCCCCTTCAGATATTGTGGGCTTCGACAATTGGTTGGACTGCAAGAAACGAAGCAACCCCCCCCCCCCCGCCTTTTGTCCTGTACCTAATGAGTTGACCTAGGAGACACAATGTTCCTATTGTCCAAAGCAACTTTAACCACTGGACAAAATCTAAATCATTCTTTGGAATTTTGGTCTTTCCAGCTGAAAAAAGAAGCGTCTTAAGCCCGCAACTTTACTGGTAACCTTTTTGACTTGAGCTCGTTGTGCAAGTTGGGTTCCGAGGTTCCGCAAGCCCGCTTTCCTGGAATCACTTCCACGACCATTGCACACATTTTGTGGTTTTGGTTTCCACTTCCAACTAGGACCCAGGATTTGACCTAAGTGACCACGATTTTATTTGTTTTTCACATTTGAGATTGGATTGGGTCAATGTCACTTTGGATGTATTCATTAGGGCTTGCTATCGCATACGCTCGTGCAACGTGCTATTTTCAATTTGTTTTCGTGGTCGGACTTCTTGTTTTTGTTTTTGTTTTTGTATATATATATATTAATTTATTTATTTTATTATTATTTTTTTTTTTGTTGGGGTGGGGAGATTGATCAAGTAGACTGCCACATTCCACGGTTCACACTTTGGGCTTTTTAAAAGGTCGTGTAGAGAAATTGGTTTAGTAGTAGATTTCCACCACGTGACAAAGCCCACGTTTCTTGCGATACAATATAAAACATCCCGGGATGCTCTTGCCTGAGTGGGGCCGGGCCGTCTAGATATAAAGTAGATTGCTACTAATCATGAGATTTATTGATAAAATAATTTGAATTTTTAATTTTAGATGTAAAATTTAATCTCTAAACCCTATAAACCCAAAAGAATAAAAAAAATAAAAAAAAGGGGGGAAAAGGCAAATTGTGGGCAGAAGGCAGCCGAGCTTGTGGGCTTTTGTGAATCTAGTGAGCTTTGGAAATCCTTGTGATAAAATACATGGATGGGCTGGAACTCGATATCAAGACCGGATGAGTTTTGAGCCGAACATAATCTGGGACCGAAACAGCTGTTTAAAATGGCTGAAAGAAAATGGTGTGCCCTGCAGTGGGTAGGCCTTCCCTCTCGGAATTGCTGTATGCGAGTATTCAATCTTAATCTACTTCAGATTTACCATTACCATCAGATAAAAGGTTGTCCTTCCCATTTCAAGGAGACTGGGTTATCTATCATGCTACCTAGAAGGGAACTTTAATGGTCATGGCACCTAATTACGCAAGATACCCGACTCTCCTGGGAATGGGAAGTACCAAAAACCTTGTCACAGCGATGCTAAACTATCAATCTAAATCCAGGATTAACATAGAGAGGAATAAAGAATCGATGGCCTGCAATTCCACTAAAAGTGGAGCTCCTAGGAGCAGAGTTAATATATTTACACGATTTAAGCCTAAAAAGTCCAGCAGCTACCGGAGGAATCAGAAAAAGAAGAGCTCCAAAAAGAATTTGTTAGTAAGAGTTGGCTATTTACTCTTTTGTACTTTGGCATTGGGAGACATCGAGGCTTTCAAGGCGGAATCAATGCTGGAGTCACATGTGCAAGGACTATAAACATTTCTTCTCTGGATTATTGCTACATCCTATGCTGATAAGGTTCTCATTTCTTCCCTCCTGCTCCTCTTAAAATATGTCTAATGAGTTGATCAGCATCTTTAAAGCAGGTCGAGTCAAACAAGGGCAGGAATTCAATTAACTCCAAGTGAAATGAACTTGACGTCAATGATAGAGTGCCTCTCCATACTTTACCCATTGCACAAAGCTATCTGTAAAATCCTCAAGAGCATTGGAATTCTCCAGACTACCACAGCATAGATCTGTTCCGGTATGCTGCCTTACCTACAGAGTATAGAATATGAGATGAAGGTCAACTTAACATGTCTAGTTACTTGTTTTGAACGTAGATTGTTAGGTTTTGCAGTTAATGATTCCTGGTGGTTTTGCAGCATGTGTCTGACTATCATTATGAATCTGATTCGATGACCCAAAAAATCCCACAAGAAATGTGACCACCATAACATAAAGTACCAACCTTCAGGCTGGAACCGTAGCCACTTGTAGATGGGGTAGATTCACCCGCGATGCCATTAATAACATTCTCTGATGACATCCCAGCAACTGGAGAGCTTGTGAGTACTGATGACCTGCATTAAAAATTAGATATGGTGAAAGAAACTGTCAGTGTGCTGTCAAGTAAAGAAAATAATCTAACAAAACTTTTAGAAACTAGGCCAGGAAACCTGAAGCCTGTCGATGAGTTAAATGACAAAAATTCAGTGACTTATTTCAAAAACCAGTTAATAGATGAATTTGACCATGCTGCCAGTTGATGGCTCCAAAATACAGAGTTGAATACAGAATAATCCTTGAAAAGCAAGAAATAAAACACTTTCACAAGAAATTCTCCGCATGGGGAAACACAGAACATGTTTTGATCTACCAAGCCCTTGTGTATTTACTATGGATTGTTTGAATTAACAAGATATCAGCCATTCAAACAAGTCAATTACAAGTACCTCTCAAATGGCTCTTCTTCACATGAATTCCCAGAAGAAGACAGCCAATCTATGTCAACAAAATTTGAGCAATTAAACATATCTCCATGTTCAGATAAGCAAATATTATCACCATTGAGGTATTGATCTCCTTGCACGTCTGTAAACAGTAGTCTGTGAGGCATCGAGGGAGTGTATCTGCATGGGGAAAAAACAAAAAATGTTAGGAGGCACAGTGATTAAAATTGTGCAGCAAATCAGTAAATAGCAGTAGAATAAGCAGTTCACAAACAGTTGCACACAGGGATCCAACAACAGCTGCTATAAGAGAGCGGATTAATTAGAAAACAACAAATAGCCCTCTAGAGTAACAAACTCTTATGTAAGGAACTTTTTCATCTCTTTCAGGATGCAAATTATGCGCAATAAGTAGAGAAAAAGTTTATATGTAGGCAACATCACCACTGATCACCATTACTGAAGCTGGAAATCCCATTTAGAACCTAAACAGTTGAACATGATAAAATGATTCCCAAGATAACTTATCACATTCAAAGAGGAAGAGCTTTCAAACTACATTCACATCAATAACTGCAGGTAAAAAATGAAAGAGAAAAAGGCTTTCAACAACCACTGTAAGTGCTCGTGTACAACAGAAGCAGGATCACAAACCCCCTATTATGTACGCACAATGAGTGCATGGAATTGTCAGTGGAACATGGATCAGCATTCAAGAAAATAATGATGCATATTTGCAGAAAAAAGGTGGGATAAAAACCTTGAGAATGATATATCACTTTCACATGTTGATATTTCAGGGGATGATTCAACAAGAACACTATTTTCCCCATGCGAATGATCTGGCAGACCTGAATTGGAAAAGTTGTTCTGCTTTCCATGGAGAATATTTCCATCTGAAAAGGACCTTTTGAAAAGTGACCTGAACACAAGGAATTTAATAGTTAAAGGATAAAGTGCAGCCATTGTGGTCAACTTAGGTAAGCTGCTTGCCATATGGAAAGCAAAATTTTTGCAAACATTCTATAGGACCATAAGAAGATAGAAGAGATACATATCAAACAATAGTTCCACCCACACAGATCCTAATTAAAATGAACATGAAAAAGCAGAAAGAAATAAAGAAAGAAGGTTGAAACTTAAAACTGAAGAGTAAAGAAAAAGGAAAAGGGAAGACAGAATGAAGATAAGACTAAAGGTAACAATGCCCAAAGAAACATACTAGGTGACACCATTTTGACATTTGACACAACATCTCTGCAAGGATAATATGATAGCAGAGACATGTTGAACACTTACTGAAGCCTGTGCATTATTCCTTTTCTTTTTCTGGTACATTAGAAGTGAATTCGTTAAACTTAGGGAGTGAAATTTTGAGCATTCAAATTCCATATACCATAGGCTGATTAAGATTCAGGCATAGTTTCAATTGCTAGCCAGTCAAGTACCTTGAATTTTCATTGATTTTTGTTTGCCCATTCCTTCCTGCAAGGTGATGCTGGTCCGAATCCAACTCCCATGGTGCAGGTTTACCTTCTAATGGCTGGAAATGACCCAAGAATCTGATTAAAGTAGTCAGCAGCAAAAACCATTAATTTGTAGACCAGGAAAGGAAAATCAAGCCAAGTAAATGAAGAGTGAAGTCTGCTCATTCATTATTATTCAGAAAGTAGGTCATTTATAGGTTGCCTAATGCTAAATTTGAATAAGGGAAGCAAATGTGCTAGTTATTTTTCCCCTCATTGCATGTTTATCTTCAAACCTTATAGGTTGGGTAAGAACACAGAGTGAAACTCACAAGTATATCCAAATTGACACAACAGAACACATGGAAAGGATAGTGTGTTATCAAAGGTAAACCTCTATTTTGCGCATGTGTAATACAAGCTAAATAAAAGCATGACATACACATTAATTGCATCCTGTTTCTCTGCATCCATGTATGCATTGCTATAATACCGCTGAAGAGTTCTGAAGAACTCCTGAGATTGGATTGCTGCTTTCCATTGACCCCTTCTTTCAGAGAATATCTGTAAAGCATGAAAGTTACACAAGGATAAGCATGTACCATAATACCATTTTGGAAACAAGGTGCTGGCTTCATTCATTAAGCTAATAAGTAGTAGAACTATCAAAAATTATACAAAAAGGTTAAGACTTGATGGAACTTTACAGTTGTCCCAAGCATTTTCTAACTTATACAAGGATAGTGCCAAATAAAAATTGTTGTCTATTGAAAGTTGTCAGCACTTATTATTTTCTAACTTTCTCACAACTTAACGAGAAACCTTCTTCACCAGAACTAAAATAATTGTACTACATTTACCAATTTGAATCAATTCTTAGGCAAGTCGGTGCTTAAGGCCTGACAGCTGAGACTCCTGTCCAATCAAGGGCCCAGAAAAGTCAAATCATGGCTTGAAGCATAAAACCAGTTCTAGTCAAAAAATTTGCTGAACAAATAACAACTTCCCTTTATAATCACTTCACTGAGAAGCCTACCCTTTAAAGATCTAAGGCAAGGACAAAAAGCAAGCAAAAGATGTGGGATAACATTCTATTGGAATTTTTGGGCAGCAAACAATTGCATCATAAGTTAGAATCACCTTGTTATGAGCGGCCGAGCCACCATACTGATGTGCCAATGTGTCGCCCATGGTTTCATAAAACCCCATCAATTCATCAGCCAAAGGTTCATCCAAATCTATTTTTGGGTTATCTATAGCTCCTAAAGCATAAAGCTGGTGTCCAAGAGCAGCCAACCCATATGCATACTGTGCAGCATTTGTACGGTCAAGACAATCTATGCAATTTGTTCTTAGCACACCTTTTTGGAACATTGGACCTTTTACAGAATGATTTCCATTAGCAACATTATTGCCTCCACTAAATCTCCTCACCAAGTTATCTGCATCATCGTTACTGCTGGAGCTATTCTGCATAGATAAGTCGCCATTCTCAATATTCCTGCATGATATTCATAATGCAGAACTTGCCATCAACAAAGCAAAGCATGGTAAATAGATTCAAAATAAAGAAATGTAAAAATGGTAATGTAAATTTCATTAGCACAACTATATAGGTTACAATAGTCTCTGCTGGATGAAAGGGATGAAGGCAAGTAATGAAGTTGGTTGGCAGTAGGGGAGAGAGAGAGAGAGAAAGGAAGTCACAACATAATCATCTGTAAACTGAGATGCAACCCTAAAACTTGTTAATTCGTTTAAGGTATCAATACTGCCATAAGCAAAGTAAAACAACATAAAGGGAAAAGGATCATTTTGATCTACTGGCATGTGCTAATACCTTGATGTGACTTGAATGGCATCAACCTAAACATCTTTTTATCACATGAATTACAAATCACAGCACAACTGTGATGAATTAACTTACTCAGAGAATGTGACATTCATCCATCCTTCAGGTCTCAAGGTTGGTGTTATTTGGAAATAAAAGAAACCTGTTAGCATCAAAGCATATGCAGCAACTCTTCCCAGAAGTAACAAGGCATTGGTTGCTTTGCTGATGAGAACCAAGGAAGCACCAAAGATGAAAAAAAAAAAAAAATCACATTAAGCTTCAATGTTCAATACTTATATACCATCAAGAAACCTAAATGCTAGCTAAAAGATATGTACCTCCGAGAATGTTTATGCAGATCCCAGTGGAGGAATCTTAGACAATTCTCCTCAGATAAATCCTTATTAATGAAATCAATAGCATTAGCAAACTCTGTACGAAGGATTGATTCTCGAGGCTTCTTTTCCTGGGCCTGTTCATTGGCAAAATAATATCAAATAGAGAGAAAAACATGGCAGCTTTTTTGGGATAATAAATAGATGATTTTGAAGAAAGCAACACTGACTAATTTCTCAAAAGAACAATTTTCCATAAAATCTTCCTTGTGTTTTTGCAGGCATGTAAAGCAGAAGATTAAGAACAAAAAAAAGTGAAGATGCTGCCAACTAAATCAAGTAAGAAACACACCTTAATTAAATTCAAAATAATAATAGGATTTCCATATCTCTTGACAAGATTTTCAAAATGAAGTCTGGTTGCTTCATAGTTTTGGTCCTTCTTTGACACTAAAAGACAGGAGAAACTTGTATGAACAAAAGAACATAATACATAAAAATACAAGAGATGAAAAGTTACGGAAATAAAACTATGCGGCACAGAGTAACAAATTTGAAAAGTGCAGGGGCATACAAATAATATCTGGTTTAAGATTCAAACATGATGTTTCTTGTGACCAAAATAGAGGGATAGAGCCGCGGTTCTGTATGACAGAACATATTTGCATTGGAAATCCATCAGGAAGATCCTCAAAAACAATCTGCTCTGTCTCAACATCATTCGCAACTTGGCCCTTCTCATTCACACCCCGTTTTAAGTACCTAATTAAGAAGCACAATATGAGCAGGATAAACATGATTAGAAGACACATAAACATAAAGTATGATATCTCTCTATATAAGAGATAACCATTGTCAAATCCAACATGAACCATTAAAAATATCAAACATTAATGAAATAATCAAGAGAAACCTAATAATTGCCTAATGTTACGTAAATAATGCACTTGACACTAGGACAGCTGAGCAAGTGGTGTGTGACTACTTACTGTGCAGGAAGAGCCAATAAGTATGCCTTAGAGTGATGTAAAAAGTAATCAGACTTGCAGCTCGAAATTGGTACCAAAAGACGAGGAATGCATATCATACTAAGCACAAAATAGCCAGAGGGGAAGCACCTACCGGGTGCCAGCATAATGGCGAGAACGTCTTGCAATGAGAGTAAGCCTGAATTGCCGTCCAGACACAGAAAGTGTGACCTGAATTCATATAGCATGAGAGAAAAAAATATTTTTTAAGCCAATACATGTTAATAAAACTAGTAAATGAATGATAGCAATCTGCCATTAACTCATCACACTGGAAACATTATTATCAACCCTACTCCATAAACAATTACTTTGAAGGCAAAGCAAATCCCTATGAAGGATACACAATATATAAGCTTGGAAAGAGAGGAGAAGGAGAATTGTTGAATAGAAGGGCTTCATTTACACAATAAATAGCATGAGAACAACACAAAACCACAGAGATGGAACAAATGAATTGAACAATGTAAGGTAGTCTGCTATCAGATTCAGCAAATGATAAAATGGCAAACTTAGAGTGAACTATATCCAGTAGATTCCTGTAGATGAGCTTGACCCAAAAAAGGAAGCTCCAGCAGAATGATAGCTGAAGGCGAAGAGGCCAAATTTGGTCTTGGTCATGGCTTACTCACCTGTTTAAAGAAGCCATACACTAGTGCAACTGTCCACAAAGTATTCTGGAGGTGGTTTCGGATTCCTCGGGTCAAAAACTCATTCCAGACAAACATTGTCTGATAAAGAGCCTGGCCTGTCTCATTACGACACAAGTTCTTTTGAAGACTCCACATAACATGGTATGAGTAGCTAAAAAAGAAGTCCTTTGTAAGGTCCACCATGCAGAGGAGCTTCTTGTATCTAAGAAATTTGCAAAACAAATGCAATCTAGTTAACAAAATGTCATCAGAATATCTACTAGAGAAATCCAATTATTAAAAGGAAACAACAGAAAAAAAAATAGGAGCCAAATAATAGGAATAAACAATTTCAGATCTTCAAAGGGGAGAATAAATCTTATATAATAATATCTAGCACACATATAAATGTGCAGCTTCTGTCCCTTAGACCAAAAATTAAAGAGAAAACACTGAAAAATTGATTGATGTTTGGACAATGGAATATACATTGTTTAGATCAACAAAGATTGGTTCCAGGGATAAGCAGGAAGAACTCATAATCTTGCAGGACTACATCATTGTTATCAAAGGACAGTATATTTCTTGCATATTCTTGAAATTAAAACATTGTCAATTTTGCAAGAAGAGTGTCTTTATTGTAGTAATGAGAAAAGGAGAGAAGAACATCCTCATGGCAAAAACAAGGTAAAGAGAGATCAAATCACACAAGGTACTCTTTTTCTGATGTACCCAAAAAGAAAAAAAAGGCATAGGGTACAACAATTCACAAAATAAAATACAAATGGGTCCTTGTAATCCATAACTATGGTTCCTTTCACAAATAACCTGGATGAAGAAAGAACTAGAGACCTGTTCTCATTCCTAGAATCATTGATATCAACCCGAACAGCAGAATTTGGAAGCGGAATAATCACACTCTTGGAGACTGCGTAAACATCATGACCACAGATGGCACCAATCTGCCTTCTTCTTGTAATAAGTAGCATGTAGTATGGCCCCAGAAATTTAATAAATCCTGACAAGAGAAAACCACCGTCAGTATCATAACCTCATCCATAGTGGCAGAACTGGAAGAATTCAAAACAAGCCATGCATACCAACAATCCCATAACAAGATGTAACAAATTTAAGTCCACCAGTGGCAATGTTTCCTTCATGAATTCGCATCAACAAATCCGAGCATTCCCTTTCTGTGTAAGTGGTGGAATCTTCACGAATATTTAACTCGGACGGCTCCAGCCGGCCAATCTTTAGCACTCTCCAATATGTCCCGCTCTTGTCCCTTCCTATCATGTAAAAGTTCTGCCAAACAAGGAATTAAGCAAACTCAAAACAGTCTGAACCATCATCATTACAGCCAAAATGAGTCATTGTAATGTAACACATCTGAAACTGCAACCCAATTCACTTCGATTTATCACTCTGAAGCATCTAATTTTAATGCTACCAAGCAGCTGTCAGCAATGTTTACCAAATAAAATGCATATAAATTTAAGAGATCTGAAGTAAATCAAATTCAAAAGCATACCGATCTTGTTTCGTATAGCCTGAACTTCTGCATGTAAACCTGCTTGGGGCGGCAGGGCAGGTGGAGGCCGCTCCGGTTGGGAGAGCAGGAGGCTCCGTCATTCTCCGTCGACGCCATCACTGTCTATAAATATATTTACATATAAAAATAAATGCACGTAGTAGAGTAGCAATTTGATTAATGAGGATTAAATTTCTTTTATTTTTATTTTGTTACAATTTCAGATCTCTCCCCCGAGCCTCCGGGCTCAGGGAAACGATGACAACGGCATGCAAAAGCTTCACCTCTCGGATTGGAGAAACCGTATTTACTTCTTCTTCTTCTTCTTCTTTTTTTTTTCCCTTTTCTTTATCTTTATTTAGAAACAAAATCACAGGCCTCGGCCGCCGCCGCCGCCTTCGCAGCATACAATAATGGAGGAGCTCGGCTTGCTTGGCAGCTTCCAATACAACATTCTTTTCTTTCTTTCTTTTTCTGTGTTTCCGCTCCTCCACCTCCTCCTCCGTCCGCAGCCAAGCGCAAAGAAGAAAGGCCTCCTTTGTTTCCTTTTTTTTTTTTTTTATTCGATTGCCGAACAATTGCAACCGCGTGATCTTCTTCTCCTATCAAGGTTCCAATCACGGAGATCAATCAAGCGGTTAAGAATTGCTGTGGCTTGGCTTAGTACGCGACCGTGCGGGTTTGCACACGGAAGGAGGGGCTTTGACGTGTGTGTTTTGAAAATGGAAGTTGTATGTGAAAAGATGAGAAGATCCGCGTAGAAATAGAATAGAAAATAAAAGAAAGGAACAGACAATGAGAATAAGAGAAGACGAGGGTGTGATTTTGCGAGATTTTCAGACAAAAACAGCTAATTATTGCTGATGTTGTTGTCTTTGTTTTGTTTAATTATTTATTTATTTATTATTATTATTATGTAATTATTCGTATTTATCTTCTAAAGCTTTGGCAACGGTGTGGGGTGACTGTTGTTTGCTGTTTTGAGAGAGATGTGAGGAAAGGAAAATGAGTGAAAAATCAGATCCAAATAACAGAAAAAAAAAAAAAAAAAGAGCAAATGACTTCGGGTGATTGGTCCAATTCCACACAGGCAAACAGCGCATGTTCTTTTTCTTTACGTTATTACAAAAGTACAGCTTTAATACTTAATTATACGTCTTTTACCTGTTCGATTTTGCGTTCTCCTCCTCCAACGTCTTCGCGTCCTCATTCTCGAACCTTATTTTACGGGAAAAGAAAAAATAATAATAATAAATAGGAAACTTGCTCAACGCTGTCCTGGTTTAATTTTTTTTTATATATAAAAAATATCATCGCTCAAACATTGATTTATCTCTCACGCTTTATTGCAAAATATTAAATTCGCAACATGTTAATAGATTTATTTATAAATTTTTATTTATTTAAAAATAATATTAATTATAAGATTTAAAAAATATTTCAAATTATCATCAAATTTCACATTAAATGATCTCTTTTTTAATCTTATTACGTAAAATTCTTTTAATATAAAAATGAGGATATCAGTCTCCTTGTGTGATTCAAATCAAGAGTCACAATATTAACGTGATGATTTTTTTTTTAATAAAAATCATTTATTACACAAAAAATAATAAATTTACACAATTTTTCTCATGCTATAATATAGAAAATACTAAATTTGAATCTCGCATAATTAACTGATATCATCGTGACAATAACGTTTAAAAAAAAAATTAGGCAGGCAAACACTCAAATTGGAATGTGATTAGGAATCCGACGGCTAAAATTTACATCATTTTTTTTTTTTGTTTTTGTCAGGACATTCCACGATGTTGCAAATTCGGGAAGTTTGCGTCCGTATTGGTCAATCAAAGTGGATCCGTAATACAGTAACTATTACTTTTCATATATGGAGAAGAAAAATCAAACACGACTGGCAGACTTCTATCCATTCTTCTTGGAGGAGATATTAACAATAATTGTTAAATTTTCATTTTCAGTATATTTATGTCGCAGAAAATTTTAGATATGTAACATAATTGTCGATACCAACTGTAAAATGGATTGAGATAGACTGTGAGACCTTTTGGTCCCTTCGAAAAAAATTTCTATCTTTATCATGAGGGAAAGAAAACAAAAGCCATCGTAGCTTGGATCGTTACCGTAACAATATTCATAGATGGTTGTAAACCAAGACACGAGAGAAGTACGAAATCATACAGAAAATAATAATAATAATAATAATGAAAGAACGAATTTTTATAAAAAAAAAAAACAACTATGGTGGTTGCATTCTATTATTCCTTCCTTGTGTTGCCACGGCAGGAAATCCCCAATAGACACTCAGGATTCAATCCATCTGGGATAACATGACGTTATATCGGTGATCCAAAACAAAATTGGAATTCGTCTTAAAGCTTCTTAAATGAAAATGGGGCATGCCATGTGCCAAACTTCTGGAATCCTAAACTTTCCGGGGGAATGTGGGTGGGGACGGTCAGGGAACTCAGGACAATGTGGCGGCTCGCTGTGGAGGACTTGTAGAATGTTAGTATATACCACGTTAAACGAGGAACCCGTAGCATATATACCATTACCCTCTATTTTTGGCCATTTGAATAAGCAAAACCAATACAAAAAAAAAAAAAAAAAAGTCATGTGTCCTGTCCCGACCTCTGGAGGAGCAAATATCACAGTTAATTGGGACTGGCGAAATGAATGATCAGTTGACTTATGATGTTGCCATTACCAGAATTTCTCCATGGCTTCTCTGTCTGCACATGTGGATGTGGAGCCAGACCCTCACCACCAAATGAAAAATTTTGTTTGGATTTTTCAGTTTTGTTCCATCAAGTTCACGTGGGCGGCGATAAAAATGGCCAACTGGTCAGTCTGCGTACCGCCTGCCACTACAGCTGATAATTGGCCCGACCTTCTTGACAAAACACTAGGCAATTCGGTGATGCCCACATTTCATTCACACCTCCAGGTAACACAGAAATTGACCATGGTAACATGTTATCAGTGTCACAGAAGGCCATCGGCGGACCCTACTGTCAACAATGGACACAAGTTTCTATCTTGTCCGATAAGTCTATATGGAAGTTGGGTAATGGAATAAAAAGACGGGCTTCCTTATATAGGATCATTCCAATTTCATTAAGATTGGTCAGACTCTGAATATCCTCAAGCTCTTTCAAATTAAATTGCATTGACAGCTAATACTTGTTGAATGGATCTTGTAGACTTCTGTTTGTATAAAAGCTTACGATACATACCATACTTCAAGGGATTAATCATTCGGTCATATGGCCAATCATAGAAATTTGGGATGCGATACTTGAAACTTTTAAGCATCCGTTCCAGCCTTGTGAGAACTACTTTCAAAGCACTGTTGTGAGCCTGAGCAAGGGCAGAAGCTGCCTCAGCACAACCATCTTCACTGGCTTTGGAGTTCACTGCTCTTAGGCCTGGTAGACAGCCTAAAGGACTCAAGCTTAGAAAACCAAATTTTCTAGCTCCTCTGTCATACAATACCTGCATAAAAGAGGACGAATTCAAAAGACACTAATCAATTCAAAATCTATCATCAAGTAGTATACTTGGTCGATCATGATCTAAAAGACTTGCCTGAAGTGCTTGTGTCAAATTTCCAACAACCATCCCAAGATATTCTTTTGGGCCACAAGATTCCTGCATTTTTTGGATTACCCATATAACCGCCCATGTAATCATTGCTTCCCATACTGATGAAATAAACTGCTACAGTTATAAGTTCCTTCGTTTTGGCTTCTCCCAGCCATTCTTTCAAGGATTTTTCCACCTTTTCAAAGCACTTTAGTTGAGTTTGAAGATCGATAACCTAATGACAGCATTAAGTTAAAGAGACGACAGCCAAGTAAATTGAGACACGGGAATACTTTATCACAAATTACATTCTGCGAATATGATTTATATCTCGCTTAAAGTATCAAAATAACAATAGAGTATCTTGCCAGAATTTCAATAGATTCCTTACAAACCCTTCATTGCCTTCATTGGTCCCTGGAAGAATGCCAGCTCCAGCAGAGGCAAAGTTAACCCCCTTTGCATAATCCGCAGATGGTTGTAAAAAAGGACGAATCAATGGTAATTTTGCATATTCAGCTGCATTTTGCCAAGTATCTTTGTCAGTTGCCGGCAGCACACAAGACAAGGACAAACTCAGTACTACAGTTCGCAATCCACATGCAATGCTAGTTGAGATCTTTTCTTATCAAGAATGACTAACAAAAGGGGAAGTGTGTGGATTGCACCGATAAAGTCAACAAACAGGCGGCCATCAGAAAAGCGTCCTGTCGGTACTTCAAAGAAGCCATTCTGGCCGTAAGGCTTGTAATTTGCTTGATTTTCAAGGATGTTGTTGATATGATTATTGTTGCCAGAATCAACGCTGGAGTGACCAAGGATGAACAAGGCACTAGTCTTCTCTAGGAGGCTTCCAAACACCCTTGAACGAACTAGCAGTGAAAGAAAGATATAGAAGTAGAGCAGAAGTGAACTGAACCCTGTTATTGAGAGAAGAGCAGATAACCCAGCAGTTCTACAATCCCCTCATGTAGCTCCAGAACAAGTTCCAAGGGGCGTTCCTTCGAGGCAATGATGTCCTAGAAGCTTATTCAAAATCGTATAAACGTATTGGTTCTTTCAAGTGACCACTGCAAGATAAATCAGTGTAATATTGACTTGAAAGAAATGTATGATGGCATCTTAGCTTCTTACGTGGTTTCTGCGAGAATCAAATTTTAAATGGATATGTGGAAAGAGGATCACACGGAGATGTCCATTTCTATATCCCACTGGCCTTTGCAGCCCTGAGTTTCAGAAGAAAATGCCAATGTACAATCCATGGAACCCGTAACAATTTATTGCATGCTTGGGCTTATTTTTAATGGTTGAATACACTAAGCACGGTATGTATATTATTATATTATGAAAAAGATTTTAAATTTAATTAACTTAAAGAGTGAGTTAAATTAATTTAATACTATATATAAAATAAATAACAATTTCAAATAAAATAATTTAAGGTCTTTGCCCTTTTCATGAAGTCCTGGACGCACTGTTAGATATTATAGTAAATATTAATGGACCAAAAACAAAAATTTCTGCTCAAAATTTGACCCTTGCGAATTTGCTGGCCAGCTGAGAACCCTTTTTTCTTTTTGTTCTTCCGTGGTACAAGTCAAGATCCTTTTTTAGACAAAGGGACGACAATCCCCTTAAACCTCCGTGAGTCAACCTCTTTTATATTCACCACCAAGAATCTGGCCCCCTAGAAAGAACCCTGTCATTTCACTGTAACAAAGAACGCGAGGGGAGTGAAAAAAAAAAAAGAAAGAAAAAAGAGCAAGGAAAGATACATAGAATGGAAGAAGGTGAACACAAACCCATTTCTGCTGTCATCTCCAATGCCCCGTGGGTGAAGCTGAAGCCACGAGCCCCACACATCATCTTATCCACAATCAATTTCAACGAGGACAAAAGCTGCAACTTGCAAAAGATGGACGGCTCAAAATACAAATACGTGCTTATCTTGTTGCAACTATCCAATGGATTGGCACAAAAAAAAAAAAAAAACAGCTCGATCAGGATAATTTTGAAGTGAAGATGTATGTAGAGCGAAAGAGAGTAACAGTCACAGCGTTACTCTAGGCTTCAAAATTTTTGACATGGGATGTTGTGTTTTAATGGTGCGATAGTTGCTCTCTTGCTACGACAGAGATCATAGGTTTTATTTTATTTTTTGTTAAGACGTTTTGTAAAATTATACATATGTTTATAAAATTATACACCATAACGTGATATTTAAATTTATAAATTTTAATATAATAACCAACGATTTATATAATTACCAGACCAAAACGTTTGCCAGTAAAAACCTGGAAGATTAGAATTCACCTCCCCAACTAAGGCCTCGACGGAATGAGGGGTATTTCTGTAAAGTCACGTACTGTCGATCTATTCTCGAATCACCGTAAAACCCCTAACCAGGTTTATTTTCTCAAAAATTCCATTCCAATCCCAGTTTTATCCGCCAAATTACGGCAATGACCGCGTCGAAACGTTATTACAGGAAAAAAAAAATCGCTCGTCGCAAGCACGTCGTTGTCTTAATTTCCGATCGTTAGCCTTCTATCATTTTCGTGGGGATTTCAAACGACATAGATTGTACACAGAGGTGAAGCCGGAGGAACCGGAACCACCGAAATATGGGGATCGGGCAAAAGAGCGAAGTTGAATGACGGTGAAATTTTGATTTTTGCTCTGTGAAATCAACTATTCTTCAGCTTTTTTTCTTCTTCTTTTTTTTTTCTCTCAAAATTGTCTAATGCTGTTGTGCTGGAATTTAGAATTGGTGCTAATTAAATGAATCATCTCTCAACAGGTGAAAGGTCGTCTTCATCGTTGGGACTCTAAGACAGAAGAGGAATGGGCAAAAGATAATGAACAGAAAGAAGCAAATGCCAAAGGCTGCATTCCAATTTGGCGTGAAAGATGCAACATGGCAGGAAGACGCGAAAGCAAAACAAGGACCAGAAGCTTAGGCAGTGAGTTGCACCAGATCAACAAGATACTAGCTAGAAAGAAAATGGAGAAGGAAACTGAGTAACGGTGGCCGTTATGATGACGAGGTGCAAATTGCAAAGAAGCCGCCGTGAATGTGAAGCCTGGAAGGTCATGATTACAAGTGACCAGGGATTGGCTGGGGATACATTAAAATAAAGTAAATTCAATTGGGCCTCGCAATTGTTTCCTAAAGCCCAAAATGGAAACCTTGAGGGCACCTAGCCCACCAGGCCCATTGTCGCCTGGATTTATTAATTTCTCAAAACAACGTGTGGGGTAACTCAAAGTCCAATGTTCGCGGCACATAAATTAAATATTAATAAATTCGGTCGGGTGTCGTATCGTATCTCCGCTTCTCGACCCCGACGCCTTAAGCTGTCAGCCTTCGGAGGTTGGTAATTATCTCGCTTTTCCCAACGCCTTTCGTTTTTTCCTTGTATTTTTTGGTGGCGGTGGTGATAGATGGTCCGTCGTCGTCGGCGACTTGAAGAACCGGAAAAGAAATAGAAGGGAAATTCAAGCTCTTACGAAACTCCAAGGTACGGTATCAATTTGATTATCGTGTTTCATATCCCAGAAATAGAAGCAAAGCCTTTCTTGTGGACGGATGAGATAACGTAAGAGAGAGGCAACCCTTAAGGTTAGGGGAAGAAAGAAAGAAAGAAAAAACGCCTAATTGGAAGCGAAGTTATTGTTTTTGCTGTCCTTCTGTATCGGGTAATGAGAGAGGCTTCTTGTTCTTTTGAGGGATTGATGCGACTGTGGTTATAAAAACAATCTTAAATTCTTGTTATGTACTTGTTAAAATTGTTTTTATGTTCCTATTCATGTGGATTGGCTCCAATTTAATCACGTTCAAAAAGGAAGGATTATGCTGTTTTTTTTTTTTTTTGATTGCTTAGTTCTTGTATGATTTGTGTGTATTCTTGCCGAGTCCTGAAACTGCAACGCCGGCTGTCTGTAACGGCCGTGCAGTCTCTTGTTAGTTGGCATCGGTAGGCCGGGCATGGTGTAGCATATGGCAAAGTTTGAAGGGGAAGTTTCATTTTCTTCGCATTCCAAATTAGATAAGGAGAAAAATATATATCCCCATGTTGATGACTATGACAGTCATTTATGGCCCGTCACGAAAGGTGTGACTACACAACAATCAGGCTCAAGGTCTGTGAAAGAAGATTACTTGTTCCAGTTTCGGCCTGAATCTGAAGAATTTGTGGATGAAGGCTATGATTCAGGTGACGATATGTGCAATTTGGCACAAAGTACTAGTCGGCCTCCTGAGGTCAACTTGCACAATGTATTAAGTGGGTTGTTTGCGATTCTAACTGGGCGGAACAAAGCTCCACTTGTTTCAACGGTTAAACAACTTCCTAGTTCAAATGTTTCCTTTCTTGATTCAGAAAAGAATGGAGACACCTATTTGCACTCCTCGGTTTATATTCCAAGCGCCCCACCACTTCTAGAACCGAATGGGATTAACTATATGGCTTACAAAGAGGTTTTGGATGCTGAACCCCCAGAGTGGGTGCCAGATAGTTCCACTACAGTATGCATGCAGTGTACAGCTCCATTCACTGCACTTACTCGCGGAAGGCATCATTGCCGGTTTTGTGGTGGAATTTTTTGTAGAGCATGCACAAAAGGAAGGTGCTTGATGCCCATGAAGTTTAGAGAGAGGAATCCTCAAAGGGTTTGTGATGGCTGCTATGATAAGCTTGATCCTTTACAAGGTGTTCTTATTAACTCCATCAGCAATGCAGCACAAGTAGCAAAGCATGATGTGATGGATTGGACTTGCACAAGGGGCTGGTTGAACCTTCCAGTTGGTTTGTCCATGGAGCAAGAGATATACAAAGCATGCAATACCTTGAAAAGTTATTGCCAGGTGAGATTCTGTTTTGCATTAAGGTTCTCTTGATTGCACTAGTATGGTCTTTTTTCTGCGAAATTGAGTTCAGAATCCATTTTTATAGTGTTATGGGCAAGGTTGTCGCTTATATATCTAGTTCTTAGATTTTGCATTAGATTATGCTCCTTTGTTGGCAGTTTCTTTTAGTTCCTCTTATCAAGTAGCAAAAAAAGAAGGGTGTTTTGCATTTAGGAACTAATCATACTTGTTTCTTGCATTTGCAAGCTGATTGTTTTTCTGATATGGACAGGTTGCTAGGTCAAATCCTGAGAGGTCCCTTCCATTAGCAGTTTTAAAAGGAGCCAAAGGCCTGGCGATTTTAACTGTTGCTAAAGCTGGTGTCCTTGTGGCTTACAAACTTGGCACTGGCTTAGTCATTTCTCGACGATCAGGTGGATTGTGGTCTGCCCCATCAGCCATATGCACAGCTGGTTTGGGATGGGGTGCTCAGGTAAATTTTGCGTGATAGTGTCGTAATTCATTTGATGCTTCCCTGTGCCTGTCTCTTTGGCAAATTGCAATTAATGTTTAAATAGTGTAATTGAAGTGCTAAAAATAGCACAATATGTATTGGTTCATACAGTCAAAGGATCTAGTTATTTATTTATTTGATAAATTTAATTAGTTATTATTTTTCATGTCAGTCACTATAACTTCTATAGTTTAGTAAATATGAGCTTCAGAATGAATATTTTTGTTCTTTTCTCTATACTGTCTCTCCCTGATGCATGGGTTTCATATTATTGAATAAAACTCATGAATTTTGTACTAACTCTTTGTTTCCAGATTGGGGGTGAGCTAATGGACTTCATAATTGTCCTGCATGATATGAAAGCTGTCAAGACATTTTGTAGTCGCATGCACTTTTCCCTTGGTGCAGGTTGCAGTGCTGCAGCAGGCCCTATTGGTAGGGTTTTGGAAGCCGATCTTAGGGCTGGAGACAGGGGTTCTGGCATGTGTTATACTTACAGTTGTAGCAAAGGTATTGTATTCAGAATGAGAGTTTTCAGTTAACATTGAGTGTTTTCGATGATCATTTTGATAATTACACATTCCCAGTCAAGACTGAGAAGTCGGCGTAGAAGCTACATATGCTTCACAAGTACTAAGTCATGCTCATTAACAGCCTACCTCACTTAATTTTAAGAATTCTATGATTAGATGTAAGAAGATTGGCAAATCTTCTTACAACTTGTATTTAGCTTGTACTCTAACTCCCTTGGATGCTAATGGTTCTTTGTGCTTTGTTGTCCAAGCTTTTGAGTTTGGCCATTGGGAGGTGTGACTGTGGGTCTCTGTGGAATTATAGTCTTTTTCCTGGATGAAGGAGACATGTATACCCTCCCAGAATGCAACCACATTCCTCATAATGTGTTTTTTTTTTTTTAATCCATTTGTTGTCTGCTCAATATATCTGTGCACTTATTTTGTTTATGTGGTTTAGTTGAGAAGGATTCAGTCATGTTCAGGTAGCTACTCAATTTAGTCTTGGGATATCTCTGCTCGCCATTATACCACAGTACACTGTTTAATTTGCCATTAAGATGATAATTTCTCTAGCTCGTGTTGCTTCGCTCTAAATTTTCAGGGGCATTTGTTGGGTTTTCACTTGAAGGGAGTTTAGTAGCAACGAGGATGGATCTCAATCTAAAGTTCTATGGTGATCCTTATCTCACTACAGCCGACATTCTACTAGGGACTGTAGACAGACCAAAAGCTGCGGAACCTTTATATGCTGCCCTGGGAGATCTATACTCTAGTCTACGGAGTTAGTGCCGCTGTTCTTTTCTTTTGGCATCTTTCTGCTGCATGCAGGGTTGCAATTATTTCCAAAGTTGGTTCTCTTCTCTGCTGAGATACGATCTTTGCTCTTCTACTGGAACTCCCCATCTGCGAATGAGGGGGTAGAAGTACCTACCTTTGGTTCACATATACCGAAAGGGGAACTCTTTCCTGTAAAAATCTACCGCGTATACTGAAACTCAATTTGTTTATTGTCCTCCAGTTGCGCGCATTGAACTGATTGATATATTGATTTGTATGGGTAATTGTGTAAAGTAACTACACGCCGCGTATACTGAAACTCAATTTGTTTATTGTCCACCAGTTGCGCGCATTGAACTGATTGGTATATTGATTTGTATAGGTAATTGTGTAAAGTAGCTACACATGGCATCTCAATTTGTAAATATATGACTGTTCAAATAATGAGCATCTTTCAGACTGTTCTTGTTATGCGTGACAGTTGAGAGGTCAGAGGCTTTTTCTTCTCCCTTGCCACAGTTCTGCGTCTTAATGGTTAATTTAGGTGATTTCAACGTCAATTGGGTTTTGAGGGATCACTTCTATGTATGTGATCACCTTTTTATATGCAGAGCGTTTGATCTGTTTATGTTATGGCCAAAAGACAGTAACAGACCCCTTTTCAAATTGAGATCATCGATGACTTCTATGAAGAAGAGAGTAATCTTTTCTTTGGTTTTTTCAGCGATGAAACGCTAGTAGAGATTACTGCGTCCTGTGCATATCTGAAGTAGAAGAGAGTAATTTTAAAGAAAATAGGGTAATGACTAATTTTGAAGTAGGAGGACATGGTGCACAAGATATAATTTATAAAATAATATAATTCCTATTCTTAATTATGTTTTGGAACCTAGACGCGGTGATTTGTTGCACGCAAATAGTTTCCCAACTCACACAAGAAAACTTTTCGGAGACATTTCCTTCTCAATTTCTCCTATCCCTGACAGGAATTTTGGTCCACTTCCAGGAATTTCCCCTGGGTTGCTGCGATTGAGGATTAGAGAAACTGATACTTGACGAAGAACCAGGCAGAAGAGAATCTTGTTGAATTTGGAGAACGCTGGCCGATGAAGACGACGATGACACGCCGAGACCAGAGTGCGGAAGAGGAGGACTGTTGAGCTCCGGCAGGACTCCCTGGACCCAACCAGAGAGATCGGAGGGACTGTAGCCCAAAACAGCCAATGACTGATCCTGAGTGGACAGTTGAGGGTCGAAACGATGACGAAGTCTAGACAGACAAGAAGAGGGTCTGCGTGTAAGGGGATAACGAGCAATTGAGGGTCTGAGTGGACAGTTGTCCTAACGATAAATTGAAAAGGAAATGTTTCTGCAAAGTTTTGCCTCCTGGTGTGAGTCAAGAACTAATCTGCGAGTAAGAATTGTTCTTGTGCGTGTAAATATCACTGCCCGATCAAAAATCATCTCTGATTACCGAAAAAAGTTTTGAATTTTGATGTTATATCCCCAAAAAGATCACTTCTGACTTTCAAAAGGAAACCAAGTGATGAGTATTTGTTGGGTTTGACTTGAAACCGTGCGATTTTAAAGAATCGAAAATCGGAGAGGAAGCTAAAATTGGAGAAGACAGAGGCGAGCCATATTGAGTATGAAACTATACTCAATTTTCTTAGTGAAATCCTACGTACATGCAATATGATTTTAAACACCACTAATTACAAAGTCTAGTAATAGAGTTAGTTGAACTTTCAGTTTTAGATATCAATTTTAATTCATAATCCCTATATATATATATATATATATATATTACAACATTTTATGAATAAATAAATTCATGAACATATAAAAAAATATATATTGAAAACAGAAATGGCAAAGTGGCACTAATCTGGGTCTGAACCGCCCTTAAAGTGTGCTTTTCTTTTGCAATTCTAAAGTCTTACAGTCTTCATTAATTCAATACTTGCGATATGTATGTGTGTAGTATCATAACGTAAAGGAAGGAAGGAAGGAAGGAAGCGTTACAAGATGCGATGATGAAATTTTTTAATTTCTTATTGTCTCTTAAAATTCTATCAGATTATATATTTTTTGTAAAACACTTCGGACGATGATCCCAATTGTATTTGGTCACCTTCAAAAAATATTTTTATTAGGGTCCGAGGTTATATTGCGGTCTCAATCTTATACCTGTTTATATATCAACTCGGACTAACTTCCCAAGATAATAATATATGATCAACGGCTGAATCATGGGCCGCACACGATGCAACGGTTCAGATCTTCTACCCGAGAGAAGCAAGAAACGTCTCCGCTTCATTCGGGCGCATATAAATGTAGGCATTCAATGACCAAAATGCCCATCCCAATTATTTGACAACAACACTGCCGTCTACAAATTCGTTGCATTGAAGGTTATAAATGGAAATGCATCCCCCAAGACAGAAGTCATTAACGGCTGAGAAAGAACAAAAAAAAAAAAAAAAATAATAAAAAGGTGACGGGGAGCCGGGCTAGAAAGACGGTGAAGGGAAACAAACACAGAATTTGACACGGCGTGGCGCGATGGCCGACCGACACGTTCACGTAACGACCCCCAGAAAACGAATAAAATAATCACAAGTGGAAAATGAGATTTATGTATTATTTAAGTTAATTTATTCATTTTTTGTGTTTGAAAAGGAAAAAAAAAAAAAAAAAGGGAGCGGTTTCTTCTTTCCATGCCCAGCTCTCTCCAAAACTCAAAAAGGGAAGAAGCTTTTGGTGTGTTAAAAAACATTACCAGTGCCACTGCCTTGGTGGGTTCCTTCTCTCTGTAACTAGTTAAATAGTTTCACTTTGGCATTTGTCCATGTGAATGCAAGCAAATGATCATGCTTCGGTTTTACATGTGTCCTGTCTTTTGAGCTTCACTTACTCTGACTCCCTTTTTGACTTGGATGCCTTTTTTGTTTTTTGGTTTGTTTGTTTTTGAAGTAAGTCCATGAGAATATCATATAATCACTTGTTTAGGCCTTTTCTTATTCACTTTTATTTGAGATTTTGAGAAAGAAAGAAAGAAAGAAAGGATCTTTTTGTACAGTGTTATGTGAATTATTGTGAAGAACAACACACTCTCTCTAATGGTTTTCCATGTTTCTGATTTGTATATCTGTTCGTTATTTTGTCTTTACTTGATTTCTCATCGAATAATTGCTAAAGAGTGAAAAAATTAATTCTTAAAAGACTTGCAGCATCCTTGCAATAATTCACTTCACCTTATTTTCCCTTGGCTGTATTCTGGACCAAATTAACTAAAAAAAAAAAAAAAATCATTGAATATATAAGATACACATCCTGTTATTGATGGTTTGCATTGGTGTTAATGGCTTTGACAACATGCTGTTTGCCTGAGGACTAAGAAATGGATGCGATACTCAACCTGTGTTTGCTACACGCAACATAAATGGGGCTGTAATTGCTTCTCCTTATATATGCATCATTAGCTCCGAGGTTCTTTGGTAGCAGAGAGGCTGACCTGCTGTGAAGTTCATATTGATTGATATTTTTTATGATGGATAAGTATTTTGACCATGTTATCTCTTCCTCATCATGTGCTGCTAATGAAGATGCAAGGAAAATATTTCCTTGGGCCTTTGGTGAACCCCTTCAGGTGAATTTGTTGCTTGTTGGTTCAATTAGACTGTATGATGAAGACAAAAGAAGCCCACCTGTAACTATGATCAGTTCAAACAAAAGTGGGGGAGCATTGGCTGCTCGAGAGGGTTCGCCAGTTTTTCTTGGCAATGATTTGGATTATGCAGTTGAAAAGGGTTTAATCTCTGGAGAAGCTCATACAATCGAAGTTCAACATTGCAATGGTTCTTCCTATCCTAGTGGGATAATGAATGGCGGACTAAAAGTTGGAAATTTGGACTTGCAATATAATTCAGCCCTTCCAACAGGGGATTCATTGAATCTTGGTTATCAAAAGCATCCTCCAACTATTGGTGATTTGACATCTTCCCCTTCCTTTATTCAGACAGAAAATGCTGGATGCAATGGAACTGAGCAATCTGACTATTACAGCTCATTCAAAGAGCTGTTCTGGTCTGTACCGTCTTATGGAGGTGCATCTTCCATATGCCCTGTGATGTTGCAGGACACAGTGCAGGAGTTGGGTCTTCAAGGAGGAAATCTGGATGATGATTTGGATGCGATGGGGAAGAGATATGCCAGCATGGATAGAATCATGCTACTTGATAAGTTGTCTGGGTCTGTCATCACAGAGGTATTTATGTGAATTATTTGACTCCAGCATGCACAAAATTAGCTTTGAAAAACAGTTGGCTTCATCTGCTTGCAGCCAAGTTTAAATGGCTTCTTCTGGCCAACGAGGGGCTGGGGGGGCTGTTTACCATATGCATTATAAACAAATTGTAAACATTTTTTCATGAGACCTAGCTCTCTCTATTTTTTTTTTCTGGGTGAAGGCTTTCATGTGTATTAACTTTTTAACTTGCAGGGTAGAGAATATAATAACTGCCCTTCCACTTCTCTCGCTGCCGTGAGCAGCATGGAAATGACAGCAAATGAATTATCATCTCTTATGCAGGTATTTGTACCTTCAGTTTACTCTACCATGAAAGTTAAGATCCCCTCAGTTTTGATCTGAAGTTTATCTAGTAGACGAGTGAAGCAATCCCCATAAGCATTATTCAAACCCTGCTTACATTTGTCATTGGCAGAATACATCACCTGTGCCAACTAGTTGCTGCAATGGAATGGGAAAGCCAAGTGTAAGGGCACGTCGTGGCCAGGCGACAGATCCACACAGTATAGCTGAAAGAGTAAGTCATACTTCTTATCACGTATATAGCTCGACACTGGTGCATTGAAGTTTATATGTCAAAAGAAATTTTATTAGTATAATGCGCTCAGAGTAAAGTCTTCTTTGTGGATATCAATAATCATCATCTGCATTAAACATTTCAAGCAGCTTCGGAGGGAAAAAATTGCTGAAAGGATGAGGAACCTGCAAGAACTTGTACCTCATTCCACTAAGGTACTCTGATATTTTGGCATTTGTGTTGCCGTTTATAAATCCTAATGCATTTCTTTTATCAAAAATTTCTATCTTGTATGTAACCAGGCACTTTTTACTCGAACTATCTGGCAGAAATTAACTTACAGTTTACATTCACAAGTTCACAGTTGATGAAACTGACAAAAAAAAGAAAAGAAAAAAAAGAATCTGAGAAGTACAAGGATAATAATGGTCATTTTAATGAAATCTCTACAAAGATGTGTCTTGTATCAGATGTCTAGTGAACTAAATTTGACAATCTTTTGCCAAATTTTTATGTTCAAAGTTGGAGTGGGTTAAGTTTCTCAAATAGATTTGTCCTTTTTTGATTCTGTTGTTTGCTACTGGACATGGAAACACAACATATCTGGTTAAGAATTTCACCTTTGCGTGGATCAGACACATTAGTGTCATTTATTTTCAGCAAATTCCTGCAGTAAGTTTAGCATATGTTTAAGTTGGAACTCCACATCGATTGTTTGCAGCTTGACAAGGCATCTATGCTTGATGAGATCATAGAGTATGTCAAATTTCTTCAACTTCAAGTCAAGGTATGAAAACAGATGCTTTTAGGTGATGGGCTTCCTTTGAACTCTTCTCTCATTTTAAAGACCGATCACAGTTATATTCTTTTTTCTTTGGTTAAACCATCATGATGACATGTGTTTGGTTAAATCATCATGATGACATAAGTGAGGAAATTTGGACGAGTCCTAGTATTGGGTGTGAGGATTGTAGCACTATTTGTTATATTGTAATATGAAAAATGCAGGTGCTAAGCATGAGCAGGCTAGGGGGAGCAGGAGCAGTCATTCCACTCATCGCAGAAGGTCACGCTGAGGTGCTCCCTTCTTTATATGCAGCTTTTGTCCTCCTTGAACTGAAACATGCTTGCTGTCTTTATATCATGGACTCATTTGCCAAGGTGCTGTATGCGTATATTATCAATCACACTGACAAAGCACTAAATGGACGTTATTTGGTACTTAATGACATTAATGACAATCAAGATGTTAATGCCATTAATGACAAGGCACTTAATAACAAGATCTTGGCGGATTACTCCACCAGTGGTTCTTAATAGACTGGGATTAGTGCTTCCTTTATATTCCATATTTGGATCACAACAAGGATGAGCATGCTACAATGGCAAAAATTAGATGTGTCTCTTGCTAAATTGTTACTGGCTTCATCTCTGAGTGAATTAAGCTTATAATGAGGCTGTCTTCTACTAACAATGAAGGAATGCATGGTTGATGAACAAACAAATTTAACAATGATGCTATGTAGCTAGGTAAAGTTGGGGAGTTCTAACACGTGGTTCTCCAGTTCACACTGAGATCTCTAACAATTTGTCTTCTGTTTTTAGCGCTCAAGCAGTTTGTTGTTCTCCCCATCAGCGGGTCTAGGAATTGATATATCGCTATCAGCTGATCGAATTTCCTTTGAGCAAGAAGCAGTCAAGCTAATGGAATCCGATGTGACCATGGCAATGCAATATCTACAAAGCAAAGGTCTCTGCCTCATGCCTCTGTCTCACGCAGTGGCCATGTCGCACGGAATAGCATCATTGGGCAACACTGCTTCTAATGACGGAAAGAAATCAGAGTTGGAAAACATCGGCAGCGGCAGCAGCTGCAGTATACCTGGCATTGAGGCACAGAATGGCATATCCTGTGATGGCAGCATGAATGAACAAAAGGGTAGCGCCCAAGCATCATGATCAATGGTTGCAATGGCGAATAGGGATTGTCAAGCAATCAGGGGCGGTTAGTAGATCGATGATTTTATGATAAGACCGTATTCATTGAGTTGTAAGCATAACATAGTTTCTTTGTTAGAGGACTGTGTCTCGGACTGTCAACTCTTAGAGCCTAGGTCGCGATCAATATTACAGAGATGAGCTTCGGATCCACCAGAATGGAACCGGCTAATCACACTGATCACCACCCAATTATGGAATCATTCCAGCCACTCAGATTCAGAAACAACTTAACATGTCGGCATCCATGCAAAAGAAAAGACCATACCTCCAGTTATAAGGGGACAGATAGCTCTTTAATTAATTGCATAAGAGGAAGACATTCTACACTTACTCTTCTTCAAGGTCGCTGTTTCCAAAATACAAGGCACATATAGAGGAAACTTGAAGGCCCTTCTTAATGGCTTAATCTATATGGAACAATGGGGGTTGCAATACAATAATTACATTCCTAAATCTCTAGTGCATTTATATTGGGAAGTAAGGGGGGAAGGAAAGAAAAAAAACAAAAAAAAGGGGTCAAAGAGAGATCATGTTGGCCAACGCCGTTTAGGCTTGTTAATATCCATTTGCAGTTTTCTGCGATTTCTTCTTGAAATTTGTAACACTACACTGCGGACAAATGTACTCCAGTCCATCTGTTTTAGCGTAGTCCTGTCATTCACCATGTAAGTGTCAAGCAAAACTTAGTACATAAAGTTGATCCACCCCTTCCTGCAGTTTAGGCACGTTGCACAAATGCATATGAAAATTAACTGGGATAAAACATACTAATCCTGACAACTATAGTCTTTCATAAAGTGATAGCGGCAGCACCTCACCCAGTCTCTTCTGAAAACAATGGCAACTTCATGACAGACAAATTGTCATAACAAATTCCAGTCCAAATGGTGAATGGCAACAATATTAAATATTGTTGTAACTGGATCCAAACCCAGAACCCCAGAAGCCAGATGCAACTTAGCTGAGTTAAAAGGGGCAAACCACAAGTTCTACTAGGTTATTTAAAGGGAAAACTTACCCACAACACTTAAAATTCAAGGCACAAATTAAGTCTGCATCAAATACAGATTTCAGACATACAATAGCCAAAATTATACAGATAAAAAAAAAAAATACCTTAAAGGCACCAAGCCCCTGCCTTCTGTCACACCCAAAGTGAGCCCACTCACCACAAATTCCACAGTTCACCCAATCGCCGGCTGCACTACTGTTATAACATATAAGCAGTGTCAGTACTAATTGTTTTTGTACAACATTTTTTTGGCCCAGGGGAGGGGGGGAAGCACAGAGAGAGAGAGAGAGAGAGGTGACCTGTGACACAACAAGCAACATTCCCCATCTACATCATCGTGGGCCAATTCATATTCTAGAAGGTAAGTTTCATAGTGCCTTTTTAAGGTATTGCCAACACCCTAGAAACCATAGAGCAAAGGGAACCAGTTACTTCAAATGATTTGCATAACAGCATGACAAGCTAATAATACCTAAGCAAGAGAGAAACAATTAGACCATCAGTAGGAATGGTCTGCAAAAACAGCAGCAAATAAAAGGAGAAAAAGTTGCCTTAGCAACCAGAAAGATTTTCCACCCAAGTCTATTGTTCCCCAGCATTGTGTGGAAAAGCTGAATAGTTTTTTCAACCGTTTGTGATTTCACCAATTACAAAAAGATAATATTAAATTGCCAATACAAAGAAAAGAAATAATTTGTAGCAGTCTAGAGTGATTTATCTCAGACATGCAAATAGATTGTATAGCATTAAGACTTCTCAACTGCACCAAATAGTGCCATCAGTCCAATTACCATCATTGATCTTCAATTTAAAATCCTTGGTTTGTTGATCGTTCTTTTGATATTATCTTTCTCTTCTCAGTTCTCTCTTTTAAAGGTGGTGGTTGCTACGGCAACCCAAAAAATTGGAGGAGAAAAGAAGGCAACCATGAACGGCAGCCAAATAACAGCATAAGAATATGACCATGTTGGGTTAAAAAAAAGGGGAAAAGGAAAAATGAACAAAAGGAGAAGGAAAAGGGACTACTATATATAGGATAACGCTGGTTAAAAAGAGATGCAGGAAGATGCTTCACTACAAATTATCATACTAATGACACACATGTTAATGTTGAGCTATGTTGTGAGCAACTTTCAAGCAATTGAAGAACTTAAATCATCTCAGATGGATTATCTACAATAGAACTAGAGAAGCTGGAAGTTGGTAGGCATACAGTCATTCTATTTGTCAATGTATGATTCCGCATCTTGGAGAAGACTTGTCCTTTCCAGTTGATGCCATTTCCAACATGAAACCCTCCTCTTGAAACGACCTGAGAATTACAGTTTTTCTTACCAAATTCTAGCAAAATTAATATGTTTCCAACCTCAAAGGTGTTACCTCTCGATACAAGTTGAATAGGTCAAGGCGTTTTGCATTGAGGATGGCATCAGGAAACTCAGCCAGCCCACCTTGAGGAACAAGACGGGTATGCCCCCGAAGGATCAAGAACTGCATTACATCCCTTAAAAATTCCTCCTGCCAGAGAAAAAGTTGGGTGAAAATTTCTGTGAAAGAAACCTGATGCAAATAAGAAAAACATGTTCTGGACATCAAAAGCATATTCCTTCCTCAGTCCAAAGCGACAGCATGATAGTAATCAACAGAAGATCTGACAACCAAAATCTGTCTAACCATTTAACCACAAGAAATATTAGGATCTCCATTGATTGCACTCATGAGGTCCCAAATTAAGAGTGCTTTAATCATATACAAGGCTTTACAAGGATACTGCTACATCTCAATCCAGGTCTTTACAATGTTGACCTTGACTGGTGTTTTGAAACCTCAGAAACACTGAAGCTTCTTCCAAGAAGTCATTCCCAAACACAACGGTGTAAATCTAGAAGGCCGCTATCTCAACAGCCTGAAAATAAATAAGACAGCTTACCTGTTCAAGCTCAATTTCACAAGTCATCAAGCCAAGCCCTAAATATAATCTAGATCACCCAACAAATTAAATCTTCAGTTATGATATCAATAATTCAAACCAGAACCCAAGACAAGGTTAAAACTGAAAATGACATCCACCTCTGAGCAAGCTTGAATTGGTGCTCTACCACAGCCATGCTTCTTAAGAGGTAGTGGATTTAGCGAAATAATCTGTTGGGCCTGGTAGGAATTTGACAATGATTTCCGATGGGGCACGGGTGCAGGTCCTGCAGCACTGTGTTTTGCAGGTGCAACTGGCAAGTTAGGCTTTACTAGATCCCCCTCATACCTTTCAGCCTCAGAAAATCCAGAAAAAGGCAGCATTTTATGACGGCGGGTGTGAGGAATTGGCCTCATTGCAGCAACATTCAGTTTCTGTCTAATGTTTCTGCCATTTTCAACTTCAACACCATTGGACTCTGTTATTTTACGACTAGGTGCGGGAGGCACCAACCAACTAGGAGGCTTTGTAAGAACAGATTTGTTTAGCTGGAGTTCTTTACCCTGCTTTGTACAAAAGAAAATGAGCCGTTCAGCATCATCTTTTTCAAAAGAAGCAACTGACAATCCTTGAATGCTAGCAACTCCCAGCATAACTAAGCTGCGATAAGATGCATCTGGTGCCAGCTGCCGTAAAACCTGCAATGTCATTCCATGAGCCACAGCTAGAAACTTGACAAAAACAAAAGACACAGCTAGAAATATTTTATGGACCAGCTCAGCCTAGAAAACAACCCACAGATATGATCAAGTCCCTACCAAAGTATAACCCAGTGAGGCAATAACTCAAGTGCTTATCGGTGGAATGATCAAAAAAGAATTGTTCAAAAGCCATTTCATGATTCACCTCATTCATAAAGGAAATTAGTGATATAAGAAAATGAAAACATCATGCAAATTCTTCTTCTTATCCATCAAATGAAGTTCTCATCCATAATCCATGTTGTTTGTGTCTAACACAGCACAAAAAATGAAATTGATGAGGGAGGCATGCTACTCTGATACAAATATGATACAAGTGCTTATTTCCAATTTTTGAGTTTGTTTATTGAAAGATTAAGACTTCTGATAGAATTTAACCTGTGAAGCCCATGTCGGAACCTTCATGGAAACTTCAAACGCACTTGCTCCACAGGCTATGGAGGCAGACTTCCTTGGCTCAGATGAAGAAAATTTGCTTTCTTCAGAGCTAGGCAATGCATGGACCAGCTGACTCTTCTCAATAAGCTCATTTTTTATATGATTCTCCAAAAGCTAAGCCATCCCAATGACCAAAAGGTAAGAAAATAACAACAAATTCAGATGAATTGAGAATTTAAGAGACCAGGTAAAATGGCACATATATGCCTTGTATAATAATTGATCCTTGCCTGATCATTAAAACAAGTTTGTGCACTGCCTGAGACTAACAGGGATATATGAGCAGAACAACAGGTTGACAAATCACATCGCATGGTCACTACACCACGAGAAAATGCCCCTGCTTGAAGAGGTGGGGGTGGAGCACTACAAATTACAATGCAAAATATGAGCAGACAGAATATTGAAATTGGAAAAAAGCGAACAGAATTGAAAAAAAAAAAAACTGCTTATAAGTAAAAACAACTAGTACAAACAAGCTGCTAAAAAGCATAAACTTAATTTAAGACCTTGTCCGGTTATGAAGTTTACTCCCACGAATCTGCACAAACATAACAGAAAAAAAATAATTTGAGAGATGCAACTTCAACATAAAATGTGGGTAAAAATAAATACCCAGTTTAAAAGAAAACAAGTAAACCCCCCCCCCCCCCCCCCCCCCAAAAAAAAAAAACCCTCCTCAATGAACTTACTTCAATATTCAAAAGAGCATTGAGCCCATCCTCCAAAGAACCCAATAAGAATGAATCCTGGAAAGAATACAGATAGTTATGCCACCAAAAGAGATATTTTTGTATTCAAACAAGACATGCCCTAAGGTAAACCAAACATACCAGAGAGCATGGAAGTCCACAAACAAGAAACCTCACGTTCACATCATCATCATATATCTTTATAGCTGGAAGAATCTCAGAAGAGCCTTCTTCATCTTGAACATCTGCCTCAGGCAGAGTAACATCAATCTTTGGCGGATCCCCTAATAAGCGTGGCCCAGGTTTGCCACTAACTTTTTGGCTATTAGAACCTAAAATCTGGTTACGAACACAGTAGAGCCTAAAAGATGCATGTGCCAGTTGGAATGCATCGTATGTATGGCAACTAGAACTGCAATGCACAAGAAAGCACATAAAGCCCCACAACATATAAGACACAGAAAGAAAGAGATTTATAGCACTATGCTACAGACCAAAAAAAAATCCTTCACACCAATACCATGTACCCCCATGGTTCCCCTACTGGCTAAAAAACCACTTTGAAAAATCAATAAGTGAGTGGAAGCCATCCACCATTTGGCTACAAGGAAAATGTTAAAAATTAGAGGCACAATTTAACAACAATGATAAACTGATTGAGGTCAAAACAAAACCACATCATCTTCACTTTTGGTGTAAAATTTAAAAAGCAGAAAATTATACCTTTGGACTACTGACAACAGTGCATGGCAAAAGTGTGAAGCCGCATAAAATGAAGGTATATATTTCCAATATATTACATATGGAACTCCCTGCCATGGAAAAACACAGCAGTTAAACTACTTCTCATAGGAAACTATCAGATAAACAAGATGTGGAAGTCTCAAATTCCAAACACCACTTGACCCTTCACTTAAGGGCATCATTATCAACTAACTAGTAAATTTGCTTGCTCTGAGACAATGGTGACTTAATAGTTGTTTTCAAAATAGCATGAATCAGAAATACACAAATTTCCAAGAACTTACAACCTTGGAATGAAGAGATTCAGCCAACTTCTCTCCATGTGGAATCTCCAGATAAACCTGAACATAAACATTGGACATACAATCAGTTCAGCCACTTCACAAAAATTAACCAAGTGCCCAAAACACCCACCTCACAACAACTCTTGTCATTGGAAAAATAGAGCTTAACAATTGGAAAAAAAAAATGCTACTCAAAATGATATTTTGCTTTAAATGAATTAGAATGTTTTAGCTCAATCCCTGTGCTTGTTGCTTAATTGATATATACTTATTTTACGTAAATGTCCCATCTGAATTAAATAATGTAGACAACAACCCTTAAATTTGATTGCAAAACAGATAATGCGTGCATTGAATCAGTCCTATCATCACAGCAAAACTTTTGCTAACTACTCATTAATAAATTCTGTGAAAATTACTCATCAAAAAAGTTAATTCCATGAATGTGCTATACCTGGTATTTAATCATATATGGAAAAAAAAAACTTTTTGATAGTTAAGAAAACATAAAGCACACCAAAATTTATAATTACTTTTCCCAAAACTAAAGAATGCTAGTAGTCAGCAATGATCATCTGAAGTACCTCATCATGAAAAAACCAACAGGCCCTGCACAATGGAACCTTAAGTTTAAAACAAAACCAGCACAATAAGAACTCATCACTATTCCTTAGGAATAACTGACCATCCTAGCATGTCCCATGCAGTGGAAACCACTCTAGCAGCATAAAAATAACTGCAAGTGTCAAAATCACATAGAACTGTGTGCACATACATGAACAGTGAATGTAACTCAATGCATCATGAACGTGCATTTGCATGATATATGCTGAGGGCTATATAGCAAAGGACCATACTGACTCAAAAGAATGAGCCAACACAAATGTACTATTTTGATGTTTTGTTTCCCTTCATAGGCCTTCAGTTAAGCTTCCTTGCTTCCCACACACTAAAAGTTTAAGAAGGCATGAGCATCATGATGGAGACCTGGATATCTAATAGAATGAACAAGAACCATGGCTCAAACCAGATAAAATGCCATCAACAATGCCTAATATTTACTCATTTAAACTGTTGGATAAAAAAAATAAAAAAAAAAACTTTAACAATACCCCAAAAGGAGTGAAAAAAAAAAAAAAGGAACCAGTGTCCATGTCAACATGGCCATTCAACTCCAGTTCATGACTTTAGCACTTCATTGCAGATTCCACATTACCTTACAACATCTTAAAACCAGCAATTAAGTTCTTGCTACCTACAATTATCAACAAGCCACAAACTCCAAATTAAAGCACAACAAGAATCACTCACTGTTGCAGGCAAAGTGGAAGAAAAAAGCCCACACATGGCTTCAGCTGTGGACAAGTCATCATCTCCCCATCTCAAAGGTCCAATTTCTTCACTATCTTCAGTCTGCTCACCTTGAAAATACACAATGCTTGGCTCCAATGACTGAAGCACTCGCCGAAATTCATCAGTGCTTGGATTAGTCAATACCTGAACCTGCATTGAACATAAACACAGGACAATCTTTACACCATAATAAACAAAATTTAATTAAAAATTGAAAAGGAGAGTGACAAAGTGCAAGTCTACAGTATTAAATTACAAAGGTATACCTCAAGGTGGCCAGAAGAGGCAACCTCCGGCAAAGGGTATCTGGGATTATAGTCAGAATGAGAGTGCTTCTGCTTCTTGTCATTATCACTGTTTTTCCGACAGTGTACTGCAAGGAGGCTACAATGATTCCTGGAAGGACCTTGAGCATGAAACATCGTGCACATGTGCCAAGAGCCCCCCCCCCAATAACCTTTTCAAACTAACAAAGAAAGCACTGTCCCCTGCTAACAGACCTAATCAAACTAATGCCGCTCAAAACATAATCAGCCCCACTGATCAAACCCAAAACAAAACCCTAAACTTTGCTACAAATCAATGGATCCCAGACTCCCAATTCACCAAAGAGACAAAATTGCTCCCATCCAAATGAAAACAACCCTCAACCAAGGCCCTTCAAAACTTCTAAAATTGAACATCATCACAGACCCAATTGACAAAAACGAAAGAATCAGTCACCAAACGGCCAAAAAGAAGCAAAAAAAAAAAAAACAAATTAGAAGAGAAAACCAGGCAAAATAGCCGAAACTGAAGCAACCCAGAACAGAATCTGGGACGGAGAAAATGGAGACCGAAGAAAATAAACGCAATAAAATGTAAAGCCAAGAAACCCTAGATACGACTTCTAGTATAGAATTCTCACGAAAACTCGAAAGGGCATCTCTTTCTTTCCCTAATAAAAATCCCGCAGACTCTTTCTCTCGCACGCACCGAACCATAAATAAAATATTAGTGAATAAATAAAAATCGCCCACAAAATCGAGTCAAGCAATAAATAAATTAGAATCAGAAGTAAAAGACTAAAAATGCTTAATTAAAAATCGATCAGACACCACTCCTTTTTTTTTTTTTCCCTTTTTATTGTCTTCAGACGAAGTGTCAGTTTTTTTTTTAACTACAGTTTTCAAACCCCAATCAATTCGAAAACACCCGAATAACCAACCCAAAAAAAAAAAAAAAAACACAAAACACAAAACATTACTCACTACTTACGTTAATAAACACGAAAACCCAACGTTCGCTATACGATGAGACTTTTCTTTCTCTTTGGACAAAAGAGTGACAATCACTAACCATACCGCTAAAAACAAAACATCAAAACCAAAAGTGTATGTGGGCATATGACTTTTTGCCCGCAAGATTCGGACATTGAAAACCCAACAACAACAACAAAAAACATGTTACCGCGTTTCAAAAGACAGTAATTATCAACAACTCCATTTCCTATTTCTTTTTTCGGTTTTTGGGTATATAAATGGGCTCATGGGTCCTTTTAGGTTCTTGGGGTTTCTGGGAAACCACAAAGAAGATTCTTGTCAATTGTGGTGTATCAATCTACTTGTTTTTTCCTTTTTTTTTGGTCAAAATGGTTATTTGGGATTGGATTTCTTTTCTTATTGCCCTTTCCTCCATTTTGGGGTTTGGGTTTAGATTTGTACACGATGTCATGATTCACAATTCTCCTAGTAGTCCTATGAATCATGATCATCATCATTGTCGCGAATCCCACCTTGCTCCTCGTAGCATTCTTGAATAAAGGATGTTTCTTTTTTTTTTTTTGTTTCAATTTTGTCATGTACCTCTAAAATATTTCAACCGAGCCATGAGCGTTTCCCAAAAAAAAATCTCAAAACTGAGTCCTATCACAAATGTCCGTCAGTTTTTCTCCGTCTAACCTACGAACGTGAATGGATTTTGCTGACTGGGTGGAGAATAAACTATGAATATCTTTGCCACATCATCGGTCCGCCACTTCAATTTTTACGTCACCAACCTGTTAGGCGTTTTCATATTAATCCTATAAGCAATGCGTGCAATTTACGGTTTAACCTTAACATGGGATTACAGCCATGCTAGTTAGAGTGCAAAGTATTTTTTGCGGTGTTTTGGGACGGAACTTCCATTTTTTTAAAAATTTTTTTTTCAACATCTAATCAAATTAATTACTAATTATTGCTGAATTTTGAAAGAATATGCCTAAATTGTGTTGCAGCCAAAATGAACATAAAAGTTTAGCAACGAGGAAGACAATTAAAAAGAACTAATCTTAAAATAAAACTTTTAATTTTAAAATTATTTTTTATCATCATTATATTTTATTATAAATTGAAAATTAGCATTGGGATTTAATTATTTTAAATTCTTACAACACTCGCTGTGGGTCCCGCGTCGCATGACTCTGTTTTAGTTGTGTACCGAAAAATGTATAGCCCAAGAAAACCAACAGAAACAAGCAAAAAGCGAATACCCGTTTCTTTTTTGTTTTCTTTATCAAGAAGAAATAATTAAAAAAGAAAGAAAGAAAGAACAAGAAACGGATGAGAGGTACGGAAATTTAGTTCCAACAATCAGTCGCTGCCAATCTGTTTTACGGATTCCTTCTTGATGTCGCCTTCTCTCTCGTCTGCGTGAGGTTTTGTAGTGTTAAAGAAAAATTCTGAAGAATGGGATAGAGATTGTTACCTATTGTTGGATATATATATATATATATATATATTTGAGGGAGGTGGTGGGGTTAAGTGAATTTTTGTATTTTAATTTTATTTATTTATTTATGGCTTCTGCTTGGTTTTCTTCTGTGCAACAAAAAGTGTATGTGGATGCCAAACATGCAATAATAATTGACATAACCTAGTGCTTTCTTTCTTTCTTTGTGATTCTGTCTTTTTTTTTTTTCCTAAAATTATTATATTTTTATTTGGATGGATTGGTTAGGATTTGGAGGCTTTGCCGTTACGCGGGCGGTTCTAAGGATTGTTGGGAATTTGCGGCAAGTATCAGTTGGTTTCTGCAAGTATCGGTCGGTTTCTTTTCATTTTTTTTTTTCTTTTTTTTTGGATTGGAGGATTGATTGATGACAGTCGGTACTGCAGCAGCGTATTTGAAGGACAAGAAGTAGAAGAATGTTGGTTTCTTGGAGCCCTCAATTGCAGGTAATTTCAGTTTAATTGTCATTTTTCTTTTGCGTTTCACTTGTTTTTGTAATTGGATATTTTTAATGCCTTTAATGGAAGTACGAAACCCTGCAATTCTTCTTGTCTTTAAAGCTTCTGCTGAAAACATTGCTAATGGGGCATTTTACATTTGAAAGGGTACTTTTACGTTTAATGGCTCTTTAGTCATGGATTAACCACACACACACACACACACATATATATAGAGAGAGAGAGAGACAATTTGAGTTTGCCAGTGGAAATTGTAGTGCTTAACTAAATAAATTCTGCTTATCGCCAGGACCTTGGGAGAGCAACTCAGATGAACTTTTGTTCCTTGTGGCATACTTGTTGCAAATGGCTATTCCACAATGAGTTTGGAAGTGTTGTGGGATTGTGGTTGATGGGTACCCTTGAGAACAGGATTTCAGATTTTGTTGATTTACTTAAATCCTGGATCCCATGGAAGAGTGATCCGGGCAATTTGTCGAAGGATTTTTACTGAAATGTTATGATTGTGACGTTCAATTCACAATATTTAATCATAGGCATCATTGTCGGCTTTGTGGTCAAGTCTTCTGTGCTAAATGTACAGCAAACTCAATTCCTGCTCCATCTGTTGAGCCAAACACTGTCTGGGAAGATTGGGAGAGGGTTAGGGTGTGTAATTTTTGTTTTAAGCAGTGGCAGCAAGGAATAGCAGCAACTGATAATGGGAACAGTGTGGCCCACTCTGGTATCGGTCCATCACCATCTGCAACGAGCCTGGCTAGCATCAAGTCTAGTAGCACCTGTAATAGTTGCAGCAGCATGGTTGGTTTGACTCCACATACAACTGGACCCTACGAGCATGTGCCTTATGGTTCTGTTCCTAGTCCTCGTAAATGTGCTCAAGTGGACCCCACCACAGGTGAGCAAGATAATGTAGCAGCTGGAAGGGGCACAAACCCCTCTGCGGATATGTTGTATGCACCTCAAAATGAGTTTGGATATTACCTAGACAGGTACCTTTCCTTGCGCAAACAGGTACTTCTTGCCTCTTTCTTTCAGATGTGATGAATAACAGTTCATTTTAAACCTTAGATATGCTCTTCTTTGAAATTGCTTAAGGTGAACTAGAAAGGAAACACAGGAAAAGGTGGGGATTCGGGAATATTCTTGTGGTTTAGGTTATTAATTCAATCATGCTTAATTGCTTGAGTTCGTATCATCATGCTTTAGTGCCTTTGTATTATTAATTTATTAATTCAATTCTTCTCATCTTTCAGTACAAGGGGTTATGATAATGATGATTATGAATATGGTGCTTATCATTCAGATTCAGAAGCAAGCAATTTATCACGTGCTGGCAAATATTATGGTCCAGTTGCTAACAGTGACATTGACAGTATGTATGGGCCACATAAAATGCATCATGGTGGGGGACATGGTGATGCAGAAAGCCTTAGCTGCTACCCAATATCAAAGAGTCTTAATGCACAGGTTATGTGAAGAAATGAGAACGTGGGAGAAGACAGATAAACACTATAGTGATGGCTCTGAAGCTCCATCATATGAAGTGGAAAGGTCCAATGCCAAATCTGTGGATTTTGAGAGCAATGGATTACTCTGGCTGACTCCAGAACCAGAAAATGAAGAGTATCTCTTATTGGATGATGGTACTTCAGGAGAGGGCAGTTAATAATCCCCTTCTAACAGCTTTGGCAGCAGGGAGTATCAGCGGAGGGATAAGTCAAGTGAGGAGCACAGGAAGGAAATGAAGAATGTAGTGGAAGGGCATTTTAGGGCCTTAGTTGCACAGCTTTTACTAGTTGAGAACCTACAAGTTGAAGAAAATGATGGAGAGAGCTGGTTAGAGATAATAACGTCCTTGTCATAGGAAGCTGCTACCCTTTTTGAGCCAGATACCAGTAAGGGTGGCAGTATGGCCTCTGGAGGATATGTAAAGATTAAATGCATAGCTTCTGGACATTGTAGTGAGAGGTAATGCTTGGAAAAATACATTATTTTGTATTGGAGTTCCTGCCAACATAGCATCACAATATTTTGACCTTTTCAGTTTGCATTACATTGAATGTAGACTTCAGACTCTATTTTCTCCCTGCTGGGATACTTGTGCATTTTTTGTGGCCCATTTGCTGAAAAGGTGCTTCAAAACTTCTAACTGCACTGTTTTTCATTGCATAGTTTTTGTCTGAAATTATGTATGGAATCTTTACATTGGTGGAAGCATATTAAATTTACACTCACAATCAAATTAAATTTACTAAACCATTTCATTACTTAGCTCCAGAAACTTTCCTTAGAAGTGTTTATCAAATGAACCAAATAGCTGATGGACGCTGGGCTGGTTCTTTTACTACACTGGCATATTCTTGAGTGCGTTATCCCTTGCTGTGCTTCTATAATTTGTGGCATGAGTAATTGTACAGTATCAAAACATTTATTTTGCTGTTCGAACTTTAGTACTGATTTGAGGCTTTGAACTTGGAATAGCAGCAAGCCCAACGCAGGTGGTGGCGGCCTTTGCAGACAGCTTCTTAAAGTAGCCTCAAATGATTTACCAGACAATTTCAGGGTATAAAGTGCAAACAAGTATCGTACCAAGCGGAGGCAATCTTACTCGTCACGAATGATACAAGACCAATGCTTGCTTATTTTAGTAATTTTTTGCCTTCAACCGAGCCAGTTATCTTCGAATTTGGGGGTCCAGTAGACTGAAAAATGTTGGCCGGGAAGCCTAATGATAGCCATACTGATTTCCTTGTAGCTCTTGGGAATTTGAATTTTGACTCTTATAAGCAAAAATTACAGTGGTTTCAGCTAACACCTTTCAGGGACAGATGCAACATGATACAACTCTTCAAAGTAACAAAATGTTCGCTGTTGCTGATATCCGCTAGTCTTTAACATCAGTTACACCTTCTGGGGAAATCTGGAAACGTGCTTCAGCTTCAGCCAGACAAGGGGAACTTATTACCTTACAAATCCTTTCTTCTCCTCGTCCTTTCCGAAGAGCGAGCCTACAAAGGATATAGCGTAACTAATTAACAATCTTGAAAGGAAAAAACCACTTTCTCATGGGAAGAAAAAGGGTGTTTCCAGTATATGACATCCTGCTTTGCAAGCCCTGGAGAAGTTCATTCTTCAAACGCAGCTTCTTGTGTTTGCCAGGAAGTTGTAGTCATGACTCAAACATGTAACCTTCCATTCACAAACGAGCAAGCTATTGTTGCAACAATGCTCACCCTCGTCGAAAAATATAAAAGTTTACTTGGGAAAAGAAAACATTGGAATTACTAACCTGGTCGTGGAAGCATGTGCCATAATATTGCCGCCAATAGGCTTGATTTGAGGACCAGCAAAAATAGCAGAACCATCGACTTGTGCAACAACTTGGTTTGTAATGACAACAGCCACACCAAACTACAATGAAAGAATATAAAATTCTAATAAAAAGGTGCATAAATATCAGTACAATATTGGAAAAAGAGAAAAAGAAAAATGCAGAGAATCATGTAGCCCACTATAATGCCTATTATCCTTATGATTGGCCTCAGAAACATTCACTAAACTGACGACTTTTTAAGAATACCTCATCGGCCATCTTCTGAAGGCTCCTTAAAAACTTCGCAAGATGCATTTGTCGGGCTGAAAGTTCTCCCCTGCCACTGAAATCTGTTCTGTACAGTGCAGTAGCACTGTCCACTATCATGAGAGCAAACCTGTAGAGTCATGACCCATTAGGATATCCTTTGAACCTAGGACAAGAAGAAGCTATATGCATTTGATTAAAGATCCTTTAATGATGAACATCAATAATGTAGAAATTTTTGTCTTCAAAAAATGAAATTCCTACTAACAATAGTTAAATTTTGCAAATTTTTCACTCTGATATGAATTAAAAACAAAAATTTTGGAAGGAACAAGTTGTAAATTTGCAAAGTTGAATCACACAGAGCTCATGTCAGCAGTAGAAAAGAGTCATGAATTGTTCTCCAAATCAGGACATAAAGTACTCTCCTTCTTTCTGGCCGCTAGTGATTGAGCTATAAAAATACAAGAACAATCAATAAAAATACCTTGTTTCGACCATCATTGAGGCTGCTTCAAGCAAAAGCCTTGATTGATGATCTGTGTTATATGCCCGAGCATAAGCCACATTCTCCAAGACATCAGCACCATTCAATCCAAACCTATAATATTTAGCGCAAACCATTAACCATCTGATTCCAAACAGGCAAGAGCAGAGTCTTCTCACTAAGGCAGCTGTATAAGACCTGTCTGCTATCTGTAGGAGTCTCTGTGGCCTGAACGTGCCTTCAGCATCTATGTACATTGCTTTCCCTTCCCCCCCTCCTTGATCTAAAGGAAGCTGAGACAATGGGGTACATTAGATGACAAGATAGGACAAGATGAACATGCCGCATTTTACTTGAAAGAATTGCCAAGACTAGTAGTACACTGAGCTGACCTAGGCAACAAGGCATGAAAATCATCATAGTCAAAAAGGGACTTCCTCTAGGTAAATGATTATTACAAGATTCAATGGAGTAATCATGCTTCAGCCTATCCAGATAGTTGTCATGGAACTAAAGTGACCTCTTTTTCCTAGAAAGCTGTGCAGAGAATAAAAGGCTCTTACTTGGCATGTGACGCAGAGAGTGTGACATAGCTGAGTCTTTCCAGAGCGGAACTCACCATATATTTCAGTAATTGATCCTGTCTCAATCCCTCCTGTCAAAAGCTAGGAATAATTATACCACATAAATAGATTGCCTATAACAATAAACAGTGTTCTTGATGGCTATCATTAAGAAAGTACACGTCTTGTTTAGTTATTTGTTAGAAAATATCTAAATATCATGTAAGAATTACCTTCCAAAATCTTGTCAAGTTCTCTTGAACCAGATGTTATTTGAATTATTTCTAGTCTCTGAGCATGGAGTTGGCTGGCACTAGTAAAACCCAGAGGCACCAGTTTGGAAGCTGTCATGACCAACAGTAAACATATTAACATTGAGGAAAGCGGTGAAAATGTAACGAAATGGATAGATAAATAATGAAGAAATTTTATGCCTGCTTCAATGATTTTGTCAACTTTAGCTTCACTAATTCCTTTAATTTGGAGAAGCTCTTTCCTCGGAGAATAAGCAACAGACTCAACTGTGCAGAGTCCAGCATCCTTAAGTTTTTTTATGTCAAGGGAAGCAATGCCCGAGTCCTTGAATCAAAGATTAGGTACGTTAAAATATGATCGAATACATCACCTCTATATTGTGAAAGACAAGACGGCCACCACTACCGCATTTATTAATGCAATATTTGAAAAATTAACAATAATGCAATTAGAAAAGATCGCATGGATGAGCACAACATCTATTCAGATATAAGAAATTTATATGAAGATTGAAAGTACCAATTGAGCCGAAATAGAATAGGGTTCACTGTGGTGGAAAAAAATGGGGTTTGGACTTGAAAGACGAGTGGGCAGAAAGCCAGAACCACTGGAATGCAAATCCTATTTCATCTGGAAAATCATTATCAACAATCCAATTTCAATAAAAAAGAAAATTAGCCGTCCCCAGAAGATCTATAAACAATCCAATTTCGATGTTCTCCATCACACGTTTGACATTAGGGCAGCCCCAGCTTAGAAAAAACCTATGCTTGGCAAACAAAGGTAGAAGAACCCAAAGCCCTTCAATTTATAAGATCTTGAGAGCCAAATCCTATGAAATAGTCAGACCCATTTCAGCGCACAATGAAAAGAAGCCCAACATATTAAGAGAACCGATAAAGGGAACTTATTATTAAGCAGCATGAAAGAAAACCCATCTGCGTAAACCCTATTTCTGTTCTCATTGACGTCAAGAATTCAATTAAAAGAGCCATCATGAGCCGCAATACCAAAAAGAAGCAACCACATTTACAGAGCACCATTCTGGATTAAAACTTCAATATGAACAAAAAAAAGGACAGCACACTTGAAAAATCTTGTTCAAATAGAAAAAGACTTTTTCAGGCAAGATTGACAAAAACGAAAAGCCCCAATTGAATTCAGACCCGAAATGTGCCTGTGGTATCATCAATGGATGAAAAGATTGGATCTTGAAGATGGGGTAGTTACCTGAAGCTGTTCAACAGGGAAAGGGCCATGCTGGATGTCCTCGGCCTCCTCGATCTGCTTCTGTTGCTGTTGATATGTCATCTTGTAATGTCTTTGTTGTTCCATGTCCAAATATCGATCAATCGAGAGAGAGAGAGAGAGAGAGAAAAAAAAGTTGAGAAAGAGCAAGGCAAAAGGCAAAAGCTGGTGATAATAAGGCTAGGGATTGGAGGGAAAATGGCAGGTTCAAAAGACTTTTAGAGAGCGCCAAGTATGTGCTTGCAGGCTTGCTACGGAAGCTCCAGCCTTGCTACTTGCATATTGTGGTATCATCCAATGGCCTGTTTACGGAGGCCTAATCATCTGTTTGCCCCATTTCTTTGAAAGCAAACCCTAAATGTAACCCAAACGATTTGAGCTTAAAGGGGGTAGAGCCCATGCCCGTCATATGCACTCCCACCCTCACTGCAATAAATGGGGTTCAGATTTGGAAAAGCCCGAAGGAAACTCATGGACACAAAAATCCAGAATATGAAGCCCACTATCCGCTTGAAAATGAAACTATAAAGCAGAAGTTCCCCCTCCCCCGATAAAAAAAGTTAATTGTACTCGTCATTATCATCATCGTTCATATATTTAAAAGTTCAGTTGGTCCAAATTTCTAGGATTAACGGCGTAAATCTAAAAAATGCCCTTAAATTTGATATATATATATATATATATAAAGGTCCTTTCAATACAGGTCTGTTTCAACAAATGAATTATCGAATTAGGGGGCGCCTACAATGTGCGAAAGAAAACCAAGGGGATTTTGGAAGAGATATTGCAACTATGCTCACGTACATAAACTGTAGATGTTTCCAACAATTAATGGGATTTAAAGAATAAAAATAATTCTTAATCTTCTGTATCTCTCAACGTTTTGTCATACTGTCGCGTTACAGACAACGCGTGCTTGTGACAGCCACTGGCTTGCATCAATAAAGGAATTCGCGGTGAAACTGGATGCCTGTTCTATTGTCATATTGGGCCTAACACCAGGCCATCTCACCCTTCCATTTGTTGCCCACCCAGGCCTAACATTTTTGTACTCGCCGAAGAAGATCGTGTTAGGTGGGTCGGTGTTGGGCTCGAACGGGATCCATCCTGACAGGTCCGAGAACTCTCCGATGAATGACCGCATGATCACCGTTGTTGAATAATTTCTCCAGGGCCTACCAAGGTACGTTGTGGCCGGCAGATTGCCAAGCTCGGCGGTGGATAGAGATGCCAATGTTTTGATTTGGATCACCGTGATGACGTTGAATCGGCCTTGGACGGGCTCCTCCAGCACAACGCGTAGAGACAACAGAAGTAGGACTCCAGAATCCACCGTGCGGTTCGGTTTGGTATCATTTAAAGAAGAGGCGGCTTTGAGAGCTGACGACATGCTAGAGTAGCCTGACTCGTTGTACCTTGTCACGTTACAAACAGCTTGGATGGACTCTGATGGTGATAACCCGACAGTTGAATCGAAATTCTTGTTCTGTTTGGATTTGTTGCTGTTCACGAACTGCAATGTTCCAACCAGCGTAGTAATGGCGACTGTGACCGATAAGATGGCGGAAACAACGATAACGATTAGGTTTCTGCGGGCCTTCCTGCGAAATGCCTGCTCTGCTATCTCATCTACCTTGCTACAGCTACTGAAGTATTTTCCTGTTTCCATTTTTCATTTCCTCCTCTTCTTCGGTCTCCTCTTTCTTCGGTTATATTCAGAGTAAGAATACTGAGTAATCGTAGGCATTTCAGCAAGTATTACCATGCACTATCTCAAAAATTACTTACTAAACTTTTTTTTTTTAATACATATATATATATAACAAATGTATCGATTTTAATTACATTTTTTAAAAAATTCTAATTAAATCTTGTTAAATTCTTTATTTTCTTATATGAAGTTAATTTATTTTTTAAATGAATCAAATTAAAATTTTGCAAATATAAAAGGTGGGTTCCAATGCCTATTTTCACAACCCAAATTGTCCCCTGTTGTTGTTGGAGAGTGGTCAAAAGGCTAACGAGGGAATGGGGATATTAATGCCGTGTGCATTTGTTAATGACGTCTTCAATTATAGTAATTAATAATAGAAACAAAACTTCCGACGGAGATTCTTATGCCCTCGTGTCCTCTTAGGCCACTTTTGCCGAAAAAACAAATAATGGGGGCTCGGGCCTCCCTCAGTGCACGGCCACCGGTGCCCACTTTTATGGGCAACTGGAAGCTGGAAAGCCGAACTAGGTTTTGCACTTGCTATTTTTCAGTATGTACGTCACACATGCAACAATGCAATGAAGTACCAGGGAAAACATGAACTTTGAAAAATCAATTAGTTTTGTTTAAGTATTCCTGGCTTCGGTTACTCTATTCTACGTAGCTAGTTTTGACTAGATTATCCATTAGAACTCTACCGAAGCTTAGCAATCTATTGATAAAAGGGGATTGGCTGGCATTACTAGATGTGGTCAAATCAAGAAGCAGCTGCTTAGGCAACCAATTGCCCAACATCAATAACCACCATCTTATTTATTAAAGTTTTGATGTATTCTAAATATCAATTCGCATTATATTACCGTAAACTTTATATTTGTTATATGATTAGTATTATTTATAATTGAATTATACTATATATAAATATGTATTTAAAATATGTTTAATTTATTGTGTCAATGTAAATTATTTATATTTATTAATATCACTTTTCTTTTCTTTTTTTGTCCCGGCTGTTTTGGGCTAATGATCAACCAACATCCTTTCTATATTGTAATGTCTCTGTCCGAAGGCCAAAAGAAATATTGGTCGGTTTGAGATTTAAGACAATACAATATTGAAGATGGTACAGAAAAATGCCTTGCTGGTTTTCGACTTTTGCCAAGAATAGACCCTCCGGTAAATGTCGAACAAACAGAAACTAACGCTAGGAAATTAGAAGGATCTTTTCAACTAAGATTGAAGAATGGCAAACAAAGACAAACATGCGGGCACACGCTGGCATAATGAGTTTCAGATAACTGTAGTTCGTACTAATTGAAATCATGTGCCGAACAGCTTCTCGAAATCAACTCCAGTTTTAGCATATTTTCATGGTACATCCAGGTTTAATGTTTCCACAAGGGAACCTTCAAGCAAATAAGCCAAACTTAACAGGAGATCCCACGGCAATTATCCAGTCTCCTTGCAAGAAAGGCCCTGCGGTATATTTCAGAGCCTCCTGCCTATTAATGACATGATATCCAGGCCACTTGACCCTGGCGGTAGTTTTGGCACCTGGTCCTTTGTTGTTGTACTCTCCGTAATAAAGGGTATTGAGTCCAAAGTTTCCTTTCCATTCCAACCATCCATCAGGATGAATGAAGTCCTCAATTTCTGATTCTATGATAACGGTTCTCGAGAATTCCTTCCAAGGCCTCCCAAGGTAACTCTGGATTGTGGTCTTTGCAGGGACGAGATCCGCATCTGGCTCGATGCGACAATTTTGCACCACAATTCCTGTGGTTTCATGTCTGTCAGTCCTGCCTTGGGCTGTAACAATGTTTTGCTGGTTTTCCATGGGTTTCCTGACAACAATCAGGCAGTTCTGGAAGATGGCAGCTGCGTCGCCGAAGATGAAATCAACGGTGCCAGAAATGACACAGCTTCGGTAGAACTGGCGATGAGTTTGTGCATATAATGTATCTTGGTATCCCTCAAAGCGACAGTTGAGGAAGATGGCACGATCTGCTTGGACACGAACAGCCACTGCCTGATGCTTTTGTGGACCTGCAGTGTTCCTGAATCCCATAGCTTTGGCCAAAAATCCATCTCCCATAGCGGCTGCAAAACATTATTAATTTCTGTAAAGAAGCTGACATGAAACTATTATAGTTTTGTAATTTTTCCTCCTGAACTCCTGTCTAATCTTCTGCACCTGTAGTAAGATCCTTTCTTGCAATTCCAACCCGTCATGTCACCTCCAAATTGTGCCACGAGTATTATCATTATCTATTTTATTCTTTTGACCAACTGAATATAATTGAAGAAAAACCATTGTTTAGAAATGCAAAGCGTGAAGTGACCAACATACCAAAAGTTGCAGTTCTGAAAGTCTGGACTCCATCTGCAAAATTTTTGCTTCCGGTGACAATGGTCTTCTGTGACCCATCACCATACATTGTAACGTTCACCATCTTCTTTGTCAGTGTCACGGTCTCATCATAAACTCCCGCTTTAACATAGATGACATACCTGCATGCCCATAAGTATGGAAGAAGTTTTTGCACATATCAATAAAATTTTCACCCAAATAAACAATGCATCTCTTGGCACAAGAACATTTGAATTCTCTGTAAGAAATTCGAACTTGTGAATAATCTTCTGGAAGATGAGGTACAGAACCCGTAAGTAATATTATCAATAGATTGCTTTAAAGGTACATACCGTCTTTTGTATGTTGCTGGCATGGCAGCTAATGCTTCTGAAATGGTTGCAAACTGTCCGCTGCCGTCTTTTGCCACAGTAACGTCTGGCGTTGGTTTTTCATCATTGGCACCCTTCAATATTCTTCGATCTTCATGATTCATCCAGGCAGGGAGGCCTTCATTGTCTAAGGAGGATACATTGGATTCCTGTGATAGAAGGCGACGGCTAACTCCTGGAATATGAAATTGAGAAAGGAAAGAACCTAATGCCGAGACGATGGCAAGGGAGTTGCTGGTGAGCTCCTTTGCTGCCTTAAATGTATTCTGCACATCGGTTTTTAATTTCCCTTCAGGGAACCCATCAATGCAAGTTTGTTGGTAGGAGATGACGGCGCTGAGCCAATTGTTCAACTCCGGGACATTTTTACCGAGTTTCCCCAGATCAGCACCGGCGCCAGATAGAGATTCTTTCAATTCTTCTTTAGCATTTTCAACGAGTTCTCTGCAATCTTCAAATGCTGCTTTCTCTTGTGGGGTATCAAAATTGAACGAGGCTGCCTTGTCCAAGACTTTATCAATCTCAGCATCCGCTGCTTGGATTGCTAGCTTGAGAAGGTCCTTCGGCTGAGCCTTAGAATTATTTTTCACGGCTTTCTCCAAGATATTGTGGCACGTATCTTTATAACTGGCAGCATTGCACACCGTCTTGATAACTCTTTCGACGTGTGAGGCATCTACTGTGGGGGCCTGAGATTGAGTTGTTTTGTCTCCGCTGCCATGGCCGCTTCCTTTGGTGGTGACAACAGCAACTATACTGGCTGCCACCATACCGACCAAGAGAAAAACTGAAACTGCAACAAGGGTAACCTTCTTCCTGAATTTCTGTTCCCTTTCCAATCTTCTTCTTTCGGATATTTGATCAAAATCTTGAAATGCCATCGTGACAGAGCCTGCAGGCAGAGGTCACCCTGCCTTAGAATCAAGCTAAGGCAGAGGGTTGGCTAACAACAAGAGATTAGATTGAGGGGCCGGGGGAGGGGGTGTTCCTTAATTATTAATTATACATATATTTCTCCTCAAAAGTTGTTAGTTCTTGGAAAATTAGCCTTTGTTGTTATGCAAATAGCAAAAGAGGTCTGGACAGGAGCCTTTAAAGGTGCATCTATTCAAAAGTTGGTTAGGGGGTTTGCAAAAATATGTGACACAGATTTTGTCCCTTCTAGCCGCATTTCCCGCTATTGCTTTGGCCTTCAAATTTAGCAAGTCACTCTTATATCCCACGACAGCTATACTCTAAAGCAGACAATCAGCCAAATTTTGCCCAATGATTTTCTAGCCTTTGTTTTAGGCACCATGATGTTGCTCCTGACTTTCATGGCTGTAGACGGTACTACGGGTAGGCCCAAGAACTACTTTAAGCCCAATACCGTTTCATGCCCAACATTACTGCATCTTCTCCTTTGGGTCTGAGCCGAAAAAGGTTTGGTAACACATCATACCCAACCTCGTTTGCCCCTCAAAATTTTTAAAAAAATTAATTAAATAAAAATGTATGCTTTGTTTGTATTCAGCTTATTAACCGTCACCGGTCATCGGCTCTGATGATAACTAAACTCTTAATTTCAAATTTAAGGTTCAAATCTTAATCCTACGAATCAAAAAATAAGCTTATTAAGCCATTTACATTGCCTCGGAGAGAAAAAAAAAAATAGCGGAGACCCATAAAAAAAGCTATAGATTTAATTTATTAAAATGTTACATATCTACTCTGCGATTATAAACAAAAATACGGCACTGCTAGATTTCTTAAGTCGAATGGGTTTGGAAGTAAGACAGGCGGTGGGCTTAGAATGCCTGAAGACCCTCTTAAGACATTTTAACTTGTACAAAAACTTCGACATTAATCACGAAACCATGGTATTGGATCTGCCATGTTAGGACCTCAATCTTTCATTGATAATCTATACATAACAAGTAATGAGTATAATTTTATTTTATTTTTTTCAAAATGGAAAAATACCAAACATGGTCAACAAGTTGCTGTCAACAGGGTGCAATTTCAGTACTACTCCCAATTGGGAATTAAAATCATCCCGGGCCATGGAGGATTCCCCACTAACACACATCGCAATGCTCAAACCGTGTATCCTGACTACAGGTAGGTCGACTACAAGTACGCCGAAGAAATGATGTCATTAATGTCTTCTGGAAAATAATTGATGAGTTCACTAACCTCTGACACACAAATCTCCAGAACAACACATGCCGTAAGCTTCAAATCCCGTCCTCATAGGGAAATGAGGTGGAATCTAGCCACTCGTCGCCAGCGATAAAATATGAAACTGAAAAATTATGGGCTTCGTCTTGATCCATGTTATGGTAGCCCGGCCAAGTAACTCGGTTATCCGTGGCAGAATCAGGTCCAGAATTATTGTACTCTCCATAATACAATGTGTCTAGGCCATTGACACTGCCATTGCCAGACCATACCGTCCATCCTGCTGGATCAATGAAGTCATCTATAGGACTCAATCAACACTGTCAGAGAGTAGGCCTTCCATGGCCTCCCTAGATAGCTCTTGACATTGCTAGAATTGGAGTACAAGTCGTCTGTGGCCAAAATTGAACAATTCTGCATCGAAATTCCAGTGCCCTCATCAGGTGTGTCTCGTGATTAAGCTGTGATGACGGTGAATTGGCCCCGCATTGGCATTCTGGAAACAATGATGCACGCCTGGAAGACCACTGCGGCGTTGCCGAAAATGTAGTCTATGGCCCCAGATATGTCACACTCTCGATAAAATTGTCGAAATGAGTGCACATATAATGCGTCCTGATAACCATTTTGTCGCGCACCTGTACATTGCTGCTAAGTCTGCATTTATGCGGAGGGCAACTGCCTGGTGCTTCCTTGGTCCAGCGGTGTTATCAATGGTTATATCCCGTGCCAAAAATCCCTCACCTGACACAGCTGCAATTTGACAAACAAAAAACATTGGTAAATCCAAATTGTATGCAAAACTTGTATTCCTTTTATAGGATTCAATTATTCTCAACTCCTGCCAATTGAATGGTAGAAGCTCTAGCTTCAAATGTATTGCTTAGATATTTTGTGTTGACACATCCTTGGACCCCAATTGAAAGGCACATTATCATCAGAATCCACCGAAAATAGAGATGGAAAAGAATAGGGGAAATTTAAAATTGTACCAAGGATGGCAGATCTGAAAGTGGTCCAGCCATCGCCCACACTTCTATTACCGGTAATGAAAGTAACGTCACTAGCATTGCCAAGCAGAACAATATTGGGCTTGTAGCTTGGGATTTCAACATTCTCCTGATACACCCCTTCTTTAACATAGATAATGATCCTGTCATCGTAACTATTATTTGGAGCAAAATTTATGGCATCTGTAATGGTACTAAAATTTCCACTTCCATCAGCTGCTACTGTGAGAACCTGACTGGGTTCATACTCATCGCCATCACTTTGCAGAATCCAACGATCTTTTTCAGACATCCATCTTGGAAATCCCAGAAGTCTCCGATTTTTTTGAGGACCTGCCTTCGGAAGCATTGAAAGAGAGTTGCTAACATGCTTGTAAGTATTAGTCAAGGAATTCACCAGGGAAGGCTTCAATGGACCGGATGCATATTCCAGGCCTTCTAAGCACGCGTTCTTGTTAGTGACGGCTGCACTGAGATAAGTCCTGGCATCGGCTAGTTTACGAGAATCACCTACACGGACTCTTGAAACAGATCTTTGTAAAGAAGACAATGTGATCTGATGGAGATCTTTACAATCTTGTATCGCTCCTCGTTGCTTTTCAACGAAGTTCGAGCCAGCCACAGCAATGGCGAATATTTTAATTAGCTTTTCAGCCTCGGATATTGAAGTTTGGAGAGATTGAGGGAGAAAAGTAATGATGCTTGGATTGATGTTTATTGAGATGGAAAGCTTCAAGGAGTCAAAACAGGCATCTGGGTAAGGTGTGCCATTGCAAAATGTTCTTATTGAAGAGAGATGGGCATCTAGAGAAGCTGAAGAGGATACACCGAGAGCCATTGTGGCAATGAAGCAAAGTGGGAAAAAGAGGAGAAGAAAGAGGGCCATTGTCAGCTTTAGACTTGAGAAGAAACCCATGAGAATCGCTTGCAAGCCTTAGCAGGCAACGAAAAGGGCATTTACTCGTTTTGAGGGGTTGGAGAGAAGCTTTTAGTGCTGATTGGCCTTCAAATAAACTCCTTGGAAGTATACAATTTGCATGGATTCTTGACCATCGGATTAACATATTGCGAGTCCATGGAATTTAGTGACTGCGATTTTTTTACTAAACATTAATAATGACACGTACATCGTATGCTCTTCTTATTTATATATTTTGATATATTAACATAATTATTAATAATTTTTATTATATATATATTGTCATCATGTAAATTACTGTTATAATAAAAAATTATTTTCCAGATTTTTCTTTAAAATCATATATAATTATATATTAATCAACATTCTTAATTTAATCTTCTTACTTTGATATGTGATCATAGTAATCATAAGTTATCGTCATCTTTTATCATGCCATTAGCATTCTTTTTAAATTTTTGTTATGAAAATTTTAGTACACGGATCAACGATGCCAAAAATTATTTTATTAAAAAGTAAATTTTATCATGAAAATTACAATCACAAATTGTGAAATTATTTTAATGAAATTGCTGATTTTGTTATGAAAATTACATTACATCTTCTTGTATAAAAATAAAGGCCAAACAAATAAAATTGTTCTTGATATCTAAATAGACTAATGAACAAGAATTTTCTTGCTATAAAGATGGAATAATTAAAAAAAATTAATGAAAATGGACTAACCAACAAGAATTTTTTTAATATAAAAGTGGGCCAAGAGAATTTTTTGATATGAAAATAAACCAATGAATAAGTTTTCTTAGTATAAAAATAAACCAACAATAATTGTTTTTATGATAGATGAATGGGAAACAATTTTGAAATTCTAAAAGCTCTTCTTTTTTTTTATATATATATATAATCTCATTTTGTAACAAAATAAAAATACATACATAGCAAGGAGTTTATACTAAATATTGTTGTAAAAGTGTACAAAGAGGAAGATTATTAAAGGTAAATAAAAGTTAAAAGAAAAATTATAAATTTTTGAAGTTGTAAAATTAAAAATTTGTGTTATAATAATTCATAAATCGTAATGTAGTTACAATTAAGAATTGTATTATTATTGTAATTTTTCTCTTCTTTATTAGATAGTTTGATAATAAATTTAAAATTTTGAAGAGAGTAATCTTAAAAAAAAAGAAAAGAAAAGCAAAAATAGGAGTTTTGATCTTTTATAAATTATTATATTTTACTTTCTTTAAATTTAATTTTTTTGTACAGACTCAAATATTTAATAAGCCTTTTATTATAATATATTTTAATGTTTTTAGACAAGTTAATTGTTCATTTTATAAATTAAATTACTTAATTTTTTATTTTGATTAATATTAATATTATTAAAACTAAATTAATCTATTAACATATTATATTGTATGTTTATTTTTATAATTGTTTTTATTTTTTATTATACATATTACAATATTGCGTCTTCTACAACCTAACTCGCCCATTTTCTTAGATATTGACTAATTAATGTTTCACGGGATTAGTAAAAGACGGGATCCTCCGCTTTGTGCACTCTGTTCCCAATACGGATAATAGAAAGGTAAAGCTGAACCAGACATAAAAACGTGTTTGGGAACTTGTTTTCGTCCTCTATTTCTTGTCTTTTAGTTCCTAACTCGATGCTTTGTTTAATGGCCGGTGGGCGTGGGGTGGAGGGGAAGAACCGAACATAGATCGAGAAAAGCATTCGAGGTAAACAAAAATGTTAGTAGTAGATGGACGCGTGTGTGGGTAACTCCCATGTCCTGTATTGCCAGTGCAGGGTGTAGCTTTTGTGATTGCTCATGGACCAGACGGTGGAGTCCCCTGTCAAGGTCAAGCTACACCGGATCAATAAATGAAGTAGTACACCAAGATTCTAAATTATATTATTATAATTATTATTTATTATTTTAAATGTCCAATATATATTTATATACTTAATATCATGAATCCGTATTTAACGAGATTGTAACGTGAGATTTGCTTTTTTGTAATGCTCTGGTAATGGAACTCATCAATTATTAACGAGTCATTAGGACAGTCAGAGAGATTATTAGGATTGAAGGCTTGGCCTACCTCTATAACCCTACCTATCCCGTAGCATCAACAGCAGTGTATCCGATTATCTCAGATTTATTATTTATTTTTTGTCTTGTCAACCACTCAGATTTATTTAGAGACCAATAAAATAAAAAATTGCTGGCGGCCTGTGGACGGGGTGGGGTGGCCTCTTGCCAAAAAGGAAAAAGGGGGCCTTTCCCACAAATGAAAATTGATGGAATGGAGAAAAACTGCCTACGGACAGTAGTGTTGGATTGGGGTTCCAAGAGGGTAACACGCTGAGAAACCTAGCTGCGTAAATTTGAATGATTGTTGGATCAAAAGTCTCGTCGTTTTCCTGTTTTAAGTGATGAAGATTAGTTCCTTGAGAAGGGCAAAAGGTTCGATAGTGTCGTTCAGTCTTGTATTTTGGTGCCAAATTCCTGAATACGGCTTCCCCTAGATAGGCCGTGTCTGTCGCATACACCCAAATAGCGTTGACCCGATCGGCCCAAACATGTTGCAAGCAAGTAGTTTTTTTTTACTCTTCATTTTCGTCCTGTGGCTCACTCATCAAATTTTCTAGATCTATCCAAGTTGTCGTGTGCAACAATCAAAGTTAAATGGCCCCTTTTTTTTTCATTCAATATTTTATTAAATTTTTTTAAATAAAATATATATATCGAATCTATAGTCAATTTATCAATTTTCTGATTTGACTACGAGAGTATTTAGAGATTTAAGCACAATTAATGCTCAAAATTTAACTTTATATTTTGTAGATTAATTTACAAATGAAAAGGAGCTCAGTATGAGGCGTAAGGGATGTGATTGGAAAGTAAAAAGATTTCAGAAAAATTAGATTCGTTGTCTTAATATCCGATTCCCAAAGAGCCCTAATATAAGCCAAAAGTCTTGCCAAAATAGCCGTTAGTTCTTAGACATTAATGCTATTCATTGCGTGCGTGGCCAAGTAAATTCCAATACAATCATACAGCAGAGGAAGAGTACACAAATGTTCGTGGGGCTTTTGTTTATGAAACTTCATTTGACATAAACCATCAAATGAAATTGGCGTCTGAACTAAAAAATGATGCCAAAGAAAAAAGAGAGAGAGAAATAGAGGGCAATGAGCAGCTAATATATATTCACACCAACATCCAATGAATACACCTTTTATTAAGCCTTCAACCCTGCAGAGTACCTCACCCCTGTTGAGGGCAGCCACAAGTCTCCTTCAAGGAATTGAGCCACTGTAAAATTATTTGCCTCCACAGTGCTGTTCAATATATGATAACCAGGCCATTTAACCCTCTGGGCTAGCCCAGCTCCTGGCCCATAGTTCGCGTGCTCGGCATAGTATAATGTATCCAAGTACTGATCACCATTCCATTCAAGCCATCCCTCGGGCCTGATGACATTACTTATGTAGGATTGCATGACAATGGTTCTTGAAAAGTTTTTCCAGGGTCTACCAAGGAAAGTGTATGTGTAGTTAACGTTAGGCGGGAGATCTGAATCGGCCGATATGTTGCAGAATTGTATGGAGTAGCCTGTTGGCTCACATGAGCAATTGCGGCCATGAGCTGTTATGGTGTTCTTTTGGCCTGGTAGGCCTTTCTTGGCTCGGATATCACACTCCTGAAAGATGGCAGTTGCATCGCCAAAAATGAAATCTACAGTCCCACTGATGCGGCATTCCCGGTAGAATTGACGCATGGCGTGCGTGTAAAGTGTATCTTGGTAGCCTCTAATGTCGCATCGGAAGAAGACCGAAAGATCAGAATCGGAGCGGAGAGCTACTGCTTGGTGCTTTTGAGGTCCTGCTGTGTTCTCGAAAGTTATGTCTCGAGCTATGAATCCTCTTCCACTAACCGCTGCAGATACCACCCAATAAAAAAGGTTAGGACAAAAAAGGAAAGTCTGATGGTAATCCCTCATAGGCATTACAAGTTACAAAGTTATGGTTAAAGCTATAATTTTGACGTATGATACGCTATTAAAATTATTTTTTATTATTTTATAATATTATTAAAAATTTTAATAAATTATTTTAAAATATAAAAATATTTAAATATTTTAAAACATTTTTTTATTTAAGTTAAAATATTTTTTAATTAAATTAATAATTTTAATTAAAAATATAATTTAAAACATCTTATAAATTTTACAAATTATATTTTTTAAAAAATTATTATATTTTTAATAAATTTCAAAATTTTACTTTAAAAAATTCAATACATTTTGTTATCTATTTTTACAGTGAGATCAGAGTTTAAATTTACATCATTTTACATCTTCACCTTTCCGTCTTGTATTAAGTTTGTGTGAAAGTCATATGGTTATCATCATTCTAAGGCGACATGTAATGTATATATATATATATATTAACCAAACCTATGCCCCCATAATATCCACTTCTAATTCACTCCACTCTGAAAGCAAATTAACAAATAGATGCAATCATCAGAAACTTCCATTAATACGAAATCTCAGAATGAAGAAATTAACAAGCTGACATCTTTTGGTTTACTTTAGCTATGGATAAACTGATCTTTGGACTTTTAATAGATTTTTTGATAGGGCAAGATGCATACCAAAGGTTGCCGAGCGAAATGTTGTCCAACGATCAACAACATTCCGGTTGCCGGAAATGATGGTCTGATTCATGCCATCTCCGACTATCATGATATTCCATTTCTTCTTCTCGATCTCCACGTATTCATTATACACACCCTTCTTGATATAAATGATGAAACGGCTCATGTTGTAATCGGGTGCTGCTGATACTGCATCCATTATCTTCGTGAAATTCCCAGTCCCGTCGGCTGCTACTATAGCATCAGGTATCACCCCACTTACGACCAGCAGCTTACGGTCCTCGGGCTTAACCCATGAAGGAAATCGGTCTTTTTTATCACCTCCAGTGCCACTGATGTTAGGTCCTTGAGACTTGGATTTAGTACTTGGGTCCACTTTTCTTAGGACCTGTTGAACCATGTGAGTGATTTGGTTTAGGCCGTCTGCCACCAGTGTTCCGAGAATGCTATTGGTAACCTGAAGTCCATCAATGCATGTGTCCTGATTAACGAGTACAGCACTTAACCATGTCCTCACATCAGAACTCAGATCTTTAGTGCCGTTATTTTTAATCCCTGGATAAGGAAACAAGGTTATATCTCTCTGTTAGAACTGCTCTTACAAACTAAAATCAAACCAGTCCTTAGCCAACCAATTGGAAAATTAAACAACTAAGATGTGAGCTCCCCTGCATCTGAATGGCAAACTACAAAGCTGCAACATGAATAACTGAACTCTACAGAGATGTTGGCTGTGCTTCTAAGAGTACAGTGTCTAATCAATTCATGACCCAAATGTAAAGCATAAAAGCTAAGGAGTTGTCACTATCTCATTGAATACAATAGTCCTAGCAAAAATTGCAACGTGCGTCCCCATGTCTCTTAAATTAGGTGACAAAAATAGTAAAAAGAAAAAAATTTCAGGAGTGGGGTGCACTACATGCGTTTATAATTATAGCTATTTGAGGACCCAAAAAAACACAAGAAAAAAAGGATAGTTCGTTTTAATTTACCCTTGGGATTCTGGAAAGCAGACATGGACCAGCTTAACACATCAGCAGAGAAGTCAAGCAGGTCAAGACAGTCTGATATGGCATTGGAGAGGCGAAAGTCACCAAAGGAGCTGTTAAAATTAGAGATTGTAGAGGCAACATATCGTATAATGCCAAGAACGCTCTCCAAAGAGCCTACAAACTCAGGAACCGCCACTTTCAAGCAGTCGATCTTCGCATATTCGCTGCGAGAAGCAGCATCAACTGGGCTGCATGGAGAGAGCAGCAATACAGTAAGCAAGAAGAGAAAAAGTGGAAGAGACAAGGATCTCGACATTCTCATCATCACGAGGAACGTAAGAAGAAAGGCCGTCCCGTCTGTGAGGATAACTTAGCCTTTTCACGAAGAAGAAGAGAAGCGCATGGGATATTTATGGCAGAGATGGGGTTCAGAGGGTGGATGCTAGCTGGTGAGATGAGCGAATTTAAGAGGAGGAGACATGGGTCAATGCGCCGAGTTTTGAATGGTTTTTGGGCTGAGTTCCCACTTAGAAATGCGTGAGTAGCTGTGTCTATAAATTGAAAAAAGTACATAAAGATCTTAAATTCAATCTGTCTCAACTATCAATTCATACGTGTATTCATGATTTAACAATTTAATGTGGGACAGCACATATTAAATTGGTTGCGTTGATGTAATGAATCAATTATTAATTAATGGGAGATATCATCAATGTTATTCTTTGCCCCAGCAAATGGCCAAATCAGGAGGGAAGGCAACATCTCGGCCTAGTTGTTAGCTAGCCCGTTGCTTTCACCTTCTCTTTCAAAATGGGCATGTCTCTTCTTTCCCTCTTGTGGCAGGGCCTCATTTCAATGATCAAGCAATGCACAGGTTGAGGGTTTACTTCGAATGGAAACATGCACGTACATATGCCAATCGTTTGGCAATGTTAATTTAGTCACTGTAAAGAGCTTATATTACGTCTAATTCGGTAAACGGCAACCGTGCATTGTTTGCAAGACTAGAAAAATATATTTCCACTGCGATGGGACCCCCTCGAGTTGTCCCAACACATGCAGGCCTCTTTTAATATAAAAAAAATCATAAAGAAGTACAGGAGGCACCCATTTGTTGTCTTCTTGTCCTCTTCTTTTTAACACATTTTCAATTAAATTTTCGAGGGTCGTGAATTGTATGAATTTGTTACATTATCATTCACCCTTTTTTTTTTTGTTAATTTTAACACGTTCGTTTTTTTATATTTTGTGTCTAATTAATTTTTATATTTTTACCTATCATTTATGTTTTTAATATTTCTATTCAATTTGTTTATGACTCAGCCACTTTTTACTGGACATCCATCTTTTTCCGCGAGCAAATTGTAGACTCAGAAACAGCCATCACCGCCCGAGTTATAATTTTTATCTTAATCCTGAAAAAAAGAAAAAACTTCATAATCATCTCTGTTTTTTTTTTTTTTTTTGGAACAGAAAAGTAAAAAGGGCATCTAGAAGTGCAGGAATTGCCCTGTCCAACGAGAAATTAATTGCGTAGAGAGAAAGACCTTGGCCCTTCTTTCTTTTTTCAAGTAAAAGACACACAAAGGCCTTCCTTTGGTCCAATTCAAGAAACACGACAAATTAGCCAAAGCATATACTTGGGCACCTGATTCTGATCTCTCAATAATTGAAGGAAAGCTAGTAATTTTCCATTGTGCGTGTGGAATAATACTCGGCATCATTTTTTGAGATGAGGAGAGCAACTTTTCCTCCTCATGTTATCAGTTTTTAACTTTCGGTTATCTTATATATATATATATATATATTATTTATATTTTTTAGCATTGAAATAAGAATACCATGCTGAGTAAGAACAATAAAAATGTAATATAAATTATGCAAAATATGATTAGTTCACATTTTTTTTTATTAAAATCATCTTAATGTTTAATTGTTATTACCTTTTTTTTTTGAAATAAAAAGAAATAATTCCAGCTAGTTGAAACATCAATGCTTTATCCTCGAAAAAGAAAAAGAGAGGACCATCCAAGAAAGTTCCATGCGAGAATGGAAATCCTTTTGACACTTAATGAAAAATTGATGTCAGATGAGATTGACGAATATATATGTAGAGGGCAAAGATGGGAGCCATCGAGATCTACAGGGATACGATGCATATATCACTTTTATCAAGTTAATCAAAAGCCGAAAAGAGATGCCAATATGTCATTAAAGAAGGTATATAGCCTGGAAAACGCGTTTTTACAGCATTGCAGAGGACGACACTGCGTAACCGTGTTTTAAGCTTTCCCGTGGATCCTTCTTTGTTTTTGGAGTTTCTTGGAATAAAAGTATAGAACACCCCACATCAGCCGCGGCATTACTTCCATCGCATGTCTCCATCTGTTTGGTGTTGCCAACCCTTTTGTCTTTCAATTTAAATGTCTCATTGTAATAAGTTTAAGCTATAGACCCACCGACTTAAAAAGTAGAGACTTCGATGTGAGCATATTTCTGTATCTTGCATGTGCGTCGTTGTTTCATCGCCCCTGTTTTTGAACTATTTGATTCTATTGAAGATAAACTAAATAATGGCTGACCTGATCTTTTCGATTATTTCATTTTGCTTATTTTATTTACTTTTTTTTTGGCTTATTTATGTAGTCATTTTTTGTCTGTTTTGTTTTACACTTTTTGTTTATCAGAAATTTTTTTTTTATCATGTATATATGAACTAATATGGAGTATCAATTGACCTACACGTTTTCATTCATACCTAAAAGATTTTTGTCTCACTTGCTACTAATCATTTATTATTATTATTATTATTATTATTATTATTGTAACGGGGAGGAGATCCTAGTTGGGTACTTGACACACCCACAAAAATGTTACTAAACTCTCACATTGGATGCAATTTTCATTAAGAAATTTTGATGTGTGCACATTCACATGAACAAATTCGAGTCTGAACTATTGAGTCTGATGCTAACTAATGGGAATGTTCTAATGTGCACACCAGATGTGTTCTCTTACAATGTAAACACTTGCTATTTTTCACATGTATTGAACACGCAAAACATTTTGTGATTCACCTCGCATGTCAACAATCAAGAGGATCGCTTTGATTGAAACATCTGCTTCAAACTTCGAACCTTCGTGCCGGCACTGTGTGGGATCGGGCAGTCGTAGCATGGGTTAAATGACATGTTTAAATCTATAATTGGGTAGGGTTACGATGGCTACGTTTGAAATTTTCCTTTTTGGTCTTTCCACGTTTCAAGTTTTCAATAATTGCAAAGAACGAAAGCCTGTGGGAGTAGGAAGCCACCATAAAACCCAGTGGATGCTTTTTCGTGGGCCTCCCATAGTAGAATTATCTATCTATATTCCAGCCCATCTTTTGGAAAATCAATTTAGGTCCATTATTTGGTTTCTAGCTATTTAAGAGGAAGAATTGGGGTTCCACACAATAACATAGTCGACAGGAGCATTCTTTATTCGTCAAGCCATCAACTTCGAATCTTAAAGCTTGATTCCAATCTGCGTTCTAAAGTCTGCCTCATTTCAAGACTTTATAAATTAATGACGCAGATACACTCATCCACACCTCATTTATATTTCAAAGATCAAGGGAATAAGGAAAACCAGTGGAATGTAGCCAATTAGCCTCTGCAATGAAATTTCTGGCAGTAAATGCTTGTGCCACAGCAGCATCAGTAATCACCTGGAACCCCCTCCAATTCACTCTATTGGCTGTGTTAGCACCTGCACCAGTATTCTGATACTGTCCGTAGAACAATGTGTCAAGTGCAAAATTCCCATCTCACTCGTGCCAACCAGCAGGGTCAATGACATCGCTGATCTCAGTCCGCATTATAACCGTCCTTGAGTACTCCTTCCATGGCCTGCCTAGATATGTGGGGAACCTGCTCATCACGGCTTGTAGATCTTGGGTTGCGCCAATCCTGCATTCTTGGATGACGATGGCTGTGTTCTGACTAGGATCGTCGGGGCCTTGTGCCGTGACCATGTTCTTTTGGCCTGGATTGGGGCGGCGGGCGTGTATGTCACAGTCCTAGAACAAAGCTGCTGCGTTTCCAAATATGAAATCTACCGAGCCAATTACAATGCCTTTGACATAGAATTGGCGGAGACTGTGTACATAGAGGGTGTCCTGGTATGCTAACATGCCACACCTATAAAATGCGGATAGGTCTGATCCCACCCGCAAGGCAACGGCTTGGTGCTTCGATGGCATGGCAGCGTTTTGAAAGGTTATGTCCCTCGCCATGGACCCATCCCCCACAACAGCTGCAATGGATGTATACAGTTAAATGGTTACTATTCATGTACATGTAACACTTCAAAGAAAGGATCTCAACCTCCCACGGTCAAGCACATTGGAACGAATGCTTCAGTGCATTTTGCGCTGAATGTAGGCCTGAGACGTTGCTGCAGGCCCCATTTTTGCAGGGAAAACTAATAATATACCCGTACACGTAGGCCATACAAAGTTATTGAAAAGCCAATTGCATTTAATTTAGCGTCACCGACTTCTCACTAGTTTTAAAATTCCAAAACTACAGACCACGTGTCCTTAAATCATCCATACATCGCATCAAATTGTTACTCAAGTCCCATGTCCAGCTACGGCCAGTGGGGTACAATAAGCTGATCCGGTACTCAGAAATAGTGGCAACATAAACGTGAACGTATTACAGATTCAGGCAGATGTTGCTGCCAGGCAGCTGGCATCAACCAACTGGGGGGGCACCAGCAACTATACATGCTCTAGTCCTGAAAATTGCTGCCCTGGGCCACGTACTGGATAATGCCTTAGATCCTATGTAATCCAATACTGAATTTACTCCGGATTGCTAACCAAAAATAAACTGCTCGGTTGTATTAACCTAATCTGACTGATTTTCTTTTTGTTCAAACAAAATTGCTAATTTTAAAGTGTCAGGAAATGACAACTTCTCTAACTTAATGCTTTGTTTAATTCGTATAAAGAAAATTGTGAAAAAAAAAGAAGAATAAGAAAATAAATTTTCATTAGTTGTTTGGTGGGTTAAAATAAATGAAAAAGAAAATTAATAGAAATTATAATTTTTTTGTTGGAATGTGACCAGAAAGTAAGTGAGAAAATTAATACTTATGAAATAACATTTGTACGGAAAAAACACAGATACAAATTTGTGGGGAAAGAGAGAGAGAGAGATTATTGTAATTTTGAAGTGAGCATTAAATAACCCACCAGCTTAACATTTTTCCGCCTCTTCCTTTTGTACCCTGTAAACCAAGCAATGAAAAATTCTGTTTTCTTATCCTGTTCTTTTCAACCATTTCTTTCTCTTCCCTTTCTCACAAACCAAACAAGCTCTGACGCAGCGAGAAAGCGTAATCAACAACAGAAAATCAATAACAACAATTGAATTCCAAAGAACAAAAAGCACAAACCACCTTAGAGAAAAGTTCTCTCAAATTAGGATAAAGTATAATACGTTCTACCTCTCACTAAGAAACCCTAAAATATATATAGTACATACAATTATACTAAAATTACGAAAAATATTCTTTTATAAAATTTAATTAAAATTACAAAAAGCCCATCAAAATTTCTTATTCCTTTTCTCGCTTGTCCATGTACTCCTCGGTTATCTGGTCCACATCATTCTCTCCCACCAGAGAATAACTCGACCCCAAGTTCTCTTCAGGATATAAAGGCGTATCATCTAGATAGAAAAGAGATAAATCAGCTACATTGAATGTCTTAGAGATATTCATATCATCAGAAAGTTTGACAATATAAGTATTGCCGTTGATTTTGCGCACAACTTTATAAGGACCATATTTCTTTAGCTGTAATTTGCTATACTTGCCCACAGAAAAGCGTTCCTTCCTCAAGTACACCATCACCTGATCACCAACCTCAAACAGTTTCTCCTTCCTGTGTCTATCAGCAGCCGCCTTGTATTTTGCATTCGCCCTCTCAATTTTCCCTTTTACCTCTTTAGTGATAGCTTGGCACTGCTCTGCCATGTTCTTAGCTATTAATAAAACTGGTACAGCACAAGGACTCATACTGTCTTGAACGAACCCCTTGTCCAACAACTCTTGGACCTTCTCCTGTAGGACCTCAGTTTCCTTAGGATTTATCCTATAGTGTGGTAAATTTGGAAAACTTGCTCCAGATACCAAGTCTATTTGATGCTGAATATCCCTCAGGGGTGGTAGTCCCTTAGGTAGGTCATTAGGGACCACATCTTTATACTCCTCCAACACTCCCTTAACTGCTTTAGGGACCTCTATACTCACGTCTTCATCTCCAACTACCTTATTCTTTACAATGAGCGCCTGACCCACCTTTGACTCTTTCAAATCCTCAACCATCTCCTTCTTTGATTGGGCAATAGTCAAGAAAGAGCGTCCCTCTATCCTGCGGGCTCTAGAACGACCCTCTAACTTTAAAGGTAACAGAGTATACTTCACACCCTCTTTCTCTAATTTATAAACATTCTCTTTACCTGCATGTTGGGCGTTCACATCGAACTGCCAAGGTCTTCTGAATAGCAGATGACATGCATTCATGTCAACAATATCACAGAAGATTTCATCTCGATACCTCCTTATAGAAAATGACACCTTACACCTCTCATTCACCTCAATCTTCTCGGCTGCCTTAATCCACCCAATAGTGTATGGGTATGGATGTTTTTCGATAGGCAGCTGTAACTGCTTAACAACTTCTCTCCCGATGATGTTTTCACAACTCCCATTATCTAAAAATCACATCAAACACCTTTCCTCCAATCGTGCACCTGGTACAGAACAACTGGTGTCGTTGGGTATTTGTCTCCTGTTTTGGTGCTAACATCATTCGCCTAATCACATAAGTTGGCTCTACTTCACCATTCTCCTCCTCATCATATTCATCCTCTTCATTAGGATCATAACACACATCTTCTTCATCATCCCTATCTACAATATGAACACTCCTCCTACTAGGACACTCATTAAATCTATGACCAGGCTGATTACAACGATAGCACTTACCTAAATTGGTTTGGCATATGAGTTATTTTGCTTCTGGACTCCTTTAGGCTTCATAGGCTTCTTCCCTTCAGCCCTTTCATCCCTCTTGGCATTATTTTCACCAAAGTTACTCGACAAATTCTTATTCTTCTCAACACCCACTTTACTGTCATTGGCAGCATCACTCACGAACCCTCTTCTTCCACTTGTATATCTAGTGCTCTGCTCCTGCAACATTAGTTCGGCTCGGAGAACCATATTTTTTGCCTCATTCAAATTCCTCAAAACCGTAACTCCTATTTGGTTCTTAATTTGCAACTTTAACCCGTCCACATATCGTGCAACCTGTTGACCCTCACTCTCTCTCAAGTCATTCCGTTCGGCCAACCTCATAAACTCTGCAGTGTACTCATGAACAGATCTTGGCCCTTGGCGACATCGTTGATACTGCTGGAACAGTATTTGCTCATAGTCTAGAGGTAAGAAATCGCGTTGTAGTAGTTGTTTCATACGGAACCACGTTCTCACCGGATGTCTCCCTTCTCTCTGTCTCCTGGTCTGCAACCTCTCCCACTAGGCAGAAGCTTCACCTTTTAATCTACAGGCCACCAATCTAACCCGTCGATTTTCTAGTATCTCCATGTAGTCGAAGAACCTATCAAAGTCTGCTAACCAATCTAAGAACTCCTCAATATTAAGATTACCATTAAAATATGGAATATCAACCTTCAAACGGTAATCACCCCCATCTCCCTGATCATATCCATAGTAGTTCCTTCGATACCCTATATTACCACCTCGTCTCTGTGGTTGCCTTACTCCATGCATAAACTCATCCTCTTCAGCAGATTCATCATCAGAGATCTGCGCAATCCTATTAATAGCTCTGGGTCTGTTAATTGGATTAACATACTTATCTCTTGCCCCAGGCCTATTACCGCTAATATTCATCGAGTCAAAGCGCTCAATCAAATCTTCAAAACGCTGTTCTAAGCGTTGAATTCTTTGATCTAAAGCATTGAACTCTGTTCTAAGAACCCATTGATCGGCTCCTTGGACTCTCGCATCCTGAACACCGTCAAGAACACGACCGCCATCAATACCTCGATTGACTGACATCTTCGCAGGAAATTGCCTAGCTCTGATATCAATCTGACGCAGCGAAAAAGCGTAATCAACAATAGGAAATCAATAACAACGATTGAATTCCAAAGAACAAAAGGTACAAGAAAAAAGTTCTCTCAAATTAGGGTAAAGTATAATACGTTCTACCTCTAACTAAGAAACCCTAAAATATATATAGTACATACAATTGTACTAAAATTACAAAAAATACCCTTTTATAAAATTTAATTAAAATTACGAAAAGTCCATCAAAATTTCTTATCCCTTTTCTCGCTTGTCCATGTACTCCTCGGTTCACAAAAACTATAGCCTAACATTTTAGAGTCTTGCTTATAATTGTTCTTAAGTTGGAAATTATTTGCCAAATAACCAAGCTAATATTTTTCATGCTGATTATAGATGAGCACATGATTGGTTATGTAGCAAACTCACCGACAGTTGCAGAATTGAATGTGGTGCTGCCATCAACCGCATTGCTACTAGCCGTAATAATGGTGTTTATCCTCCCATCTCCCACAAACATAATGTTAGTTTTCCTCGTTGGAACCTCCACATTTTACCTGTAAACGCCTGCTTTGATCTTGATAATGTATCTACTGCTACTCCGATTTGGCGCAGCCGCCACAGCCGCCGACACTGTCCTTTAGTCCCCGCTCCCATCTGCAGCCACAACATTAGATGTCAATGTTGTCGCCTGCAGCAGCCTCCGGTCTCCAGCAGACAACCATTCAGGCCATTCAGTCTCCTCTTCCTCTTGAAGCTTCCTGTCCGAGGAATGTCGCTCCTTGGCCATTGAGTTTCTTCCGTATAAAACCTTTTGGATCCATTGAGTTTCTTGATCGCGACATAATTTTTTTTCCACTGCAGCCTTGGTTAGATTGACCGACAATTTGATTACGTCCTTCATGCTTTTTATCTTGCTCGTAGCGTCCGGCACGGATGACATTGCAGAGAAGCAGAGATCTGGGTACAATGTGCCACTGCAAGAGGATTTCACTATGGCATGAACTGCTTGGTGGTCATTGTGGCTGCTGCCGCCTGAATTGTTAGCTACTCCAGTGGCAATACAGACAATGACTGTAACTACCAGGAGGAACAATGCAAAGAGACCCAAGATAAGCTTTTTGTTTTTCTTCATTGGGCCGCCAACGCCATTGCCGGAGCTTAAGAAAATTTCTTTGGTATTGCTCATTTTTAGAAATGGCAGACCTTCAATGTCTCTAGCTAGTGCGGATAAAGTTTGACAAGCGCCATGACTTCCTTATCTTATAGGAAGCTGTAAAGAGTTGGGGAGATCGGGTGATATTATTTTATTTTGGCTTTTAATTCACCTGGTCATGTCAACCGCGACAATGAGTGTTCGACCTTTTTTTTTTTTTTTTAACGTCAGAGTTAAAGCTCACTTTTTTGTTTTAGAGAATTCAAAAAAATAAAAAATCTGTAGCCCCTCGGGAAGGATATTTTTTTGTGAACAATTAGTCTAGGCTAACCCAGTGGGTTATCTTGATTCTGAATGACAAGGCCCCACGAACCTATTAGAACCCAGACATCAATCCGGAGAAGGATGAAATGCCGTCTTTGGTAAAAGAGGAAAAGGGTGTTGCCGACAACTTGTGGCCCAGGGCATACCTGAGCAGTGATAAGATGGGGATTGGTCTGGTTTGCCTTAGCCCTTGTTGGGCCTAAAAGATGAGGTGCCAGTTGCTTGCTTTTATCTCATAATTTTGAGATTTTTGATTGCTACACAATTTCACGGATAGAGTCAGCCCATGAGATAGGAAGGACCCTTTTTAAGGCGGGGTCCGAACTGCTCAAAACTGCGATGCTCAACTTAATCGTAAAGGTGATGACCCTGTCAATTATATATATCTATACACATATATTTATTAAATGAAATGTTAAACTTGATTTAGAGATGTGACAATTGTAAACTTTCTACATAATTGTTCATAAAATACATTAATTATAGGAGCCATTCTTTTGTGGGCTATCTCCACCAATTCTGACCTTAATAAGCATGTAACGAACCATAAAAATCTGCTTCCATTTTCCATAAACCTGGTAACAGCTATTCTGCTTCCATTTTCCATAAAAATCTTGGCACTGAAGGCACTTAAAGAGGCAGAAAACCTGGTAACGGCAGAATGATGATGTCTGCTGGCCACACGAGAGAAAAAGGACAAAAAAAAAAAAAAAAGAACAAAGTCTGCTCATCAAATTCTTCCTACTGCTGCTCATAGACCAAAAAGGGCATCTGGTTGCTCCCTTTAACGTTTGATACACCAAAATTCCCAGTGCCAAAATTCCCAGTGCCATGAGCTCGACTTTTCCAGCAACATCCATCAATTTCCAGGCATAAACCAACAGTCACATATATGACTGTAGAGAATCCACCTTTTGTAAATTCTTTGTCCTACATCAAATATTAAGAAATGATCCACGACACTAGTTTTTGCTCTACTTGTTCCCAGTTATGAACTTTAGTCACCAGGGGATGCTGCTCAACTGAATCTGTCTTGCTCCAAGGATACGAATTTTCATAATCAAAAAGCAGAACCCTGATTCCAACTTCAGCACACTCGACGGCATATTGTGGGTTATCATCAATCAGCACCTTTGCACCCAAAGATCTGCTAGATAAAATTTAAATTAGAAGAAAGCCACCTGAATTCTACCCAAAGGACTGAATTGCACTTTGCCATGGTGACGAAAGAGTACTCCTTTTGCCTATTGATTACACTCAAATTCAAGGAATAAAGGAAGTAAATTTCAAAAAATTTAGAAAGGCCTAACTTAGTTAAAAGATTCCTCAAAGTAACGCAGAAGGATTAGAGAGGTGTACCAAGTGACCTGGAAGTATCACACAAATTGCAGAAGTGGGTAATGGGGCGTACCTGCACATTTCAGACTTAGGTCTAGACTCTCCATCTAAAGCAAAATGATTTCCAAAGTGGATCTCTTCAAAAACTCCTGGGTAGTGCTCCTCTATCCACTCAATTGTGTGATCCTTGATGACATTTTGTCGAGACCTTTTTATACATATATCAGATGAATATTGTAAATTAAGGGGTCTAATTACAATGTACGATAACAGACAGTATGCTAAGATTACATACGTCACAACTGATAGCTTACAAAGTCTTGACAACCTATGCAGCACCTTCCGTGCACCTGGGATTGGATGGATCCCTCTTTTAAAATATGGTGTCTTAAAGAACTCGTGGACACGAATATCAGCTGTGAGAAAAGATAAAACCAATGTTGGAAGCAGTTTGCTAATTTTGAAATCCCTAAAAGAAATTCAGCAGGGGAAAATCACTCAGCCCAAAGAAAAATTCATGATGCAAAAACCCTATGTTATAATGGATGATGAGTGTAGTCAAAAAGCATTTCAACCTCCAATATTTCTATTCAAACTAACAAGTATGTCTATAAAGTGCCAAACATGACATACAAAAATTATAACTGAATATATTAAATGCATAGATAAAAATGCTAATATTGACCATAAATTGTCAATACAAGAACTCATGGAAATTAATTACAATTGCATGATGTGAGAGATAATAGACAACATGAACAGTGGAGAAGATCTGCGAATTAAACAACATACATATATCTTGTAAGTGTCAGTGCAAAAAAGTCATTGGATTCAATGACGACACATAAAGAACACAGAAGACAAACAGAATGCAAACACACACACTATAATGACTTAGGATGATAACTTATTAAAAAATTTGGCCCCAAACAAAGTAGATAAAGAAAAAGGATTCACTCTCCAACCTACCCAAAACTAAGGCTTAATGAAGTTTAGTTGAGTTTAAGCACATACATGATTGACATAAATATAGGACATACCTTCATCTCGAGAACAATTCCATATCTGTAACATAAATAAGTAGGCATGAGCTCATTGGCAAGAGAGAGAGAGAGAGAGAGAGAGAGAGGGAGAGAAAGAGAGCTAAATAAATGTATGTGTCTGACAAAGCAGAACCATTAGCCGAAGAGCCACCCTCCCATTTGTCAAAGGAGAAAACAAAAAGAGATCAAAATTTCCAAACAAATCAAGGAAAAAGATAGAAGTAATATAGCACTTAGCTTGGAAACATAACAGTAAGGAACTCAGCATGTAAAATAGCAGTTAATGTGGATACAGCACATGGAAAAAATCAAAATGCCAGGAAAGTCTTTCGGAAATAGAAGAACAGCACAAACTATACACTCAACGCTAGAATCACCCATGCCTTTTCATACTCATAATGTACTCAAGGCATTAAAAGGGACATAACTACAAGACTTTGTAATATCCCCAAAGGTCCAATAGTCACCTATAATCATTATAAATTAACTGATTAAACACAGCAAGATTGTTCACATCATGGAAACTGCAATCTTTTCCTAACAACCTGCTTTCTGATTAATTTGAAGTTCACTGCTACCCTCACAAGAATGTGCAAGTAACCAAGTTGCTAAATACAAGCAAATTCTATCCTTATCCTTTTGAGGAATCAACCACCGAGATACTTATATCAATGATTCCATCTCTGTTAAGCTCAACAAAACCATAATCCAAGTCCAATAACTTAAAATCAGTGACAAAAATGCAGTACCTTGAAGAACTCATAGACATGGTACTCTGAGACTGAATGATTCAGAGAGTAACGATCTGCAATGAATCTGTTCAAAGCTGATACAAAACTCCCAAGAACTGTCCACAACAAAACAAGAGGGAAAAATAAAGATAGCCAAATTATTGAAAAAAATAATTAAGGAAGGAAAAACATATTAATCAGACTACAATTAATCCAGTTCAGTATTGCGATTAGAATATAACAAAGTGAAACAATGCACAATAAAAATTGAAGAGCAGTTATCGTCACTACAAATTTCCCAAGAGTCCTTGCATGTGCTAAACGTTTATCCTCGAGTATCAACTACATCTTTGCCAGGTAACACTTGACTTAACAACAGCAATTTTCTATGAACCAGCATTGAATGTGGACTATGAAATGGTAATCAGTAAGCATCATATTTAACAAGAAAGATTCTAATTATATACCCTCATCAACATCGACAGCAACCATAACTTTTTCCGTTGAAGGATAGTCAAGAAACCCCAGTGGCTTCCCGCCTTGGCATGCTGTGTGACCATTGAACAGCCTAGCGCTCGGGTTGCTGTCCTCCAGACGAGCTTCGACATCACGCATCAGCTGATGATGAGGGACCAATGTGCAAGCCCTCGGGTCACTAACAGCCTTGCAAGAATCAGAACAACCCTTCAGCGTCATCCCAACAGCCCCACTTATCCTAAAACCACAGCCGTTCTCCGTGGACACATTGCTCCTCAGAAGGGGGAAGCGGCATGCCTCTATGTAAGAAGCCGGCGCTGGCTGAGGCAAACAATGAAATCCCTTGAAGAAGGGATCGTTTCGGATTGAACTAGTCATGATCCGGTGGTGGAACAGACGGTGGGAATGAAGTGCAGGGATATAATTAAGGAAGAAACGAAAGTTGCTTTGCCTCTTTAACATAACGATGGCTCACCTTTCACCATTAACACCCCAAAAAATGCAAATCAAATCAAGGACCTTTCCGTCATCACCAACATCACAAGAGCCGAAAAAAAAAAAAAAAGCCGCCAACAGTGCCAATAGCGATCAGCCCTCCAAAAGCCAAGCTCCCAAAATTTTAATGAAAAACAAAAGTGGGGACATTCATATATCCTGATATTCCACAAAATTGGATAGAACGGCAGCCCAAACGAAAGAGAAATTGAAGACCAAAGTGTCAAAGATCAAAACTTTCACCAAATATCCGGACCAAAGTATCAAAGATCACAACTTTCAAAAGTCTATGTTCCGACGGAAATCTAAAGCATAGATATGTATATACAAATCAAAGAAAAAGGGACCGACAAATGACCCAAAAAAAAAAAAAACCTGTTGGAGATCAGAGTTTAAGATGCGAATACGGGCCTTTTTGCAAGATTCGAGAATTAAGTGATCAGTCCCCCCTCCCCCCAGAAAGAAAAACAAGGTCCATGGTCTGTTGGCCATTTATTATTATTGGTTAAGCCGCGTAATTTGCCTTCACTTTCTATTTATTTTTCCGGGGTTCCCATATTTTTGGGCCATGTTCTTTCCCTTCTCAAACTTCCACACTTTACGGTGCACCCGAAATCCCTTGCCATACCGTCCGAGTGGGAGTTTCCCTTTAAAACTTGTACTCTCATTAATTTCCGTAATAAATTTCTCATTTATTTATTAAAATCAATTCTCTCTCTCTTTTTTTTTTTTGTTCTTCGTTTTTTTTTTCCCACACACAAAATAGATAAATGCTTGCAAAAGAGAGGAGAAGCAGCTGTGCTTTGATGAGTATTATAAATTATCACCAACGTTTTAAATATTTTGATGGATTATTTTTACATCGAAACAATACTCATATACCTTTTCATACACAATACAACAAATTTATTAATATCGTAAAATATAGCCAAATTGTGATTTGTAAAAGTTCAAAAAAGGGTCAATGTTTGTTAAAAAAAAAAAATCACATATTTTTACAACTACATTCATTTTATATTGACCATAGCATAGTGAGATAGTAAATATTATATCAAAATATATTTAAAAAATGACAAATAGTTGCATAATTTTAATAGTTTTTTTAATATCAATCATATTATTATAAATATAAAAATAAAAATTTTTGTGGGCCTTCTCATAGACAAAGTTTGTGTGGATTCACTCGCAGACTCGGCCCGGTTGTTGGTTCCCAGCTCAGCCCAGCTTCCCTGTTGGGCTAAAGAACCCACAACCCATGCCCCTGGCAGACACGTGTCCTCACCAAAATTAATCTTGGCCTTTTTCTTCTCCTCCTTCTTTTTCTTCAAGAAATAATAATAATAATAATAATCAGTCTGTGCAGCCTACTTTGCTTCGTTAAAATCCTGACTTCTTTTGTAGTCTGGTTTTGTTTGTGATATTTGGCCGAAGATCTGAATCGAATGGCGCCGGCGGCGACGGCGGAAGATGAGGAGTTCTTGAAGGACGAGAAGAACCCTCCTCCTCTCGACGAGGACGACATCGCCCTGCTCAAAACCTACGTAATTCTTCTTTATTTTCTTCATTTATTTATTATTCGTTTTATTTTTTTTCTTCATTATCATTATTTTTAAAAGAAAAGAAAAGAAAATAAATCTTAATATGGATGGATGTGATTTTGATTTTGATATGTTAGGGTTTGGGTCCGTACGCTAACAGTATTAAGAAAGAAGAGAAAGAAATCAAGGATTTGGCTAAGAAGATCAATGACCTTTGTGGTAACGTTGTTTACATATTTCCTTTTCAGTTTCCAATTCTTTTTATTATTTTTTTTGTCTTTATGGATCAAATTATAGTGTGTGATAAAGCTCGTTCGTTCGAGCTCTAACTGAAACTAGCCTCAGTCTTGCAAATGATGCCGATACGGAGCCTTGGTCTTGCTTGATAAACAAGCCAAGCCTGAATATGCTAAAGCTGCTGCTTGGCTCATTTGCAGCCTTACGCTGACCCGAGGAATCAATTTTGTAATTCATTCTGCTGATAGAAATTTAATTCCTTGGGTGAATTCTAATTCTTATTTGATCTCAATAAATGTTTCACTTAATGTCCTATTGAGCTTTCTCCACACAGGTATCAAAGAATCTGACACTGGTTTAGCTGTGCCAAGTCAGTGGGATCTTGTTTCTGATAAGCAAATGATGCAGGAGGAGCAGCCACTTCAAGTATGATTTATGCAATTTAAATTTTTAGGGTGTAAAACAGTTTTTTTTTTTTTTTTTGTGTTCTACTGGCAGAATGTTGAGGAAAGACTGACACCTCTTATGTTGTGCATTAGGTTGCAAGGTGCACAAAGATTATTAATCCAAATACTGATGATGCCAAGTATGTCATAAATGTCAAGCAAATTGCTAAGGTTGCTCACTTTTCACATTTTAATAAACTTATGGCAATTTTTTAAACTGCTTGCTTTTTGTTATTTATTTCTTTGATGTACAATGCAGAAACTTTTATACGGCTCGTTGACTATTGTATAATTCTTCCATGTACCTTGTCAGTAGTAGTGATTTACTACCCAAGCAACATTCTGATATTATTATTGTGTCTGTCATTTTAGTTTGTTGTTGGGCTGGGGGATAAAGTCTCTCCTACAGATATAGAAGAAGGCATGCGGGTTGGGTAGGTTCATTGTCCAATATTCTCAAAACTTTCTTCATTTTTTACCATAATTGTTCCCAGTATGAAACTCTGAATTGATAGTGAATGCTAGTCTCTTTTATCTAAGTTTCCAAACTAACAGTTGTGCTTCCTTTGCAGGGTTGATCGCAACAAATATCAGATCCAGATTCCATTGCCTCCAAAGATTGATCCAAGTGTTACCATGATGACTGTGGAAGAGAAGCCAGATGTGACCTATAATGATGTCGGTGGATGCAAAGAGCAGATAGAAAAGATGAGAGAAGTGTGTAGTAGAGATTCCTTTTCTTTCATTGTTTCTGTGCATTTTAATTTGTTTAAACATGGTGTCTGAGTTATCAGTCTCCTTTTTCAAGGTTGTTGAACTTCCTATGCTTCACCCAGAGAAATTTGTGAAGCTTGGGATTGACCCTCCGAAAGGAGTTTTGTGCTATGGTCCTCCTGGAACGGGCAAGACTCTTTTGGCTAGAGCTGTGGCCAACAGAACTGATGCATGTTTCATACGTGTTATTGGGAGTGAACTGGTACAGAAATATGTTGGGGAAGGAGCTCGCATGGTTCGGGAGCTATTTCAGGTCAAGCACTGTTTCATGCCTTTCAGAGGTTTTCCCAAGAAGAGTATTTGAAATCACTTTTGTTTAACCCAAATTTGATTTGTGTAGATGGCACGTTCAAAGAAGGCTTGCATTGTTTTTTTTGATGAAGTCGATGCAATAGGCGGTGCACGCTTTGATGATGGAGTTGGAGGAGACAACGAGGTTCAACGTACAATGCTGGAGATTGTGAATCAGCTGGATGGGTTCGATGCCCGGGGAAACATTAAAGTTTTAATGGCAACAAACAGGTAGTCAGCTGGATAACGGTGGCATCTCAAGTCATTTGTTTTTTCTAATCCTGAAAATGAAATTCTTCATTTGCAGTATTTTTGGTGCTCCAACTTTTTGTTGGCTTGCTTTTCTTCCATATCATGCAATAAATGTGTGTTGTTGTGCTTTATTGTTTGCAGACCTGATACATTGGATCCAGCACTGTTACGTCCAGGAAGACTTGATCGCAAGGTTGAGTTTGGGCTACCTGACTTAGAGAGCAGGACACAGATTTTCAAGATTCACACACGGACCATGAACTGCGAAAGAGATATTCGTTTTGAGCTCCTTGCACGTCTTAGCCCGAATTCCACTGGTATGTACGCTTTTCATTATGCTCATCTTTGGTCCTTAAAGACTCAATGGTCTTGTGAAGGAATCCTTGCTACATTGATTTTAGCACATTACATATATGTTTTAGAGAATTTATAGAGGGCTACTATTCCCTTTACTGGAAGTGAAACCTGTGCTGCATTTTGGAAATTAGAATACACTGGCAACTACAAACATCAAATAGGCTGTGTATAACATAGGAATAAAAGTTAAAAAATAATTACAGAAAATCAGACAATAGGCTTAAAGTGGTTTCCATTTTTGTTAATTTATGATTGGGAAGAAAGGCTATGTATGTGTGAGCATCATGTAACTGCTGCTGTTAGTCAGTGCTAGCCACACAAAAAGTTCAATGTTCTATTTTATTTGTTTTTCTCGATGGTTATGCAGGGGCTGACATTAGAAGTGTCTGCACTGAGGCTGGAATGTTTGCTATTAGGGCACGCAGGAAGACGGTGACTGAGAAGGACTTCCTTGATGCGGTAAACAAGGTTATTAAAGGTTATCAGAAGTTTAGTGCAACCCCCAAGTACATGGTCTACAACTGAGATGCTGTAGTAAAAAGCTTGCCGGTGTAACCCATGTTGAGATTATGCTTATTGATTTTCAGTTTACTTACCATCCATTTCTCACCGAACTCTCTTGCATTCTCCATCATAAGAAATTAACGGTGTGTTTGGTTTTTGTTTATGAGACTGCCTTTGGCGGCAAAATTCGGTACATTAATTCTCAATTGGTCTGTTTGTCGGAGATCTAAATTAAGGAGAAATACATAGGTTTCAATGAGGATGACTCGTCTTATACATGGTTAAGACAGGGAAGCTTACGTAGCGGCAAGCATACTGACAGAGCGGTTCCAAGACTGGAATTAGAGGGCAGAACAAACTATCAATGCCAGCACAGCTATGAGAGCTACCATTGTGTTCTGCTTTCTTCTGGCCAAGGAACTGCCACGAGCTGTCTCGTGCTTTCCTATATCAATCATGACTTCGAACCGGCAAGCATCTTTAGATGGATCGAGAGTTGTAATGACTGATAAATTGGAAAATGAGCAGGCACCTTTCCTTTGATCGAGGGTCTGATAGTACGAGTTAAAAGCATAAGAAGCGTTGCCTCTAGCATCCAGGGTACCACAGGAGGATCCGTTTCCAAGACTAGTGCAATCTGCGTAAGTGCAGGCGTAGGATATGCTATTTGGCAAGTTGGGGTCTGAAATACTAGCCTCAGGTGACATGACGCACCACTGCCTTGCTAAATATTTTACTCCTTTTGCGGCAACTAGAGGCTTCCCGTTACCCATGTCTAATCGGTACTTGATGGTTCCATCATAGTTGAAGATACCCCAGTGCCTTTCGAAATTCCCAGGTTCGACGCTCTTGTGATCCTCATCTATGAGTGAAAAGAGGTAGACATCAGGTGGGGTTCGGCGTTTTGGTGTGCCTCGGCCTTGAAATATGTGATTAAGGAGGCCTTGATTGAACTTCCGGGCATAACCTGTATTTGCGCTGCGGTCACCATCTGTTGGCCACCCAATCTCACCAACTATCACAGACATCGACGAGAAGCCATTCTTTTCAAGAGCTGAAATGAGGGTATCGAAGTTGGCCTCAAATACATTGGTGTAAGTTAGGGAGCCGTCGGCCACTGGGGTAGCATTCCCATCGAAGAAGGCATAATTAACAGGAAAATCAGGATCAGCATAGAGGCTAAGGAAGGGATAGATGTTAATGGTGAGGGGAGCATTATTGTTGCTGAGAAACTTGACGATAGAGATCATGAGGTCATGGATGTCCGGCCGAAAATCGCCCCCAGATGGTAGGTCATTCGGAGACTGATATACGTCTGCATTGAGTGGAACTGTCACCTTCACTTGCTTCCCTAAGCCGGCTTTTATCAAGGCTGCTTGAATATTTTGGAGCGCGGGGAATGTTGTTTGAACGTACCTGTCTTTGTACGCCTTGAGAAAAGGCTCATTTCCTACCGCAACGTACCTGAAAACTCCAAATGTTAATCGCTGCCCCATTCATTGCACAACAACCGAAACCATAGGTAAAACTAAAAAAAGAGTACCGAGATTCTCCCCTAATGGATTTCATGACTTCTAGTCTGACTCCGCTAGAATAACAGTCTTATTATCTTACCGCTATATTAGTTTGGTAAAAGTGATAATCTTTGTGTCCATGTCAACAAAATAGTAGAATCAGGCAAGAAGTCAGTCAGTAGACTCATCTAGCAATAACTCTTTTTGGTGCTCATCTTGTTACCATACAGTAGCACTAGTTTAACCGTTTAACTAGCTTAGCATGGCCTGCAACATTGACAAGGGATCCGAGTACCTTATGTCCACCCCATTTTTAGATATGAAGTTGGATACGTTATGTTGCACCCAGTTTATAGCTGCCTGAACACTGCTGGCAAGAGGGGCTAGCAGCTCATTAGGTATGCCTACCATAACTTGGATGCCAGAATTGCCTAGAGCCTTGAGTGCTGCAGGATCAGCTTCAAAGAGCTTCACCTTATCGAAACCATTGTCTTTCAAAAGCTTGACCACTATCCTTGGCGGCAGCGGGTGCGTTGATTGGGTACCCCAATTGCATGCCAACCCCTTCACTCCCTTCAGTACACCTAGTTGATGGCCTATTAGGCACAACAGGAACACACACAAAATGTAGCAATGCCCCATGATGCCTTTTTTCCTTTGACAGTTCGAAATTAAGTTTTTTTTCTTTTTTTGGGGCAAAGTTCTGACTTTATACGAAGCGATTGGAACCAAAAGGTGGAGTACGGGAGGAAAGGGAAAGAATTACATAAAGATTCGACTAAGGAACTGGATTCCAAGGAGAAACCCATTTGAATGGTTAAGCGCATTTCTTTATTATTACAGAAAGTACTAGTAAGAGGCCAAGATACATGCATGTCAAGGAAGGAATTGATTGTGCTTTGTTATATAGATTATTCTTCCTTCGTGGACTAAAAAGTCCACAAGGAAAGTATATAAACTCTTTTCCATCTTCTGTTCATAAAGTTCTGCAGAAAGTTTTTCTTTCTCAAAAAAAGTTAAAAAAAAAAAATCATATATTTGTTACTTGCTTTCAGTTAAGCCATTTCTTGTTACTTATATTGCCCTTTAGCGGGACAAATTTAAATTTGCCTATGGATGGATTGACCAACCCCAAATGAGACGCTAGCCCCACAGGAGGAACTGTCTTCTTCAAAAGCTTAGGCCTGAAGAGCTTTCTTCCCTTCTGCAAGCCTTGAATGACAAACTGAGAATGAATATGGCTACTCGGCCCAAAGTTGCACTGTAGCTAATTTTACCCTCTTGGGCCTTAAGGTTCATTGTTGGGCTTGAGTTGAGGACCAGCAGTCCTTGTACCATCATCAATTTAAGAAAAACAATTGATTATTCTTCTTTTATTTAAAACAAAAAAAAAAAAACAAAAACAAAAGCTTTGAATTCAAATTTGAAATGTAATAAAAAAAATACAATAAAATAAAGCAAACACAGAAATGTTTAAAAAAAAAAAAAGAAGAAGAAAGGCGTACAATACAAATGAAATGACAGCGGAGTGAACATAACATGTTTATAGCAAACAAAAAAGAGAAGAAAACAAGAAATTCCACAAATGAGGAATGTGGCGGGGGGAGGGGGTGGGTGCTTTCAGCGTCAATGTAACATAACAACAACAGTGAACCGACCAAATGGGTCCCAAACTCAGAAATGACGAAACTCGCTGCTGCCACTCCGTATATACTTGTTTTCTCCCTGTTTCTTCGGTTCAAAAAAAAAAAAGAAGAAGAAAGAAGAAGCTAATTTAATAATAATTATTATATTATATTATGATTATTTATAATGTATATTTTAATTTTTTTATGCATAATTTAAATACGAATGTCATCATAATGCAAGTGGACCGTAAAAGATGCGTGAAATTGACACCAAGGAAGCCCTTATCATTAATCAACTGCTCTACTGCATCCTCACATGTGACAGCGTATGTAATAAACAGTTAGTTAAGCATAACCAGGTTTGGTTGGTTGGAGCCTACATCTAAGTCCAAGTACGGTTTCAAACACGTTGACATCTGAATCCCGTTTGTTTCGGGCGCATGTAATAAAAATATACAACAGTTTTGTTGCAGCTGAGCTGGGCTATTTCAACTTCAAAAACCCATCTTCCGCTTCTCTTTCTTCTGTAGTGTCGGTGTTTAAAATGCTTTGTCTAAAAGCAGAAGTCCTGGATGATCACTACCCTAACCGCAGCAATGGTACTGGTGACAATAGCGGTGGGGGTGGCGGCGGCGGAGGCAGCGATTCTGTTCTTCCCATAAATCTGTGAGACCAAGAACACGTGTCTCGCAATTTAGTTCCTTTCTTTAGTTTTCATTTGCTTTACCCTTAAGGGTAGTGTTTACAGTGATGATGAGACCAACTATCATGTTTCTGCTCACAGGGGAAGTTCCATTCATAAGTATTTGCGATCCATATCTTCTTGGGATAGCTCTCCTTCTTCTTCTTCTTCTTCAGTTTCTGATTTTGAGGTACCTTTTGCTTGCCGTTTCTGTTTCTGCTCTTTCCCATTTCCAATTTTTCTCTGCGTGTTAAGTGTCTTAACAACTTCCAATGTTAAATCTCGATTTCATGGTTTGTTTTTCATGCCCAGTCACTTCTTTAAAGCCAAAATCTTGTATCAAATATGCAATGAACATAGTAAGTATTCTTAGTTTTAGTCATGGTTTCGAAAAGCGTCAAAAGTAGAACTTTTGATTAACCCATTAACGCAATTGTTGTGTACACATCTCTTCAGCGTTTTTAATGATGCGAAGAGATGCTTATGCTACTTCCCACCCTCCATTTCCATAAATGTGGGTTTTAGTTTTAATGTACCAAAAACAAAGGCGAAAAAAGAAAGAACAAATGAAAGAAAAGTGTTTTTTTTTTTTTTTTTTAAATTACGTTCTGAGACCACTTTTCCCTTCAGGATAGTAAACACCGGGACAAAAGACTGGGTCAAGTGAAAGGCAGGCATATGTCTAATTACAAATACCAGCTTGAGCAAGATGTGAGTGAATTCAATGCTCTAATTTCTTTGTTTCATATGCATATTGTTGATTCAGATGGGCCTATTGATTTGTTTCATTGTGAGCAATCATATCAGGTCAAAATATTGCAGCAGCAGTTGCAAGATGAAATTCACTTGCGATTAGCCCTAACAAATGTTGTTGAACACCATGATTCATCTTCTTCTACTTCACCCTGTCAGCTTCCAGATAAGGTACATGTCTTCGTATATTTTTTTTATTTTTGAGTTTGATCCTCTTATCTCAAACTTCCAGATGAGGTAAAATGTCCTTTGTGATGAAGCTGTATTATTTTTCCTTTTTGGAAAAGAAAAGAAAAATAACGGCAAGTTCACTTAGCATTTTTGTATCTATTATTGTCATCTCCATCTTTTTGCTGTGGATAGCAGGCACAAGAGCTTCTGGATAGCTTAGCTATTTTGGAGATTACTGTTTCAAAGCTTGAGCAAAAATCGACTACCTTGCAATATCAGCTTAGTCAGGAGAGAAATGAATGTCGGCTTGCTCATTATCGTTTAAGAAACTTGCCTCAAACATCATCGCCACCACTAGTTTCTTCTCCAGCTCGCCTGACAAAATTGGTAACAACTCATACTGTTATGCTTTGCATATTGACTAAGAGAGGTTTAAATATAAAGAAAGTTTGGTCTGCATGCTTGGAGACAAATTCTTCTTGTAAAACTATTCCCTTGTCTATTTCTGTAAAAGTCATGAGTAAATAGAGAAATAAATGATTTAATGTTACAAAAGTCTATTGCAGCTCACAGCACCATGCATTGGAGAAGTGGAAGGGAAGATAGCCAAAAAGCCTCCTGGACCAAGTGCAACTAAAGGAATAAAAAAGGATCATTCTGTAGAGAAATTGTTGCATGACCCTAATCAGCTGTCAGAAAAAATGGTCATTTGCATGAGAGACATTTTTCTCTTCTTATCTGATTCTTCTGAGCTCTCATCTTCACCTAAGGGGCAAATTTCTTATTCTTCATTAGCATCTTTCTCGGACTTGCACACAATGAATTCTTCAACAACAAGATCTTCAATTGACAACAATGATTGTTCAGATATCTTGGGAAGGTATTGCAACTTTGATCCATATAGATTTCCTGGCAAGGTGGATTGGACTGAGAGTATTGGACCCTACAGTGCAGCAGTTGAAGTCTCTTGGTTGTCTGCAGGGAAGAAACAAATTGAATATGCATGTGAAGCTCTCCAGACATATAGGTTAACTACTTAACTCCATTTAAGAAGTTTATGATCTGGAATCCCATAAGCACGGGGCAGTGCAAAACTTTGGATTCCTGCTCTCGGGATGCTCAATTTGTAGAAGCTCTCTTGTCTTTCTAAGCTTATTTCAGAATAACTTACTTTTATAAAACTGCTCCAAACAACTTGGTTGAGTATTGCTAAATGATGCGTCAACACTTAGCTTTATGCATATACATTAACTGATCCCGCTTTGTCAAATTCTATGAAAATTGCTTCAGTTTAATGTCAGCATCTGATTCTGATTTCTGCTTTTTTACCTTCATTTGTGGGTACTGTACAGATTACTTGTTGAGCAGTTGGCTGAAGTTAATCCATCTTACCTCAGTAGCTGTGAGAAGCTGGCATTTTGGATTAATGTGTATAATGCTTTGATTATGCATGTAATTGTCTTTCAACTCTTAATTCAATCCATTCACCATTTCATACATGATAGTCTCTGGCGGCATGTGTATCTTGTATTTACAGTTTTGACGTCCTAGTATTATGTATCATGTACTTAATGTATGTGTTTTATCCACCTGCACCTCCATGAAATGAGCACAACAAATCTCTCTTGCTTGCATTCAATATATATTTGGTCCAAATGTTCTGGTCTATGCTTTTTAAGTCCTTATAAATCTTTATTTGTGCTTCTTCATTCTTCTACATTATCTCCACTTATACCTGCTTGCCATGTCACTGTCTATTCAGGCATTTTTGGCATATGGAGTTCCAGGAAGTGATATTAAATTATTTTCCTTAACGCAGAAGGTTGGTGTTGTAATCCTTCCCTTGGAATTTCTCATTTTCCACTCTATTGTTTTCTTGATTAATGTGAAGGTAATGGCTTTCTGCAATGCAGGTTGCTTACAACATTGGAGGGTTCTCGCTTAGTGCTGCTGACATTGAGTATACTATTCTGAAGATGAAGCCTCCAGTCTATCGTCCACAAATAGTATGTTGCATGTCTGCTTCCCCTTCAACTGCCAAAATTTGAAATTTCTGTGTTGAATTATTGATATAATTTCAAATTTTGGATGTTCTAGATCAATGATTCAGTATGCCCTGTTGCCCAAAACCTATTGGTTATTTTTTTGGGGGTGCGGGGCCTGAGTGCACACACATGTATCAAAAGAATCTACACTTTCCTCCATCATAGAGCCGCTGCCAAATGGGCAACATCATGCTAGATATTTAGATGGTTTTTGCATTTTGATGCTATGTTTCTACAGATATAACTGACATTCTGACTTCTGATTACCCTACATCAGGCCTTGGTTCTTGCTCTGCAAAAGTTCAAGGTAACTGAGGAGCAGAAAAAGTTTTGCATTGATCAACCTGAGCCCCTTATGATGTTTGCTCTCAGCTGTGGGATGCATTCTTCACCTGCTGTAAGTACTCTTTGGCACCAAGTGAAAGATTTTACCATTTTTGTCACTTGTTTCTAGCTTGACTCAGGACCTTCAATCCCAACTTTAACACCAATGGGCCAAAAATTTCCTAGTCTAAAGGCAATTAACCAATAGCTTGAATGCAATTTGGGAATGAAGAATTTTTCTAGTTAGTCAAGGTCAATATCCAACTCTTCTCAGGGGTTCCATCTGAAAACACGAAATTTATAGCTGACCGGTATTGCAAACCATCATTTAGTTATCACATTTATTTTTCTCGATCTCAGTCATATGTAATTTTGGGATTGGCAATATCTGTACACTTTTCCACAGAGAGAGAGAGAGAGAGAGAGAATGGCATAGGAGTACTCTTGCAGCCTTTTGTAGAAGAAATGAACTCTCCCCAACAAGCCATTGTAGACATTGTCATCAGTTATTGAATTGCTATCCAATATCTGTAAAGCTATAGTCTTATGTGGCTCTCTGTGATCAGGTGCGGATCTTCAGGCCTGAAAACGTCAACGAGTTGCTCCAGGACTCACAGAGGGATTATATCCAAGCATCCGTCGGCATAAGTGAGAAGAATAAACTAGTGGTGCCGCGATTGCTGTATCATCTGGCCAAAGGTATGGTTGATGACTCGCAGCTTCCTGAGTGGATATGCCAATTCCTCTCGCCAAAGCAGGCCACCGTGGTCAGAGATTGTTCCTCTGGCCGCTTGAGGAGGCTGCTCGGTACTCGAAGCTTCTCTGTCCTGCCCTTTGATTCGCGCTTCCGCTTCCTTTTCCTCATGTAGGAAGTGAGGGTTAATCTAACGCTCTGGTACTCCTAGCCATGCAGTCTCAACCCTGCAGAGGTAATCTTGTAATTCCCTTAATTTTGTATCGTAGTCGTAGACTCGTTATAAGCGGTAGTACCCCATTGTGTGATCCCAATGGAATTGTGGACCTCAACGAATTGACTTATAAGGGATCCAGGCATGCAGCCCATCATTTTTCCATTCTCTGATTCAAAAGGAAGGTAATCCACATCATATATTTGAGTCCATTTTGCTCTCGAAATGCAACTTTGGTTAGAATCAAGGCACTTCATTGCAACATTTCACACAAGCATATTCCATTGTTACCAATAATGCTCGTAACTTGCACGTGAAAATGCGTGAGGCCAATGCATCAGCGAAAACAAAAAAAACAAAAAAAAAAAAAGCCTAAAAAAGGGTGACTAGCCGTGAGAAATTTCAACTGCGCATTTCCACCGAGATAAAGCTAAACCACCTCAAAATAAAACGGCAAATTGAAAACTCTCATTTCTTCTTGAACAATTTCACAAACTGATTTTTCATTCGAAAACCAGCCAAAAAGTTTCCAAAACAATGCTGAGTTCATTTTCCATATATTTCTCTGCATCCCTCTTGTTCTTCAAACTTGGTCAGCGCAGCTCGAAAAGCAAAGAAAACCAAAAATAGCCATGTTGATATGCATATATGCAAAAGAAGTTCCAAGGGTGGAAATACAGCTACATGCAATGGCTAAGATTAAATTGCGAATGTCCAGTGCCGGCAAAAATTCATTCCTTCTAGAAAATGGGGTCTCAATTGCATGTTATCATGGTAGCAAAGCTTTCAGCTGCACTCGGAAAAGATCACCAAGTGCTCCTCGAACATCCATCTAAACAAACGAACAAGGAATTCATGTTAGACATAATCATGATATTCCAGTAAAAAGTAGTTGCTACCATTCCCTTGATAGCAGTAAGAGTATTAGAGTTGATTCTGAACTTGAAGAGAAATGCAGAAGGTCCATTTGGGTATGGTTGTGAATCATGACATTAACCAGCCGAAGACACTAGAGTTCATACAAGAAAGTTAATTTGTGAACAGTGGCTGCATTTCAGACAGAGAGTGAGAAGGAAGAAGACCGAGATTGCCTATTCCAAACTCTCTGAGCTTGATCCACAGAGGATATTATTGCAATTAAAACTCAGGAACCACTTCCAAGAAGCTCATAATTATAGAACCAGGAGATACCTGATCACAACAAACAAGTTTTGTAAGCACAGGATAGAACTCTCTCAGGTGTCTTCTGAAAATCTTGTTGTTCATGAAGCACATCCCTTTAAGCACCTGAAAGATCAAAAAGATAAAATTTCTGCTTTCAAATATGGTTTGCAAGACTGAATTGAACAAGAAAGCATTTGTGTGTGTGTGTGTGTTGAGAGAGAAAGACAGGAGGGGGCATATCAAAAAGGAAAATTCCAATTTTTAACATACCAAAAGGGAAAAGGGCAGAGACAATCAGCAAACTTAAGACAAACAATGCAGCATATGTAAAGAACAAGATTGGAGAGGGACAGACTGGGGGGGGTGAGGGAACACACAAGCTAGAAAGAACCTTTGCAGGCAGAGGATAATAGTGCCATTTTATTGGCAAAATTTTCTCAATATGTATACAGTACAAGTTATCTGCAGCAATATATACACTTAAACTTAAGGGCAAAATGCAAGAGCGTAATCACTATTTCATACTAAAGGATGGACAAAAATATGAGTACTAGAATAATAAAGTAAAACAACTGTGGCATAAAGCACAACAGACATGATAAAAACACCATATACGGCAAATTTTAGATTCTGCTCCACAGTTTCAGAAATATATAACAGTAAAGAGTCCAAACCTTAACAATAATTGGTGACCGTAACTCTAGAACTCGATGGACATCCATATTAGTGGTCTCCCCAACACAGGACTGTAACTCAGACGCTTCCCTTAATACCTGCTCGCAGAAAGAAACCAATTTCCTTTCTGCTATTCCCTCAAGCTTCTCTCCCTTACTAGAACGTCCCATGAAGCTTGAATCATTTTTAACTGTTATATCAGTATCCTCAGAAGCACTAGATTCCAAAGATTGCCTCTCCTTGTCAGGCGAATTGTCAGTTGTTTTCTGCAGCACTTCCAAATATATGCTAGTTCCTGCTGATTCTTGACGAAGAAGATTTAGAGGTGGCCTGTCCGACAATTAAAAACTTGTGATATAGAATTCTTCCAATGCATAAATAAAAAACTCCTACCGAAAAAGGCATAGGAAAGCCAACATGAAATTAAGCAAGAAAATTTTCCCACCTCTCAACAGGACTCTGGTGCATTCGAATTCTGAGGTTTGAATATGAATTATATGAAGCAGCAAACTCTAACATGGATAATAAAACGTCCATTATAGCAATCTTTTGAGGTGCTTTCAACTTGCTCCAGTACTTCTTCTGCAATTTTAGAAAGGAAATGAAAATTTGTTGTAAAACCCATTGGTGCCTTACTAATCTCCATCCCCCATTCCCTCTCCCCTACAAACAAGGGTAGCAGGCACCAAAGAAATAGCAATTTGCAGAAAAAGTGACTTAAAAAAAATCTCTCCTAGCTGACTGGCTTCCAGCACTAAGGAGCAACATAAATCAAACTTCTAGGCTGATCTCAAAAAGATCTACAATTAGTTCCAAACAACAAATGAGAAAAGGAAGGCTAAATAAATAAATTTGAACATCAAAACATATATACCTGGATGCTATCAATGGCACCAAGTAGCAATAATTGAGTAATGCACTTGCCCCTAACAGTTGCCATTATAGGACTTTCCACTTCTTCTTTGACATCAGGCTCCACAGAATCAGGAAGCTAAATAAGATAAAGAACATGGATTAAAATAAATTCAAATACACAAACTGCATCAGAAACATGGCTCATGCAGTTTAAACCCATCAGAAGGAAGCCAACTGTCCTCCAGGTCACTGAAAAAGGATTACACCATCAAAAATGGTGCTTGCACTGCACTCCAGTTAAAAGCCCCAGGCATTGGAAATGCCAAAGGGCATCTGCACATGAAAGTTAATAAGCTATGACAAGCAGTACAAAATTAGGTCTTAAACACTCCATCACAAGTGAACATTGTCCCCTTGTTATACTTCCCTAACAACAAATCCACTTACTTTATGAAAGCCACATATGACAGTGAATACTTTTTCATATGTAAACAACTAATTTTGCCCAGGATTTTGAAAACTGGATGGGATCAGCCAGTCGACCAGTAAAACTGGGAATCAGTCTGATTTTAGGTTCAGTTATCTCTTAAAACTGCTGGTTGTCAGAACTGGTGGGCAAACTGGTGAACAGGCCTATTCAACTGTAAACTGGTGAACAAGGTCTGGTTTTCACAGTTTGGTTGGGTGGATGTCAGCAATGTGGCACATTGTAGACATGCCACGTTGCCATAAAAATGAGGAATAAATCAGCATCTTTTGGCTGCCTGGGGTCTCAAACCCAAGAACAAAAGAAGTCTACAGAGAGACCTTCACCACTCCACCCAGTCCTCATCTTTGTTTATATTGTATGACTCAATATATTTACCTTATATTTAAGTTATTTTTCTTTTCTTTTTGAAAATTAGGTACATTATATACTGTATATTCATTTTTTAATCTAGACCACACTTCTTATATTGAATATTTCTGAAAGAAAACATGAAAATTGACTTAAAATAAAAATAAATTACAATGTGCTTTCTGTTGAATTTCGTTGAATCAAATTTCTTATATCAATTAATACAATATATTAATTATTTTTTTAATATTATCATATGTTAAATTATAAATTACTTGTAATTAAATTCCTCAAATATAATATTATAATATGACGGGAAATATGTGAGGGACTAAAGCCGCAAACATTGAGGTACAGGAGAAAACAAAAGTCGAAACTGCTAATTAAGAAGCTTAGGGTCCAAATGCGGCCAATGTCTTGTAAATTAACTTTCAAATTGTGTCTACAACTTGTTACCAACCATCAAGAGAAGGAAAAAAGAAAAAGGGAAAACAACAAAACCTTAATTGGAGAAGATGGTACTGAGGCATCAGAAGCACGACCCTTAGGTTTGGATGTGAAACTTCTCATGAACAGATTGTCCATCATATTTCCAACAATCTTTTGGCCTATTGTTTGACTCCTCTGAAGGCCAGCAGCTTCTGCAGGCTTCTGAGTTCTCCCTGATGGTGATGGAAGGCCTGTTAGAATAAAGAAGTTCAAATCATACCACAGAACACCTATTTGGATATCTGGCTTCAGCACTAACAACAGCAAAGGGACCAGCCCATAGGTACCATTGAATACGTCTTACGTTGGTCTCTTGGTTGCTATTCAGTTATATTAATTTGCATAATTGCAGGTTCAGTTGTCATCAGCTATCAATCATAAATCACCCCTTAATTATAGAGCCAGTTGATAAATTCACATTATGCCCCACTCTCTCCTTCTCAGAAACATTTTATTTTGCCTAATCTTACAAGCTAGCTTCCTGTGTTTCATTGTATCCTGTGAGTCCAAATTGCAGTTTTTGCACTCATACTCAGGGCCATATCTTTTCAACTTTTTCCTTTTTAGTTGAATTTTTCACCTACAAAAGATAATAATAAAAAAAAGTAAACTAACTTTCTGAGGCGTTCATGTTACTCTGCAACCTTGATTCTTCACTGTGATCCAGTGACACTGATGCAACTGGGTCCCCTCTCTTTCCTTTACCTGGGGATGCCATTGGAGATATCTTTCCATTATCCAGGACACAAAATTGATGATGATCTATCCCATCTCCTGTATCGACATCTGAGTCTGTTACTAACACTGTAGGTCTTTTTGAGTTCTCGAACCCCAAGGCATTTAGCAGCTCAAGTGGCTGTGTTGTGTATGAGGCATCTCTATTGGCCAAAATAGTGTATTAGTTGTGGAAAGAAAACAAAACCTTCAAACCAATTAAAAGTCCCTTTCCAAGTTAATAAGAGATGCACCTTATGCTTTTCAACAATGTGTCCCAGTCACTCTCACTAAACTGGTGACCTCCAACTTCTATAAGATGTACTAATGCATTCAGTGAGATGGAGACAACAGTCTGATCTGTTTTTTTAGCACAATCCAAAAGCAAACCAAGAAGCGGTGGCAACATGAAACATACCTCCTGCATCAGGGAAACAGGAAAGACAGTGAATAATTTCCAGAAGACTAATCACAACCATAACATTTATCTGCTGCATCGAGCTGAAAGATTAATTGAGTCAATTAATTTCAACTTCCCCTATGTGAATTCTTCTAATAGTACTCCAACACTTTCATTGTCATGTTCTCCACGCCAGCCTAGTTTTATTAGTATATGAGCAAGGGCAATAAATGGATATGCTGTTGGTGTCTTCTACTCAATCAAAATTTTCTCATTGTTGATACTGGCACAACCCAGCCAGATGATGTCTACTGGTTGGTAGTATGAGGACTCTTAGTATCTGCATACCGGATTAAAAAACAATCATTTTCTTTTTTTTCTTGCTTTCCCTTAGCAGGTAAAGGAGTCTATCTATCTGCCTAGCTTTGGTAGGTTTCCCCCAAAGCAATCCATAGAAATTCCACGAAACCTACGGTCAAACAGAGCAGATCAAGAAGCTCAAAATGGTACCTTGTAGAATGTATTAAAAAGGTTGCAGAGCAACTGAAGTGAATGTATGCTGGTTTCTCGAAACCACTCATCATCAGAAGAAATTAGACTTTCCTTCCCAGCATGTCTCACATGGTCAAAAATGGGAAACAAGACACGATGGAAGATACTCTCCCAAAATGATTGTGAAAACTCGCTACCTCTCTCATTCAGCAAATCAAACAAAACTTCTAGAGCGCAGCTTCTGACCTCAGGTCTTGGATCCAATGTCAGATCAGACAAGCCAGCTAACATTGGGAACCAGTAATGCTCAGTCACATCAAAAATTGTATCTACATTAGTGTCAATGGGCTTCAGAGCACCACCAGGTACAAGGCCCTAAAATCAGCAATCATATAGAAAATTATCAAATATCATGTTCTTAGCAGACAATCAACAAGCAATGCATAAGGATCTCCAATCTAACATGAATATAATGATAGTGACATTCTGTTGTAAAGGATTTAATAAATTGCAGCAGAGTATTGAATTTCCAACTTCAGAAGTTAGTTCAGCATGTATGCTGAAAAAGCAGAAAGGTTAAAGGAAAGATAGAGCATTCAATAAAAGAGAAACCAACACAAGCTGAAGCTAACACAAACCAGGTTACCTGGTGAATAAAAAAAGTGCCATACTCAGTTAATGCAAGAAGGTAAAGGCTGTGAAACAGACCTCAGCAAGACGATCTTCACATATCCGAAGAAGTGCAATAGCCTTCAAACTTATACGGTGAGAACTCTTGTTATTGGCAAATCTGATAAGACAGTTGACAGAATCCATAAAACAATCTCCGACGACCTGATCAAAGTGCTCCAAGATAACTGCAATATGTCCAAGGAATTAAATGTGGTGGAGAATCATGAGTAAAGGAAGACATACAAAAAGCAAACACAAGATAAACAGGTGTATTACCTTGTTCAACGTTTTCAAAAGCACTTTCAACAATTGACTCCAGTTCATCATCAGCAGCAGCCGTGAAAATCATGAAAACACTACGCCATCCAGACTTTATGCTGGCAACTTTAGACTTAATCATCTGCAACAAGAAATAAATCAATTACCTTCAGTAAAGATGAGTAGCAGCTTGTTTACAGAGTTTGTAATAGTTAACAATCAAGAAAATAAAATTCAGGACGGCTAAATGGGCATACTTGAACAATGCAGTCAACAATTAAGCTCCTTATGGATTCACTCCGACTATTCCGCATAAGGACAACAAATGGTTTGAGAATATCATTCTGGAAAGAAAAATTGGCAAGTTCAGCACGTTCCAAGTACTTCATACCCAGCTGTCGCAGAGAATCTATAGCATACATAGAAATATTCTCATCGTGATGGCTCCCAGCAGAGATAAAATGATTTGCCAGGACAGACCATATTCTAGCCCAAACCTGGAATAAATACCAACAAAAACCCCTAAACATTTAGAACAATAATAATGAGGACTATCCCTTCAAAAGATGTAGCTGAAAATGCTCAAAAAACTATGAATTTCAATATTTGGATGTCTTAACCAGATTATCATAAAGCATAAATTGGCACATCCAGTCCTGTACATACTGTATGCATGCCCCAAGCAAAAGTATTTTAGAATGCTTGTGCAAAATCATATGAAAACAGAACAACTGCTTGTAACAAATAAATATAGAAAAATTGCAATCAACAAATATTGGCAGAATACTAGTAAAAGAACATAAGCTTCTCTCATATGCAAGTCTAATGCGATCCTAATTGTAAATTTACCTAGTTTCCTGAGTATCAAAGCAAACTGGAAGCATCAAGAAACAAGAATCACTCATCTACTGAATCTGTTGGGCTGAGATTAACATAGAGTAAATGATCTGAACCTCATAATAAAAAGAAGAAAATAGTCAAACCTATATGGCAAGTAAAAGACAATTTCTTAAAGTAAGCCCAGGGAAAAGAGAGTTATCTCTAATCTGCTCCCTTATGCCCCTGCTACTCTCTTCCAAAATAATAGATGGCATGAAATTAGGTGGCAGAACCTGAACTAAGCATATAGATGTAAATTGGCACAATTACCAAAATTCATTGCAGAACAAAGACCAACAAAGAAGTTTTCAATAAATAAATGAAGTACCATTCGTATACGAGCCATATTATAATAGCTGATCTCGACAAGCTTTTGCAAACTGAACACACGTGCAGGAGTCTGTTTTAATTCTTCTGCTGATACACCACAGAGAGCAGTGAAGAACTCCACAATGGAATCACTGGGTAGTTTAACGCTATTCACAAAAACATGTTCAGCAGGCTTTCCAGCCAGCTCTCTTAAGGATTGAAGAACAGCATCCCTGGAAATCTGATTTGAACCATGCATAACAGATGCAGCAATAGCAGGAGTTGAAGTAATGAATTCAAGCCGAGAAACACATTCCAGTACTGCATTCCACGTATCTTGAAGGGAATCAGTTTCTGAGTCACATAGAGCAAGTAAAGTCCGCAATGCTTCGACATTTTTACTACGCATTTCCTTTGGGGCGTGCAAGAAAGTAAATCTGACATACAGACAAGAGACTAATTACCATAATCTATAAGATTTGCCTATGGACTAAAGACAAGCATGGTTGCTCATGTAATGGCCAAAAAATATCAAACACAAAAAAAAAGAAAACAGTATGGGACTTATGATTCAAGAGGAAGTAACAAGATGGAAAAAAAAAAAAAAAGGAAAAAGGGATTAACATGTACAAGGAAGATACTTGGATAAAAAAAAAACTGAACCAGGAAAAGGATCTTACCTGATCAGAGATGTTAAGAAAGCATAGCGCATGGTGTCCATTCCAAGGACATGTGTAATGTGTATTCCAGCTTTAAATCCCTCCATGCAGAGAACAACCCTAGGTTTGTTTTCACCTTCCCCCATGGTGACAGAGAAAGTAGCAAGCAAAGGCCACCCTACAGCTTCAACCATAGGCCTTACAATTTGAGTCTCTTGCACAGTATGAAAAACTCCCCTTCTTCCTCCTTGATTGCGGAATATTGCCTGTGTGTGTTTAATGATAGCTTCATTCTCTAACTTGGCATCAGTTGATGACATTCTTTTGGGGAGAGCCAGATTAAGAATATTAACAAGGCGGCCTCTCTCTTCACCTTCTGGCTTCTGTCTGCTGCTTTTCCCAATACTGAGTGTGTCATCTTTCATTTTTATCTCTTCCTTAACAATGGAATCATAGATCTCTTCTAGAAGATTGGTTGGGGCACAATCTTCAACATTATTTGTAGCATTCATCCGTAAAAAATCAGACTTTGACATTTTAGGCCAAACCATAGGATTATGTGCATCAGTATTCAGCATTATAACTGCATATGCAAGAACGTATGCAGTATCGGCATTTTTAAAAAGACCTGGATTATCAGCACAATATCTGCAAGGGACACAGGAGAAAAACAAGGAGTGAAAAAACAGATAAATTGCCTGCTAGCTATAAAAGAAAAACAAAAGATAAGATGGATGTAATCTGATCACAAAGTAGATGCCCATATTATGTTCAACTGTGTGTAAAATACAGGTGGTTATCAGCCGGTTGAAGATTAAACATAATTATTAAATCAGTACAAAGGCCTAAAGATAGTGGACCACAACCAAAGCAAGAAAAATCTTCAATCCTACATCTTTGCATTTTATCTGGATGTTTGTATATGGAAGGTATCTTTAACTTGCAATCAAAGCTCCTTAATGTGCAGAAAACAAGAGCTAGCTCCAATAAAGAGTGTCAGCCATTGAATTAGGTATAACCAACTAAAACTGGGAAAAAATAGGAATCACTTTCTAGTCGATAATTCAGAAGACATTGGATTAAATTAGAACCATTGGCTCCAATAAGGAGTGTCGGACAATGAATTAGAGATAAACAACCAAGGCCTGGAGATGGTGAGATACACTGCTTCAAATATAGCTCATAACAGGATGCAGAACAACAGTGTGCATTGTGGGATAACTGACAGCAGGCTTTCCATGCAGCACATGCACTATGACCTGTAAATGAATATTATTTTGGACTTACAGCTGATAACAGGGAAAAAAAGGGGAAGATAAGCAACTAAGAAACATAAAAACTTCTAGTTCTACAGATTATGATATCATTCTAATAAAGAAAGGGGCCATTCCAGCATGATGGACATGATAAAAGGCCAATAGGAGCAATTTTAAGAGCAATTACATTATTTTCTGGGCATTGAGAAGAGATGACAATAAATAGATTATCTGAGTTAGGACAAAACTCAACTCCACTAAGCTTAGGTTCTCCTCTCCCCAAAGAAAAAAAATAATAATAATAATAAATTGACACAACCTAATTAAGCAGCTAATGTAAGTGCAATGAAATGAGATATAAAACAACCAAAAAGGAGCAGTACAAATATTCAGCATTGCATGATAGCAAGAATTACATAAGATTACAGGAACAGCAAAAATCAAATGCAGATGGAACATATATACACCTCCTTTACCTTTCTGCAAACTTTTCCATGATGCGATCAATCTTTTGAGCTTCTCCTGGAAGTCTGAATCCTTTAAGAAACTCCCGAATAGCTGCATCAAACTTCATCCCCGAAAATTCCATGGAATCTACATAAGCATGCATGACCGCCAAGGGAAAATCCTCATGCTGACCCAGATAGTCACCAATCATGACCTAAATAATCATAAATGGTCAAACAAATAGAAATCCTCATAAACTATCACACAATAGACAATTGACACTTCACCTTGTCCAAACTGGGAGTGTTTCTTAGAAATTGGGCAACTGAGGTTGGATTATTTTCCACCAATCTGTTTGACATCAAATACTCTATGCCCTTCACAGGGTGCCTGTTGAACTGCAAAATAATTTAGCTGTTAGCCAGTCTTTTCCATGTCCTAAGCATCTAACAAGAAAGATCGTAAGATGTGAAGCTGAATCACCTCCAAAGTAGCGGCTTCCATGGTAGATTTGTGAGCCTTGGCCTTTTCAAAGTTATTGGGCATATCTTCTCTGGTTTTTGTCTCACCAGATTCTCTAGCTGAATCTTCTTCAAGCGACTGGATGCTTTTATTCTTCTTTGCTGATTCTCTACACACCTTCTCCCAGTCAACCAGTGACTTCAGCACATTGACAAGACACTGAGAAGGTCAAAGAACCACAGGTTATCATCGTCTTCTGCTAAGGCAGAAGCATAGAGCATAAATAACAAAAGAACAGGCTAAATAACTCGCTAAAACTTGAGACACAACCAACAGACAAGCCTACCTGAAGTGATGAACCTTTAATTGAATTAGTTTGGGATAAAGCAACAGAATTTGGATCTGCACTCTGAATCCCTTGTGCAATTTTTGACAGTGTGGTAACCTATATGATAAGCCAGACAACGAAAAAGACACCTTATTTGCATTACAGATTTTGCGTGACAGTGTATTAACAAAAAATAGACTAAAACAAAAATACTGAATGAGAAATCATACCATGCGTTCAAACAAGTTAGGGGCCTCAAGATCACAGTCATAGTTCACATATACATCAACAAGCATCTGTGGATCCTTGCAGACTTTCTCAAGCATCCTAAGGAACCACATTATATCAGATGATAATGTGATAAAATAAGCAAATGAAAAAATAATGAAGCCAAAAATTTCATTAATAGCAGAATGTCGATGGTAATTGCAAATTCAATCATTTAAGAAGAGTATAATTACCGCAAAACGCTTATTTTTTGGTTAATCTCTGAGCCATCCAAGCATCGTAGAACTATCAATGGAAAGAAGACACCAATTTCACCCTAAAATATATTTTTTACGTAGCTTGTTAAGAAAGGTGAAAAAAGCTTTATGCAAAGAGTAAGACAAACAATTACAGAACAAGTAGCTGTAACAAAGTGCACAGTTCATTGACATACTTTAAGACTTTCCCTGAATCGTAACAAAAGCACTGAGAAGATTCCAGTTGCATACTGCCACGAAAGAAAAGAATGATCACAGTATCAGCAGATCAATAGAAAAACAACAATTTCACTGCTAATCCTTGCAAAAACACATGTAGGAAAGAAGAACAACTAGATTCATTAAACCTGAAATATGACATGAGACTGCGAAACTGAAGCCCGCAACAAAGCATAAGAAAGATATGCTTTTACTGAGTCAATGAAATGGAAGTTCTTTGTAAATGAATGGCTAACCCCTTCCAACAACCCCTGAAATAACAAGCCGCAAATTCTTATTAGATCCTAAGAAACCCATAGATATCTATAAGAACATCAATGAGGCATTAAATGCATGGCAAAACTGCTTATAGATCCAAATGATACCACCACCCTTCCCCACATACAGTTCCATTGTAACCTAAAAGCAGATTTTCATATCTTTAACATTTAATATTATAAAACCTGTCAATTCTAGAAACCAATTCCCTGGGAAAGTATATATCCTCCAACCTTTTAGTGCAATCAAGTTGACATTCCCCATAGGAAAATAATGTGTATGAATTACACCACATTTGCATGTCTTCTTTGCTTCAATTTATATAATTAGACATTCCTATGATACCAAGTGGAAACTACATCTAGGACTAGTAATACAATGATTGACAACAAATGAATGACATCAGAAAGATGGTCAAAAGAGCATATAAGGGATAAATATTTCTTTAAGTTCAGTGATAAGGATCAATTTCATTAACTTCCAGTTCACAATCAAAGTATGCAAAGAAGAAGAAAACAGAAGATGAAAAAAAAAAAAAACAAAAAAAAAGCAGAATAAGAATCCATAAATTAACCTGCAGAAGCTCCAGAGACAAAATACGTGTCTTTGTTGTAACTTCATCATTATCTTCCTTCATACCCATCTAACAAAGTATATCCAAAATGTTACAAAGAAATTTTTGAAACTAACAACAAAGCCAAGAGAATACCGATATACCAACCTTGCAAAGGGTGCGGAATACCAGTAAAGCATCCCTTTGTCCAATGTTCATGGTCTCCAAGTCAATCCCTCTTATGATATTTAGTAGTTTTAGTTAGACAACAAAAAATCAATTATCACTGGGTAACAAATTGCAGAAGATTGTATTGGAAGTATATTTCCACATCCATACCGTGTTATTTTTTTACCATCTTCAACATGCACAGCTTTGTCAAGAACAGCCTCCAAGCCCTATATAACATATACAACTACGTCATCAGGACCACAACTATCAGAAGGCAAAGCTTAATGTGCGCACAATGGTCTAGTAATACTGTAATAACAGAGAAACAACATCCAAAACTGACAATCTTTTGCTAGACATACTACAACCAAAGAAAACAATGGGTATCAATGCTGCAGGGGTACTGTAATGTGTGTGCAGGAATGTGTCTTTCTTTTTCTTCTTCTTCTTTTTTTCATTTTTTATTTTTCTTTTTGGGAGTGGGAGATGCAGTAAGTAATGCCCAAAAGGAAAAAAGACAAAAAAATCCCCAATCAGAGTATAAACCTTAATATCAGCACCACCAGCAAGATTATGGAGTTCTTCAACAGATGCAAGAGATGTTTCTTTGATCTGGTTAAGTGCATCTCCCAAGGTCATTTCTTCATCATTTTGATCAGTATTTGGAGTTTCTTCAACTTTCTCATCTGGTTTCTCTGCTGAAGCAGCTTCTGTTTTCTTGGAAGAATCAGAAAAGGTTGTAACCTGGATTTGCTGTCCACATACTTTTATTAGTTGGATTTTTTTCATCATTTTCTACCGACAAATTAAAATAAATGACCATTTCAAAATTCCATACAGGATCAGTTTCCATTCTCCTGAACATGATGCTGATCATCTGAGTTAACATTGCCTTTGATGTTGCTTGATGTATGGGGCTCTTGCTGCACAACCAAACTGTGGCTCATGAGTGCTACTAAAAACAAATAATACGTTACAATCGATATGTTTGAAAATAAGGAACCATTAAGGGTTCCAAAAAATATACATATTAAGAAAGGAAAAACCTGTGAAGAGCAATATTGTAGCATATCCTGATGACTCCCAGCAAAGGCTCCCCATGTACTGTGTTTAAGATAGATATTTCAAAAGAGAGTAATTGGGAAAATTATCACCCAAAGCCAAAAGACCAACAAATCCATGATCCATTTTGAACCATAACCCACAATTAAGATAATGTAAACAGGCTAATCAAACCTGTTCTATATCACTACTATCTTATTTTACAATGCAGTAAGACCCATGGTTAGTCACATAAACTTACTGCACACGGCAAGATAGGTTAACCATCTAAAACATCTAAAAGATTGTGTTTTATCCACTAAACAATGTACCTCTAAACTTTGTAGATGCTACTGCAGTCAGAAGTACCTTTAACACTTGCAGAATTGTGCTGCATATGATGACCAATGGTTAACAGGGAAGACAAACATATCCAGAAAAATCATTGGAAACAACTGCACATAGATACCTATCAGGAGATGAATTATCAACACAACTGCAAACCATGTTTAGGATATCTGTAAACAGGGGGGCATTTTTACCGCCAACTAAGCCTGGATCTCCCTCAAGATGATCATATGCAATGAGTTTCTGTCACAAAAATTGCTCTAAATAAGCAGGCACTTATAATCCAACAACAGTAACAAACCTTATTCTTAGAAATGTTTGAGAAGTATTTGGGCTTTTCTTATCTCAAGCAAACTCATTATCTGAGAGATGCAGTCTAGAAAATAAACAAGGAGAAAAACACATCTGTATATCAGTATAATGATATATATCAAGTCATACATGAAGACAATCCAGTGCAAGGTCTACAATCTTTAAATTCTTTGTCTCAAATGCAAGCTTCAGTGGGTTCAGAACAAGCTCGACTTCAGCCGCTTCTAAGGTATACCCAGCATTTGCCAAAGCAGTTGTGATATTTCCGCCCAATGCAACTGGCTTACCAGCATGTTGTACCTCCTCAGAAATCTGTGTCTGATCTAACTGTGTTCCAGCTTGTGCAGCTCCATCTTCAGATTCAAGGGAGCTGACAACCAAAATGATCAAAAAAGCAATGCTATTAGAGTGCATATAGATCAACTTCAGCATCAGTGACAGCTACAGTTGAATCATTCAGCTTAAACACAAGTTTATACAAATATGTAAGAACCTGATTACAAACAATCTTGGTATAGTCCAAATTCACTTAATAACACTACATTCAAGAGTTTGCAAACTCAAAGATAAGATTGCATGCCCCGTACGTATGATAAAAACCAAGTCTCCATAAAAAGCAGCAAAAGCCAAACATTCATGTCAAACTGAAGGAATAGCAAAGTGTGTAAAAAGTTGTGACAATATAGAGAGATAAGAAAAGCGTGTAGTGTGAAGAGAAGCAATTATTAAGAGGCCGAAAAAATAAACTATGACAGAGCAAGCAAGCCTGCACGCGTGCACGTGAGAGAGAGAGAGAGAGAGAGAGAGAGAGAGAGATCTTTAGTTCTGTTAAAAATAGATTTGAGCACAAATTGAAGGCAAAAAAAGGAAGCGATGCCAGCAACAACATAGATCACAGACCATATGATGGGTAATTTTTATGGAAAGAAAAAATAATCCTTATGTTGTACACCAAAAATTAGAAATTGATTGGTTATTTACTAAGAAGTTGGCAACTCAAACACACAACAAAGAAAATGATTTGCAAATGGGTGCTGACGTGTAAATTTTTGTGAAGAATGTCTCGTGCAGAAGGTTTCTATCTTCTGAAGATGAGTATGAAAAGTGGGCACATAAGAATCCAAAAGGAAAAAAAAAACATGGAGATAAGTAAAACATTTCTAGAAGAGAAAAATAAAAGACAAATGATATAAACCAATCCATAATCACAACAGCTTGGTTGCTAATAAGTATTAAACAGCACATTCATAATTGCATACAAGCATCAGAGTGCCACAATGGTATGTTTCGCGAGCAGGCAACATTAATAAGCCCAAATGCTCAACATTGACTTTAATGACAATTCAAATTGCAAAAAAAATGACTATTAGATAAGGAAAACAAAGCTCTGGTATACACCTCCCTTCTCCAGCCAATGATGCTGCTTGACTAGTTTCATTGGATTTAGACGACTGATTCACCTCTTTTGAAATATCTGATATAATCCAAAAAAAAAAAACAAAAAAAGGTTAAAAGACATGTAAGCAACTAATAAAATTCTGGCATTACAATTATACCATAAATACATTGGGAAAAAAAAAATTAAAAAGTTGCAAATAGTGCAGCATTCACTTGCTCTTTCCTTGCCAATAGGCCAATTCAAGATCCCTAGTGGAGACATGGTTCATAAGGAGAAAATGAAGAAATTCTTCTCGATAGAGCTACTGCCAACTGGTCTATATAACGGTTCTCTAGAGAGTAGTAGTTCACAGCATAATGTTCCAGTTGATCTACCGATAAGTTCGAATTACCCTCAAAAATATACATATACAGTTTAATGCTAAGGTAAATGCAAGATAAGACACTCAGACTCCCAGAAGCCACGACGACAACAATGCAGACAGTAAAGAAATATCGTCACTCCAAACCCTAATGATCAGAAAACTGCAGCCCATGCTGCAATCTAAACACGAAAGAATGTCCAGTGTTAATCGGAATCTAGTTTCATTCAAGAAACAACTAACAGAAGCCGAAATCGGATCGGAACTACTGTCAGTCAACGAAGTCGGATCCGAATCCATTTCGGGTCAGGAAACGACAAAGAGACGAGTGATCACAGTAATGAAATGTGAAAAAGAATCTTAAAACCTAGGTAAGTTTGAACGGCCTTTTGGAGATCCGGAAACTTCTTGCCCGAACATTCTTTGACCATCGTCTCGAACGCCCGGCTCACGAAGCCCCCCGCAGCCATTCTTTCTTTATTCACAATAAACACAAACAAGAAGCAACAATTAGGCTACTGAATCAGATGGCGAGTCGATCAATTTTGATTCCGGAAACCAAAAGTTCTGGGCTACAAATGAAACCGTACGCCTTGTTCTATATCAGATCTGTCGTCGTCGTGCTCTGTGTTTTTTGTTTTCCCTCTCACCGTCGCGCTCACTCCGGTCACGGTGCCCCGCCCGTATTCGTTTTTTCAGCAAGCGGACATCTTTTGGATCTCTTTCCCGTTGCACACGTACACATATATACTATATATTTTTATTTATTATTTTTTTCTTACTTATTTACTTACTAAAAATAAAATTTTAATTTCAAATTTAATTAATTTTTCATAATTCTGATAAGCATGGAAAAATTTACTTACTTAATTTTTTTTTTTTACATGAAACATTGATGTCATTAAATACTAAATTTCTATAGGGTGAAGCTCTAATAACGTCGCATGTAACAGAAGTCACCCCCGCTATTTGTCGCGTCAAGAGTTTGTTCGGTTTTGGTGTCAATTATACGCCGCACGCAAACTGGGCAATGAAATTTCGAGTGCTTGATACAAGCAGCTTTGTGACCATTTGCTATTTGCGACGGTTCAAATTGTCAATTTTCAAAGTAAGGAAAGATTAAAGCTTCAAATCACTGCATTTCCTGGAGTTGAGCGAATCATTGATTAAGCTCAACCATTTGTTACGGATTCATGGTGCTGCTGACACCTTATCTCGCAAATTTCCTCTTTCGAATCCTGTTATAATTTTTGAAATGAGTTAAATAAAGATGAGATAGTGCGTGGGCTGTCGAATTGTCCCTGTACCGCATTAACATTAACATCTTGGGCACATGCATCTTTATCATAATAGTTTATGATATTTCGTCCGACACAATCAAACAAAAATTTCGTTACAGCTATTATGATATCATATTGCTTGTATTAATTTGTTGAGCAAAAGCATCCCGTCAGCAAATACCCATGCTTGGTTAATTGAAGCTTAAATGAACATTGAATATGGTCTTTAATGTTAAGAAAAATCAATCTCAAAAAAGAAGCCGCGCAAGTAATACATTCAAAAGGCATTTATGTACACAGTTCGCTTCTAATCCAAGATCGTCCAAAATTGATCCTGCCCCTCACTGGCACTAATTGTCATTCGAACCTGACTAATCGGAGAGAACATCCCAAGATAAGATATAGGGCAATAGAAAAAAAAAAAAAAAAAAAAGTAGGCCGCACAAAATCAGGAACAGCAGCGTCCCAGATCACATCAACAAATCATCCCCAAAGAGGTACAAGATTCTCTCCACTGCCCAACTGGGCTCGGACCTGGTCCAGGCCAGGCCCTGTGAAGCCGTCAACAGTGGGGCCCTACACAGTGGGCAGGTCTTGTGATTATCATCGCCGTCATCTTGATCGCAGCCATGACAATGATCCACCCATCTATCAATGCAATTCTTGTGGAAAACGTGGCGGCAGTTCATCAGCTCCCTGACCTCATCTCCAACGATCAGCTGCCTCAAGCAGACGGCACACGTGTCGCAAGCATTTGATACCCTCTCCGTGAAATCACCGTATATGGTCAACATCAGGCTGTCCCTGATCTGCCGAGATGAATGAACGGGATGGGATTGCCGCACAGAATCACTGCCGGCAGAGGAGGGTAAAGGGGCTCTGTTACTGAGCATGACAGCCCAAGAAAAAGCCCATCTCAAGAGCGCCAAAACAAGAGCCGCCTTGTATAGGAGATGGGCTGCCGTTAAACCCGAATCTTCCACAAAGAAACCCATTAAAAAGCAAAGAAAACTGATCAATCTGGGGGATGCACGAAGAGGAAACAAGCAAAAGAGAGCAAGGGAAGAAGAGGGAGACTCAAATGAGCATCTGGGTTGCTTTATAAAGGCAAACGGGGCAAAGGCTTGGTGTATTTATTTATTTGTTTTTATTTTGTGTGTGTGTGCGTGGAATAAAGGGTCCCGACGGCATGGTGACGACGACTAATGAGCCTCTTCTCTTTTTCTTTTGTTTTATGAAAAAGTAATTGACGTCTTCAAGAGAAAGTAAAAGGGATAATATATCCGGCAATCAAAGCGAAAAGTAGAAGCAACTGGTGAAAGTGAATCATGAATCGTGACATTGAAGAAAATTTGAGATGCGATCATCTTACTCATTCTTCTTCTTGTGACCAACATCTCCGTGCCAAGTTGCCCATAATCAAAACTGGTGATGAATTCTAACAAAAGTGTGAAGTAGCCATTGTCGAAGTTTGGAGTAGCCATCTCTAGTCATGATCCCTTTTTCTATCACCTGGTTGCAACTTCTTTCAAATAAAGGCAATATTAACTTTAATTTTTGCAGAAAAAAAAAAACTGATTTTATAATTCAAATGGTCACCATGGAGTAGTTTTAAGCCCTTAAATTAAGTGATTTCGGTTAAGTAAAATGTTGTTTTTTCAGCTGGCATACAGCGTTATCCTCGTCCGCTTCTGCAAATGCTCACCAACTCCGAAAGTAATACTTTAAAAAACAAAAAGGAAAGGGGTAAAAAGTACTATTTGCCTAGATGTACAGCAGAAAACAGCAGACAGGTTAGATATTTTTGTTACAAACACGTGAGAAATGACTCCATTACACGCGTAAATTCCCCCATCCTAGTCGGATCCCACAAACTCACCCCGATTATAAGCTACTTTACAGTGCATTCAAACGAGAGAGATCATTACACCACACGCGGTTGGAGCTCCAGAAAATGGTCCGCGTAAAAACACATTAACATATTTCGTACCAAAAGGCAGTCAAATACACTAGAAACCATCGTCTTCCAGTCCCCTCCAAAACCCTCTAACCAATAAAGAGTCGCCACCATCTCTAGATTTCAATATGATGTTGCCCTTTCCTTCTGTAATCAAAATCACTCCTGCTATGATGATAATGTTTTGAACGCCAATCCTTGTTGACGATGACAACGAGGATTTCATAAAAAAAAAAAAGAAAGAAAGAAAAAAAAGATGATGATGTGATGCGCAGAAAGTTGCTCGATTGCAATGAGTCCAGTTGATCTTCACAAAGTTATTTCCAACCAACCAAAGATGATGACCCATGGGGGCACCGAGGAAAAAACATATTTCTTAGGCTTCAGAAAAAGTAGGCATGAGACGCCCATTTGCTGCTCACCTGCTGCTGTGCACCACAAATATCGTACAGAGCCATTTGGCACTTTAAATTAAAAGCCCTTTCTTCAGGAAAACAGGGAACTTGCACATGCACGCCCACATTACAATGGAGAACCCCACGTTGCATCAAAGGCTAGTAGGTGGGCCTTGCTTCCCATGTTCTTTTATTTTCTTTCTCATCTTGCATTGCAAAGTTGCAGGGGCACAGTCCAACGGTGTTTCCCCTAGAAAAGAAAGTCCGGATTAGAATCTAGGGAGGAAAAGCACTTGCACAGATACACGGATCAACTTCTAAGTTCTACTCTTTAGTCTGGCAGCTACGTACAACCTATGTTGTGCTATTTGACTTCTAATTTTAGTCGTCCTCTTAAGATATTGAAGCTATCTAATACTCTGATCAACCTTAGAATGAATACGCCCGACCAAATAAATTATTCACCAGTTTCTGCAGAAATTCAGGATTAGATGAGTAGAAGAGCCTGATAACCACACTCTAAACTTTCAGCAACTTTAAGACCTTGAAAATGTATCTTCCTGTATTATCTGTTGTATAATGCCACATTATAACTTTTCCATCAAAATATCTCTGTATCTGCCTTACACATCTTTGGTCCTTGCCAAACAATTTGTTAACACTGGCATGATTATTAGACACCGTGAGCAAACATAAACTTGACTACCTTGTGCATTCTTGTAGTCCAGGCTTGCACCAGACTCCATGAGATAAATGCTATCTCAGGTTGGTTAAACAAGGCAGCCTATGGTTGATTATTCTCTAATCAGGGTCAGTGTTTCAAAAAGCAATTTCACCAACATTAAGGAATGGGAGTTGGAATGCAAGAGCAAGGGCAAATCATTACCAGATGCAGCAAAGACATTCCTTGCCTATCATGGTAATTTGCATCCCCGCTCCCCCCCCCCCTCAGGGCCAGTATGACAATGTCTAGGACTCATTTATGGGTTTCAACCTGCATTAAAGATGGTAAATACCTCACTGAAAAGCTTCTTGATGGTGACAGGATTGCCATTCTTTATAGCTTCCCTTAAACCCTAACCACAAAGAACATGATAGTAACAGAGACCTGAATTACCAAATCACAGCAAGTAAAATGTTTATACAAGGCCAGAATACCATCTCAAGTAGATTATACCTCTCCATTAACCTCATAGTCCATTTGAGGTTTATCATCAATGCCATCACTCATTTGGGTGTGACTGAACATTGAACTGCAAATGATGCATAAAAGAAACATTGAGAAAAGCCATAGTAAGATTTTTACTAAGCATCAACCTCCACAACCCAATAGCTTGAAATCTAAACAAAGCAAGATCCTTGATTCAATACTGTAGGTTCAGAACAGTAAGTCATGCAAACGAAGGAGGTGCATTTTTTTCATATTTCCATCCCACCCAAAGACTAAGAAGAAACCAGAAAATAAATGGTTTACACATTCAGGCATGTGAAGGAATGACTCCAGCACTAGGCTAGACGAAAGTGGAGAATCCCAAAACAGAGCTTGTTTTGGAGCTTCAACTTGATTAAATTTATCAGACTATTAAAGTAAACATAAAATTGTCGAGGTTTGGCCTGCAAGGCAAATACAGAGTTCCTTTCCACATGGCAAGAAACCTCTTTCTAGTGGAGTACGAGATCATCTTAGTCCCAATTTGGTAAGCCAATCTGCATGACTCCACCAGATAATGAGGGAATGCGAGATTTTGGCTGCGAAGTGTGAAGAAAAGCAGAAATAGAGGTGGTTTTACTGCATATTTCTCATTAGTTTTACATGGAAATATCATGTAACTTTTAATACTAAAAGACTCTGTCAGCTGCATTGATGCCCCAACCAAAAAGTGAGAAACAAGAAAAAAAAAATCACTCTTCACAATAAGACAATGTCAAAAACATTTGGTGTCAACAAAACAATGGCACCATACACATGGATTGGAAAAGGGCAGAGTCCACATTGAAAACTATTGAGTCATGCTCTCAATACTTTGAACCGTGTAGAAAAAACAGACTCAACTTGTCACTAGCAGAAAGTAGATATCGGGCATCGGTAGAAAAATTACCTAGGTTGGTTGTTTGATGCGGAACCTTCGTTCTTCAATACGCCATCTATCTCTTAGGTTTTGGCATTGAAACAGTGGCAGAGCTGGAGGGAGCCTTGATTGCTAAATAGTGATTTTTGAAATGTTAAGGTGCAGTGATATCAGAGAGGTGCACGAACTGCAGAACAACTAGACAAATATATACCTGCAGGGGAAGTGCATTGGAAATAATATCGACCTCCAATAAGCACCGTACAGTCTATCTTTTTTAATTATGTAAAATCTTTATTTTTAATTTTAATTTTTAATTCTTATTTCAAATTCTTTATTCTAAAATCTTAAATTCTCGTGTTCCCTTAAAACCATCAATTCTATTTTTTTTATTTTTATAAAATACTTATTTTTAATTTTTAATTTTTAATTTTTATTTCAAATTCCTTATTCCAAAAACTAACTTCTCGTCACCTTCTTGCTTGTTACTACGATCGCCGTGCCATCTGTTTCTGTTGCCGTTTATTTTTTATTTTTGAGCTCCAAAAATAACATCGATTCTGATGCCATCTGCGATCTCTCTGGCTCTCACCGTGAAACGCTGGCGTTCTGGCTGACACGTTGTTCCTATTAATGTTGGCCTTTGCGCTAATATTTGCCCCGGCCTGTACCCTGTTCAGAATATCTCATAATTAGCAGCCCAAAAATTGTGAACGGAGGAACGCTTCTCAAATAAATTTACATATTATGTTATAATATTATTATAATTTCAGATTACTTATTTTTAATTACACATATAATTATAATTAATAATAAAATAAAAAATATATTTAATAATTATAATAATATAATATGAATTTGCATTTAAAATATATTAAATTGATTAAATGTATAAATAGAATTTATTTATTAAAACTCTAATTGTTTGCTACAAATAAACATTTTTTAGTTAAAATTAAACAGAAAAAAACAAAAACTGAAATATGCCGTTGACTTTATTTGCACAAATTTTTTTTTATATAATTCTAACTACTTTTGGCTCACACATTCATTTATTAACGAACTTCAAGACCCTCTTTAATTAAGCATAAAATTCTATTTTGATTTATAGATACCTTTTTCTTCTTTTCTTATCTTTTGGAAGGTTCCTAATGTTACAAATTATATAGTAAAAGTAAAATTCTAATAAATTTAATATTAATTTTTAAAAAAGTAAATTTCAAAATTTTTTTATTAAATCATATGGTAAAAAATAATTTATAATAATTTAATTTAACTAAGACTACACTTGATTAAACATAATTCTTTGTAAAACCTTAGATTTAAATAGATTAATGTTATTTTGTGCCAATTTTGAATAGATTTATATTTCAATTTTGATTTAAAACTTTTCACTTATAATTTCTCTTTTTTTTTTTTCTCCCCCCACCCTCAATAAGTAAAACAAACCACCCACATGACAAAAACCTAATTTAAAAAAAAAAAAATGATTCACAAGTACAAAATCATGTACTCAATTATACACAGTAAATAAAATAATAATAAATAATATAAATTTTCTAATAATAACAACTTTTTTTTTTAATTAAAACAATGGGCGAGGTAATGATGGCTCGGTCCCTTCTGTTTACTATAAGACGCTCTCTCAATTGTTTTTTTTTTCACTCTTCCGTTTATTTTTTCTTTTTTTTTTTTTTTACTCTCTCTCACAACTTTTTCCCCTTTTCTCTGTGTACAGTAAAGAGACCGAGACACTTTCAGTCTATTTTTTTTTTTCTTTTTTTTAACGAAGCAAAAGGTCACTGCGACCAGTGGCCCTCGCTCTCCCTCACAATTTCTTTTTCTTTATATCTTCTCTTTCCTCTGCAGGGCAGAGGCACCCAGACACTTTTTCCCGAAAACCAATAAAAAATTGCTGCATCACCCGCCTAGCTTTGCCTTAACCGGGGGGGGGGGGGCAGGTGCTCTCGAACTTATCAAGCCTCGTGTTCGAGACATGGTAAGTCAAGGAGAGGAACCGAGAAACAGGAATTGTAAAAACATTGCTGCCTCGGGACTTTTTTTAAAAGGCAACCCGAATTACGCTCGTGCTAAAATACCGTGTGGCTGTGATAATTAATTGAGATGTTTCATTTTAAACAATTTTAATTTTGCTCGCCACTGCCTCCCCTCCCCCCCAACCACACCTCCCCGCCCCCGACCCGACCCTAAACTAACACACACCACAAGACAACATTGAAAACCGGACATTGTTTTCGTGAAGAGAGAGGGCAAAGCCGTGGCTCTAGCCACCACCCTTGACGTTAGCCAAAGACAGGAAGATAAAAGAGAAATTGGAAGCTTTATTTTATTTTATTTTATTTTATTTTGTTTTTGTTTGATTAGAGCCAAGTCCCCGGTCTAACTCCAATGGAAGTTGAACCTGATCCGGTTGAGGAGTTGAAGCCAGAAGCTGTGGAAGAGGAAATGAAGAAGCAGGAGCAAGAGCAAAAGGCGGCCAACTACAAGGCTACTGTTGCTACTCAAGCAGATGATGCAGACCTGGGATCTCGCAAGGTCGACCCCGATTTGTCTCAGAAAATTGGGGTTGCCCCCTCCAGGTACTAGTTTTTTCTCACGCCCCATAGAGAAAAATAAAATAAAATTTCTGTGTCTGTTTCTCAGCTTCGAAGCCCCAAATTGGAGAGATAAGGAGGAAGAGGAGAAAAAGGAAAAGGAAAAGAAGTCTTCTTTTTATCTTTTTGGTTAATAAGAAACGATAATTCTGAGCTAGAATGAGTTAAGGATGGCTCCCATACACCCTTTGAACTCTGAGGGCATCTTTAGGAACGCCCAAGTTTAAAAGGACATTACGAGTTGGATTTGGAGAGAACTGGTTAGATTCGCACATGTATGGTGCTTTTTTGTTTTTAATCTAAAACTCTTCAATTGCTAGTAAAATGACTGGAGTGGGAGGAAGAAACTTGGAAATTTTTGATCAGAGAGAGGAGGTTCAAATTTTGGATGCAAATGAACCAAGCAACTGATTGTGTAACTCCTAGTCTGTTTTCTTTTGCTTGGATTGTTTTTTTAGGGACTTTGTTTACATTTCCGACCGTCATAGGAACAGATTCGAATGCATGTACCGGGTTTGGGCTTGATTTATTCTCCACTTTCCCACATGATTCATCATAAATTTGTACTGCATGTTTATCAAAGTGCTTCTGCAGGTGGGGGAATATTTGTAGTCATACAGAAGATAAATCCTTTCTTATGAGAATTTCTTTTGAAGTTGGACACCGTAAACAAGTTCAACATATGGTAATGATTTATCGTTTGTTTCTGAAGGCTTGAAACAATGACAACATCCAGACCAGATGCCATCATTCCTGCTGGGGATCAGCTTACAATTTTCTATGGGGGAAAAGTAGTTGTGTTTGATGCAATTCCTGCAGAAAAGGTTGACAACAGACTACAACAGTCATGTCATAATTGTGTTTTGGATATAACATTTGATCCTAGGATTTTGACCATATTTCATATACTTAGGTCCGAGAAATAATGCTCATTGCTGCTGCTGCTGCTGTTAAGCCTGATGACATTAAGAAGACTGGCCCTGCTTCTCTTGCCCTTACACCAATTCTTACAAGGACTCCTTCAATGCAAAGCACTACTGGTGGTTTAGCTTCACCTCAGGCTCAAGTGTATCCTGTTGATAAGAGTTCGCTTCGCAACTTGCAAGCTGGTAAGGCTCTGCCCTCTTGCTCTCTCGCTCTCTCTCTCTCTCTGTCTCTCTCTCTCTCTCTCGCTTTCTATCTCTGACATCTGTAATTGACTGTTGATTCAGAATTACCAATTGCTAGGAGAAACTCTCTTCAGCGATTCCTTGAAAAGAGACGAGACAGGTACCTCTAGTTATAATTGGGACCTGCCACTCTCCCAATAAAAGGCATCATATAATCACATAATCTTAAGAGCAGATCTTGCTCTTACTGTTGATTTCAATTACTGTTGATTTCATGTTTTGCACATCTGGCATCGTTAGAACTTTTTTCACTTTAAATAATCACATTGCGCAAGACATTGAACTTTATTTCATTTTTCTTTGTGTTTCCTTGCAGATTGGTAAGCAAAGGTCCATATCCCACTTCCTCAGGAGCCAAAATGTCCGAGGCCACAAAAACTGATTTCAGTGCAGAAGCTTCGATGGGCGCTGCTTGCTTTGAGAAACCTCTCGCGGGACAGGAAGAACATCAACGAAAGGCTGTTGCCAACCGTGCCTGAAATTGGGCGCTAAGGCTTTTATGAATTGTGGGAACCTTTTATCTAATCGCACTGCCAACATTTTATGTTGTGTTGTCGTGTAAAACAATTGTAGGCGTACACGGGAATGCTCATCTTTGACTTGCTTTTGGATGGATTATGGGGACGCGTACACATTTTCTTGATCAAACAAGCAAGAATTTGTTCCCCCCTTAACCACGTCCAAAGGTGGATGAAATATGTATAAAAGTGAGTAACAAACAATTGACATGTATGCAGCCCGTGTAGCTTATTGGCTGACTATCTTGTGTTTTACTATGAGTGTTTGACATTCTGATGTGATTTATTCTGAATACTACTACTACTGAACAACATCAAAAGTGCTAGAAGATGGAAGTGGAGTCTCCAAACCTTCAAAGCGCACCACTAGTAGATTTTATATAGACTCACGGCTTATAACCCTATGGCAGATACTTTGTCCGTGGAACCATGTTGTTAGGAATTTCTAGTACAAGCACTCAGCAAAACCTGAAGCTATAATCTGGAAACAAATTTTAGGATGCCACGAAGGAAAATCTTGTTTGGGTCCAAAATGAAAACAGAAAGACGTCCACGTCAATTACCGCATTGCTGAGTTGTAGATCAAACTCGGAAGCTATCTAATACATCCAACCTGAATCATCTACTACAATCTAGTGCACGCTACGCAGAATTCCATGGATATAGCCGCCGGTCATCACCAATGAAACCAAAGATACAACTCCTGCAGGGAATATCTTTCCAGACTTTGCAAAACGAGAGCCCATCACTGCTGTGAGAGCTGCAGACACCCCTGGAAATTTGAAGTACATTCATTAGCAAGCAAGTAATAATTGGGAAACTTCAATAGAACATAAAAGCTTCCCATACCAGGAACAATTCTTACCATCGGCGTCCATCCAAACATAAAAGCCTTGGTTAAAGCGAAACAGATTTAAAAGAAAGCAAACAAAAAAAAAAAAAAAAAAGGAAAGAAGACCCATAAGCTCTTACCAAGCCCTATGGATGACGCTAGAACTGGATTAGCCGGAAGCTGCGTATAGACATAACACAGCACTGCTGCAGACAGTCCCCCTGACAAGAGAGACTTCTGGCTACCGCTCTTCAGATAGCCCATAAGTCCTCCCACTATAACAAAATCAACAAGAAGCCGATATGAAATACACATACACGGTACCAAAGCATCATCCTTGGGGAATAAAATTGGACTAAACAACAGGCATATCGTCGATCACAGCCACACAGCTAAGCTACCAAGTTAAATTTTGCAGACAGATCAATCTTGAGCCATCCCAGATCAATCGATTCAGAGAAATCATATCAAATTCAAATGAAATCTCAACGGTAGCATGGAGACTAATGCTCATCAGTGTTCACTTGGCATTGTTATAGAGAAATTCGATATCTACTTATGACAGAGGAACTTAATAAGTTGCAACCTCATACTGATTGGTTAATCAGATAAATGAAATTAAAGTAGCTAATAATTATAGATTATTGAACTTACTCCCAACAAGAGCAGCATAACCAAGAGTCAATTTCTGGGACATGGACAAAGCCATCTTCCTCCTGCCGTCGCTATTTTCCGATGATCCTCCCTCTCCTTCCTTCTTGCTATCACCACCACCACCACCTCCGCCTCCTCCTCCTCCTCCCTGGCCGCTGCCAATATCTCCGTAACCGTCGCCTCCGCCTCCGGCTTCCGGCTCGATCTGGATATCGATTCCTTCGTTTGACAAGTCTACGTTATCGTCAAGGACCGTGGATGCTCTGGTATCGGCAGCGATGGCCCTGGCGACGACGATCGGCTTCAAACGTAGCTTTCCAGGGACAAGTAACCTCTCACTCAAAGACTGCTGCAGCCGCGGGGATTGTAACGTAGTTGCGCGAGCACGAAATCCAAACTTGGAAGCCTTCAGAGGAAGATGAAGAAAAGACGACTGAGAAGCAACTGACCCCAACCCTGCCATTTGATTCCAAGCCTAAAGTGGGGGGGGGGTTTTCGGGTACTTTTCCAATTTCCCATCTTTTCTGGCACCCGACGTTGCTTTCCACTGGGTTCTGGAAGGCTGGTAGATCCAACGAACAGAGGCCAGGACCAGTTCACTTTCAACTGAGCCCGTTTGGGCCGTAAAAGGGCTGGCCCATTAAAACCCTAAGAATCAAAACCCAAGAAAAAGAGGGGGAGACGCACGATGACAACTCATCGAGATCTCTGCAATTTTTCTAACAACACGAGAAAAGAGATCGTGATTGACGGCTTTTTTGGTCTTTTCATTTCTTGGTTTGTTTTTTGTTGTGTGTTTTTTTTTAATAACCATGTTTGTTTTGGTTTTTTCCGGTTTTTGTTGGAAACGAAATGTTTGGCATGAGCAGGAATCCAATTCTTTGGATTGGAGGAGTGAATTGACTTGTAGACACGAACCCCACCACGATGTTCACAGAGTTCGAGAGAAAAATGAGACAGGATTCCTCGACGAGGAGGAGGCCGAAAAAAGAAAAAGAAAAGAAACAGAGGAGGAGGCGTCTTTTACAAAGGTCAGCAACAGCGACACAACCCTTTGACATGTAAAAAAAATGTTTGCGCCCGGTGCCACTTTGCTTTGCTTTGCTTTGCTTTTACTCTACCCAAAAACGTATTTTAATATATTGTTTATATAAAATTATCATCTCGGAGCTTCTTTGTGTATTTGCTTTTCTTCGTGTGCGATCCTCGCAGAGCAAACGCACTCCTTCCTTAGGCTTTGTTTGGATCTAGGCCTCTCCGTCTGAGTCATTTAAGTCAGAAAGAATCCAATGCCAAGTTTCTCTTCTTTTATAAAAGAAGAGTCAACTGGGTCTCGTGTGGGTGGTGGGCATGGACGTGGTGTACTTAATTGACCACTTCTTCATTCTCCTACTGGGTCACTCTTTGTCCATTTTGTAGTGTCAACGCCAATCCAACAAAAGCAACAATCTTTCCCCTGGCAACGAAGCCTCCTCCTCTCCTTCCTCTACGTAAGCTTTGCTCTCTCTCTCTCTCTCTCTCTCTTCTTTTGTTGGATTTTGGGTTTGGCTCTGGGTTTTTCCTTGCTCTAGGCTACGCCAAGCTTGTTTCGAGTACATCTTATTTTCCAGCTTTCTTCCCTTTTTCTCTGTTGATTTTTCTTGTTCAATGTGTGTTCGTGTCCGCACTGTTTCTTTTCTTTTCTGTTTTTTTTTTAATCTCCATCTTGATCCTAACATTGATTCTTCCGTTTTGTTTCATGGATGAATGCCCTTATGTGTGCCTAGGGAAAATTTTGACACGATTCTCTTTGTTTTGCTGTTTTGCTTCCTTCTTTTTTTTTTTTTCACCTTTGACATTTGCCAAGATATAACGATTCAGCTGCTCCATGTTTTGCTTTCCTGTATTAGAGTTGACATTAGAATAAGAATCGACTCAAAAATTATATCTTTTATTTATAGTGGTTGTTGTTCTCCCTTTTTCTCTGGATGCCAATATCCCTGTGCCTTCTCTCTCGTAAAAAGTTGATTTCTTGACGCCCTTTTAGGTTTTTTTCCTAGGCTTTTTCCCTTGCTTTTCTTTTTCTTTCTTTTGGTTAATTATCTTCCTGGCTGCCAAATTAGCGAGTTCATTTTTGCATTTGAAGAGTTGATCTCTTTTTCCATGTGTCCCAGTCTGAAAATTTCTTCAAATTTCCATGGATGATTTTACCCCAGAAATCTTCAGTTATGCTGAGTCCCGACCCAAATTGGCCTTTTCCAAAGAGAACTTTTTTTTTTTTTTTGTAATAATTCTCTACATTTATGGTCACTTAGTGGAGGGCATATAGAAGGAGGAATCCTTGGGAATTTCTTTCAATTTTGCTCTGTGTTGAATTTCATGAGAAAATGCTAAGGACTATTGCATTTGTTTGTGATCGGATACAGAGCCCATATTTTCTTGGGATCTTGAATCTTTCTTTTAACTCCTTCGTATGAAAAGTACAAATGCAAGTTGAATTTCATAACAACTCAATGGGCTTCGTTTGTCTGACAGCAGCTGCTTGCGAGTTTCTAATCAATGGAGCAAAGTTCTAGCCGGGAATTAAGGCCAAACCGGAAGAGGAAGTTGCAGGAAAAAGATGAAGGAATGGTCAGCTTCTCCTTGGATGAGCTAAACCAAGACCTTCTTGAAAGAGTTCTTTCCTGGCTACCGACTGCCACGTTCTTTCGCCTTACATCAGTGTGCAAGAGATGGAAATCAGTTGCCCATTCTGCTAGTTTCAAGCTTGCCTGCACCGACGTTGCTTCCAGAGATCCGTGGTTTTACATGGTTGATCCCAATCTTAACCAATCAACCATCTTTGACTCTGCTGAAAGAAGTTGGAAGAAACTCAATTATCCACCTCTGCTCCAAGAAAACTTGAAACAAGATTCCATTCTTGTTGCAGCATCTGGTGGATTAGTCTGCTTCCGCCATGAATCAGGCAACTTCATCATGTGCAATCCCGTGGTGGGGTCCTGTCGCAAACTTCCTGAAGTGCATCCAGCACTAGAAAATCAATCTCTTCGTGCCATTGCGATGACCACATGTTCAAAAGACCAGTACTCTTACAAGCTAGTGTTGGTTGCTGATGAAACACCAAGACTCTCGTGCAGGGTCTACCGTTCAGACATCAATTGCTGGGAAGAGGAGATTTTGTTGAAAAGAGAGGCCGACAAGTCCCAAGAGTTGGACCCGAACGACGACAGTGCTGTTTACTACCTTAGTAAATGCGGAAATGTAGTGGCTACTGACATGCAAAGAAGCCCATCTAAGCAATACTCATCAGTTATAGCTCGCAAAGATGGAGAAGAGGTTCTCTATTTCCTTAGTTCCTCGGGTACTATTATATCTTGCAATCTGACCCAAAAGTCCTTCTCTGAATACCCGAGGTTATTGCCTGTCCTTTCTGAATACTCCATTGATTTGGTAGAGTGCGGAGGAGAGATGCTGGCTGTGGTTTTATCAGAGTTTTGTGAGAGTGCAAGCCTTAGGGTCTGGAGGTTCGATGAGGATGTCCGATTCTGGCATCAGATTGCCGTAATGCCGCCTGCAATGTCACACGAGTTCTACGGCAAGAAGGTGGATATAAACTGTGTTGGAGCAGGCAACCGGATATTTATTTGCCTTAGCTCTGCAGAGTTTTTCTGTTATGTTCTGTGTGATTTGAGGACATGTGAGTGGATCGAATTGCCCAAGTGCTTCATGAGTGGTGAAACTGTGGAGTTCATGTCTGCCTTCGCATTTGAGCCAAGGATTGAGGCTTCTGTCTGAGATATAGTTGTTTGGCAAATTAAACACGCAAATTTTTTTTTTTGGGGTTCAATTTCTTATTTCATTTTTTGTTGTCAAGGCCTTCCCTTTTCCTGTCTGTTAGTTGTCTGTTCCGCCATGCTTGTTCAGAAACGAGGCCAATGGAGGTCAGCATGAAGCTGGCAATGGAAAAATTCCGGAATTTATTCATTCACTAAACGCCAATGATTTCGTTTCATTTTTTGACCCCCAAGAAGATGTCAGAACTTCAAAAAAAAAAAAAAGACTGAAAAAAAAATTGAAATCTCTCCATCTTTCTTTCTTTTTTGTTACTTACGTTAAGTCAGATGACTTTAGTTTACAATATGACAGACGTCGTTTTACAAAAGTTATTATATATATATATATATTTTTTTTATTTTATTTTATTTTATTTTTAAAGAGGCGTGGCTCGTGCAAAAATGGTCAGGTAAGCCCATGCCACATGGACAAGGTCATAACATTTTTCTCTTTCTCCTTACGTGGCGAAACATAATTGACTGAAGGAGAAACCAAATGAACGCGAAAGTGCAACCGATCATTTCTCGGACCGCGTCCGGTTCTAACTTTTCCAATTTTCCCCCTGCGCAAGAAATGCAATCGCAAATAAATTCACAATTCCAAAATCAGAAAAGAATCAGTAGAGAAAGGAAGAACGGGAGAGGAGGAGGAGAGGTGAGAGCAGAGGCAATTGTTAACAGAAAAAGAAAGGAAAAAGGAAAAAAAGGAGGAGGAAAGAAAAATGGAGAGCGAGGAAGGATTGAAAAAAGACATAGAGGAATTGCAGAAACAGCTACGAAAGAAAGAGAAATTCGAGGAGACAGTCGCTTCTATCAAATCCATTCTCCATCGAAACTACCCTTTGGCCTCCCCTTGTCTTCGCAAGTCTGTAAGTTCGAACTAAACCAAAAAGGCCGCCCCCCTCTCCTTTATCTTTATAATTCGATCTCTATTATTAATATTTGATTATAATTGGATTCGATTAATCAAATCTTGTTTTTTTTGGGTGCAGATTTACTCTGTTGTTTGCCGGGTTGCGACTATTCTGAAGACCAGGTACACGGCTCCAGGCTTCTGGCTTGCGGGATTACGGCTGTTTGAGGAGGCAGAGTCACTGACGTCTGACTCTTCCGAGAAGGAGCACCTCAGGAATTGCATTGCTCAGGCCAAGGAGATTTTGCATTGCCAGGACATTCCTGCTGTTGATGTCCCTGATTCTGACAGTAGAGGAGGTTTTAAAATTTTAATAAGCAATTAGCAACCTTTTTTTTACTTTTGCTTGGGTGTTAAAATATTTGTGGTGGAATCTAATTTCTGATCTTTGTGTTTGTTGTTGTGGGTTTTAGGGTATCTTTTTGAGGGGCACCTGACAGTGGATCCTGAGCCACCATTGCCTCCATGGTTGGTGCAGTCGAACCTACTGCATTCTTTTGGCTCTGTTTTGGCTTCCGGGTCTTCCACGAGGGAAGGTGATGAATACGACCCTGAGTTAGCAGCAAGAGCTGCCAGTGAGCTTGAAGGACTTATAAACAGCATGGGTGACATCAATCCGCAGGTAAAAATTTAACCTTAATGGTTCATGTTTTGCATGCGAGAATGGCATTTAAAAAATAAAAGAATAAAAAACACATTGAACTCCAATTTGTATGGTGAATTGAATGCTGTTGTTTTTTGGTGTTCTCTTCCTTTGCTCATGTACTTTTTGTCTAATTGGTGGTATAAATAAAGGTGATTGATTAATGAAACATGTCTTTTGGTAAAGGAGTTGATATCAATTATGGAAGAGACTAATGTTGTAGCGAAAAAAGCACCCCCTGCCAGTAAAGAGGTCGTTGCAAATCTTCCCATAATTACTCTCACAGAGGAATTGTTAGCTAAATTTGGACAAGATCCTGAGTGTGCAATTTGTAAGGAAAATTTGGTTGTTGACGACAAGATGCAAGAGTTGCCCTGCAAGCACACATTTCACCCTCCATGTCTAAAGCCCTGGCTGGTAAGATTCCTTCATTAGCTTCAAATAACAATTTTGACAAACAGTTTTTGCTGTTTTTAGTACTTTACCGAATATCTTCAAATCTGAGTAACAAAGTTAGAAAAGTACACGTAAAATGTGATTAATTTATTTGTTGCCAATGCTATCCATTCATCTGGCAGGATGAGAACAATTCCTGTCCTATATGCCGGCATGAGCTGCAAACTGATGATCATTCATATGAGAGCTGGAAAGAGCGGGAAAAGGAGGCTGAAGAAGAGAGGAAAGGCGTTGCAAATTCTTTACGTGGTGGTGAGTACATGTATGTCTAGATGGAAGTGAATCAATGGGATTGTGTCCATGTTCGATTGTTTTTTTGTTACAGTACAAACAGATACAAGTTTACAAATAAATACAAGTTTGTTGAGTGCTATAGCAGGAACAAGCAGCCCATAACTGCGCTTAGAGCAGGTTTTGGAGTATGATAATCCTTGCTCTTTGCTTGGGTATTAGTTAACTGCGAAGGAAATCACCTGTGTAGCACCTAATTCTGTTGTATAATCTTTGCGCTTCATTCGGGCATAACTACCTAAGAGTTAAGCTGAGAAAGCAGTTTTTTATCAGTTTCTCTGATGACATTGAGCTTAGTGGTGTGGACTGGTGACTTGTGCAATTGGATTGCACGACCTGGTGGCACATTTCTAGTGCAATTTAAGCCATTGGTATTGTTTTTGAAAAGCATATTCAAGGGAAAAGAAGGCTTTATCGACTGTGCAAGGTTCAATGATATAGGTGTGTTTAACAAAAAGAATCACTACAAGGGTATTTTAAGTCTGTATCTGGCTTCGAGATGGCTTATTTACCTGGGTATAATCAATGAGAATTCTTAAAGACCGGGCAGCATTTCCGAAGCTGTTTGACATATGCTGGTAAATAATGGTCCAGGAGTCATATGCTTCTTCGGAGCTTGCCTGCCTGCGGTTTGTGTTCTAGGTTTCTTTCGACTCTTAGATGATGAACCATCCTGGGGACAAAGCAAATCAATTCTCATAATAATGATGCTCGAAATTGGAAGAAATCCTTCTTCCACAACATTGTGGTCTACTGAACGGGCTAAACCCAACGTGTGTGAACTCGTTTTGAGGCAAAGCAGTTGCGTGTTAATCTTATCAAACATGTGCTTGGTTTTTGGCAGAAGTAGTGATTTAGTATTATATAGGGTATATTTTAATTAACGAGAATGAGTTGACGAAAAATGAAAATTTTCTTGTGGGCAAATAAGAAAGACGCCTTCATATACAATCACTGGTTAATGACACCTGGCCTTCCAAGCTATAAGCTATTTTGACTGTATGTATGTATGTATATATATATATATATATATGTATGTATTTTTTTTATCGAGTTAATATATTAGTGAATTGGAGTCGACTTTAAAATTCAACATCTCTCGAGTGGAAATTTCCAGTAAAATCAATTAAAAAAAAATACCACTTCCTGTTGGCGAATGTTAGACATATCCATATCAGCAGGCATTTGGGATACAAGACAAGATCAACATCGTTTAAGTAGGACTCTTTCGGCTTTGCATTTCTTTTTTAACCCACAATTGAACGCTCTGAACCCAATGGGCCAGCCACTTCCGTGGCACAGTAGTGGTAATCAGGAGCAACCCAAAAGCTGCATCGTGGCGGAATCATCAGCACAAATTTAATACTGGCCATGGTTTCTCTTTCCCGTAATTTTTTTTTCATTTTTTATCAACCAAGCAAAGCATCGAGACAGAAGAAGAATCATTGGTCTACCACTTCTAGCTTGGTCCTCAAGAGTTCGCACTGGAAAACTGTTTAGCTATGAAATCGGCTGCCTTCTCGCTTGTCAGTCCTACTTCTTCATGTGGGTCAAACAATAAAATGGTTTCTTTCAAGTTCCAAGCTCACCAGTTTCCTCGGTGGTTTACCGGACTTCCTGATACAATTGCAGGGGGTTCATCTCCGAAAATGGCTTCAAATGGGTATTATTTGGGTAGAGCCAGAAGTAGCAGTAGCTTTAGATATAGCAGTAATAATAATAATAATAATAATAATTATTATTATTATTATAATGATAATGCTAATAACAATAAAAAGAGGTTGTACAAGAGAATGGACACTTGTTTGGTGATACCGCCAGCTAAAGGCAAAAAGCCACGCGCAATCATCAAGTTCCTCGGTGGCGCCTTCATCGGAGCCATCCCTGAAGTCACCTACAGGTTACCCCGCATCTATCCCTTCTCTAGTGTTCTTTTTGTTTCTTTTTCTCTGATTTTTTTTGTCATTGTTTCAGCTACTGCATTGAGCTATTGGCAAGGGAGGGATTTCTTGTAATTTCTGTGCCTTACAATGTAACATTTGATCATGCTCGAGCTGCTAATCATGTGTATGAGAGGTTCAATTCTTCTTTGGACTTGTTGTTAACAACTGGATTCCCCGCTGCCAATATAACTGCTGCCCAGCTCGCTGGCCTTCCTGTTTTTTCTGTTGGTCATAGGTGCGTTCACTTCCTTATGATCAACCCCATGCTTTTCAACAGTAACACTGCTACCATTTTGTATGGTTTCAAATTATTAGAGTTAATTTATAATCAATGATCCCACCAAACAGTTTGGTTTAATGGTTTCTTTACTTGCTATCAAAGCTTTATTACCGAGAGCTCTTATATTCAAATCACGCTGCTGTCGCGTTTAATTGTGAATTTCTACAATAATGCTAGGGGGGCATACTCGAGTTAAATATATGATCTATTCTGGATTCCTTGAAACAAATGCCTGAGACTGGGTGTTTTACTAATTAGCACGCCTGTCTTGTTTTGCATGGATGTTCCAGCAATGGTGCGCTGCTTCAAGTTCTTACTGGAAGTTATTTCTGTGACAAGATACCAAAGGTTTATTGCCTCTTCTTCTATTGGCTCTTGGATGTTTTCTTGTCCTAAAATTAGTGGGAAAAAAGTGGGTGGATTTTGAGCTTTAAATTAGGATGAAGATTTGAATTTTTTATATCATTTCAGTTTATGAAATAACTTTTAAGGAAATTTCGGAATGTGACAAAGAATACTATCTCTTGTGGAAGGCTAATGCCATAATCTCATTCAACAACAGGCCTGCTACAGAAGCAGTACCATACTTTGAACAGGTAAATGTGCTTGTTTCTCAGTGTTCAATGCTTCATTTTCCTTGAGTTGGACGACTGCTAATCAAATGACAGACATCTTAGAAAATCAGATGTATTTGTTACTTAAGCCTTTCTATTTGTATACATGTTCTTATTTTGGAATGGTCTAAACGTGGATACATTCCTTTCATGCTGTCATCTTGTGGATGAGCTGAATTATCAGCCTCTCAATTTGTCTTCTTGTTCTTCTTCTTTGTATGTCCCAGTTGCAGAGTTAGTGTTTGTTTAAGGATAACTTTGTCCTAATATAAATCAATTTCACCTGTCAGAAAGGTAAAATACTTGGAATCTTAAAAGAAAATGAAGTATGCTAGCTTTCTACAAAAGAGACTGACTATATAATTCAAAAATCTTTACTGTATCTTGTCACAGTGACCATTTCTTTGTTACTAAAGGAATTTTGGTTTGGGGTAGCCTTTGACTCTTTTAGTTCTGGATATGTGGGAGAATATAATAAGAGCACGGTTATGTCCCTGTGAGCATTTGGTCATGACTGGGCAATCTTTAGGAGATCACACAAGCTTTGCTTCTCTGGCTACTTACTCAAACTAAGGGGAATGGCAAAAGACTTGGTAGAATGCTTCCAGACTTTCCATCTGGATCCAAAAGAGGTTACAATGGTCTCTTCCCCTCTATTAAGAGTGTACAAAGTACAAGGATTGTGCTTCCAACTTTTTAATAAAGAAGTTTAACAGATGGGATATGCTTCTAGTATTTGGTTGCTTTAAGGGTTTTTTTTTTTAAGGAACTAACGGAATGCAAACTTAGTTGATTTCTATGAACTATCAAAGATAATTCTGAATGGTTATTAACATTTCAGCGACCATAAAAGTAGCCCTTGATTTACAACTGGAACAGGGCGATATTTTGATATTGACAGTGAAGTTTTCACTAGAAATATGAATTATTAAATGTTCTTGGGATCCTCCACATTTTGAGATTCAGAGTAACCTCTTTGTTGTAATTAGATCTGTGTTAATCTCACTAATTCATTCATCTTGTAAGATGGTAACTTGCAAAGCTTGCTTGATTTCCCAAATTAATATTGGAGGTTCAATATTCCGTTGCAATCATGCAGTTCGGTCCACTACTTAATCAAATGATGCCAATTGTGGAAGCCTCTCCAATGTACTCTATGGCTAGGACTGCATCAGGTAAATACAATATAAACATTGGCTGCTGCATTATTGTCTCTGCAGACTTGGATTTTGATTGCAGAAATTTAGATTTGTCAGTTCTAGGCAACAAATTTTGCTTTACATGGTGTTATGATCCTGGTTCAATTTGATACTGTTTTTTTTTCTTTTTAATTTGCATTGTCTAAGAATCCATGTCTTTCATCTTGACAGATATTATATTAGCATATTCTGCATAGGCCTTTGTTAGAATGCATAATTCAATTGAATAGACAAACTAGCCTCAGAACTTCTTTGGAAAAGGATGCAAGTACATCATTAAACTTAACATGATGATACTGAACAGGAGACAATGTGTTCACATGCACCCTTCAATAATTCTAATGATTATTTATCAGTCAGCTTAGGAATGTAATAAGTGAAACCCATTATTTCTTAACCTTGCCTTGATCCATGTTTTTAAATTCCATTGTGTGCAGTCATCCTCTTTAAATTTGGCACAGCATTTAGTGGTAGCAACATCTGACTCTAATTGAAATATCAATTAGAAACATTCAAAGCAACATGATAGCCTAGTTACTGATTAGAATTGAGGATGAAGGTTTAAACTGAAAAGGCAACACCTTTGAAAGGGATTGCCTAAATCCCTACAATTCACTAAAACAGTGAAAGGCAGAAACTGTTGTTTATTGGGAGGAGAGTAATCGTTTGAGACTAATAATGATTTCCCATGATATATTTTGTTATGGTATATGAAACATATTGCCATAACAATTTCTCTTGTAGGAAACAGAAATGATACTTCTGCATGTAAGAAATAAAGCACAGATTATATTTTTAAGAAAAAAAAAAAGCTAAAAAACAGTAAGTAGATCTGAAATTCAGGCAAAAGTTTGGAGATGAGAAGTGGGGAAATAGATAGGATTATGCTTGTTCTATTCATGTCAAATTCCCAATTCCAGTTCATATATCACATTGCTTTCTGAATCTAGGACTGTCCATTGGTTTTCTACAAAATCTGTATGTGAAATAATTGGCATGCAATGAGATTGATTCTGCTGATTCCACGGTGATAAATACATAGGAAATGCATGGAAAGTGCTACTTGATACAGCTGGATCAATGATACCAGACAGCGATCAGGAAACTCGCATTTCACTGAACAACTTTGTTGGCCAATTGCCATCAGTAATGAATCAGGTAGGGATTATCACTTAATTCTGTGATTCAATACATCCGATTGAAACAATGAACAAGTGCTAGGTGAAACCATTAAATTTAGGTCTGCCCTGACAAAGTATCTAGTAGAAAATTTTTATAATTTAAGATTTTATTGATATTTTGTGGTGATGGCAATCTTGTAGCATCTGATAACTATTAGGTTAGATACTTACCTTATTAGGACTGTTGCTTGTGTAATTGGGGCCTTTTGATGACTGGATTGATGTTAAGTCTGTGACCTATCAGCTGCTGATATCTTTTTCTCTCTTTATGATTGCTGATTCTCATAACCCTTGCTAAGGGTGCTGATTCTTGAAGTGCATGTCTCCTACAAGTGCCAATTCTTGCAGTTCTTCCCTTTCTTATCATTTTGTCTTTCCTGCCTTACATCATAACCTCCACATTTGCATGTAGTTTGTAATTGATTCTGCACTAATGGTTTGTTTGTACGATTCATGAAGATTCAATTAGTGTGATTACAGTAGTTGATAATTCACATACAATAAAACCTCTCAGATTCAAAGGATTTCTGTTGGATTTGGTGAATTGTTTTTTTCCTTTCTGTAACTTCAATGATGCTGTTTAACCTATCAATTTGACTAAAAGTAGGATTGCCACACATCTGGATTCTAACAATGGTCATAACCCGACACCACTTCTATAAGGTTACAGAAGGAGTATCCGAGTTCAAGCCAACACCATCAGAAAACCGTGATCATTGCAGGAACTCGTATAATGTTCCCCACACACTTTTGGTATGTATCTGATGTCCTGTTGCAGTCCAGAATTCATATGAAATGGATATCCTTGATATGAAGTCTGGTACCATATATTGGTTTGTAGGTGAAGTTCAATTTTGACGCAATTGATGAGACAGATTCCCTTGAAGAGGCATTAAGACCTCGTGTTGAATCCATAGGTGGCACATTAGAAAAGCTTGAGCTAAGTGGAAACCATATCACACCATGTCTACAGGTATAAGACACACACCATACCTATTTCTAACTTAGTGGCTGCTATACTTATTATGGACATGTTGAACAATCAGCAAGTTTATCACCATGATTTTTACAGGCATAATTGATCCATTTGTGTGGCATAGGAACCAAAATGGCAAGTCGGTTATGTTTACACTCCTGCTGATGCCATTGCCCAAGCCCTCAAGACTCTCGCTCTCAATGAGATCAGAGTCCTTTCCAGGACCATCAGCAACTGGTTCAGACGTTTTGAGTATTAAAGAATTTCTTTTTGCCTTGATTTGAATTTAAGGAAAGGCACTTTTATGTAAAGGATTTATAGGTAGTTGGTTTTTCTACGATTGATTGCAACAATAGTTCTTGTTCAGGGAATTTGCATATGGTGGTGGTATTGTTAATTGCTGTCTTCCCTTTTTTTTTATCTGGGTCTTATAGCTAATTGCGATTTTCATTCTGCGCATTTTTCTTTCCTTTTCGTTCTAGTTTATATTATTCTATGTATTTATTTATTTCTCCTGTAGCTTCTGAATTCTTTTTCCCCGTTATGATTTTATCTTGGTTTTTCTGTATTTTGAATTTCTGTTTGGGAGAATGTTTCTTGTTACTTATTTGGGGAAGTTTATTTTTCTTTCCTCCTCAAGCTGATCGCGCGATGGTGAAAGTGCGCATTGCTTGGCGGGAGAGGCTCGGATGGTCTGTAAAATGGCTCATTTTGGGCCTTTTCACCGGCAAGCCACTCTGTGCGCTTCAAAACCATTTGTTCTTAGGTTAACGAAATCAGTATCTTCTTCTGTTCTCTTTGGCGTCGTTGTCTAGTCTTACTCGATGAGAGTTGGGAAATTATTCTTTCAGCTCTGGATATCTTCTGAGATGCGTTCAACTTTCGCTGGGTATTCTTGGAAATCAATGATTCCTATTCATCACTTTTATTTATGGTAGGGAGGGGGCCTTGTAGTTTTCATTCAATCGACTTGAAACAAAGAATGCCATTTTCAAGGATAAATGCAGGATTTTCTTGGTGGAACTTATGATAATAACCGAGATGAGAGTGTTTATTTAGTCTTCATGTTGGTTTCTGGGACAAATTATTCGGACATAGCCCTTCAATCTTCATGCATCGAAGCCATGTCCTTGAACTTTAAGCGGTTGCTGCCTTCACTCACTCAACGAGATCGGCGGCATCTGGAACTGTTGCGATGCTCTCTGCACCCCTTTCTCCAACTGACACCTCGCATTGTTCTTCCAAGGCCATCTTGATTTACACCTTGCCAACAAACACATTCGTGAAATATGGTTCAGTTTCTGCATCACAGAGCGAAATGCCCTGCTCTCTTTAGTTACTAAGCTTCCGGTATTTCTCATTTCTTTGCCAGGTTTTTTATATAGTATCTAGAAAAGTAGAATGTAAAGAAATTCTGAGCAATACCGTGTCTAGAGAGTCGGCACCCAAGTCAGCAAACTTGGTTTCCGGAGTTACCGTGCTTACATCAATAGACAATTGCTTAGCAATTGTGGTTCGCAACGATGCTCAGGGTGTCGATTGTAGCCTAGACCAAGCAGTTAAATTCGCATTTCTTCATCTCCACAAAAATGCAGAGACAATGAATAGAACAGTACAACACATGGGGAGTAGAATTTATTACGAAGTGAGAAACCCTTTGTTGATCCAGTAGAGAGCATGAAATTGTAGCATTGAGACGCCTGGACCGGGATGAAGAAATGTTAGCCGCCTTCGGGGATTTGATCATTGGGACATGTTTTAGCCCAGAAAATGATGGACGCACCACCTACAGACAACAGCAACAAGAAAACACGAAAGGACATGCATTCTACTCACATTGATAGAGAAGCTCTTCTGCTGACTAGCGGTGGCCCAGGAAATGGTGGAGCTAGAGGCCAGGGGATTTGTGGGGACTGCTAAGAAGCTGGTCATATATGCAATTCAATAATTTACCATATAAACCGAATTGTAAAGGAGGATATTAAGTGAGTTGAATCGAGAAACTCTATCTCCTTTTTCTTGTATATATAGGGTGCTTCCATGAACTCCCTAGCCTGGATACTCCGGGAAGTGCTGACAATTCCAATGTATGATTTTGTATTGGACATTGAAATTCGAGCGACCAAACCCATATCCTGTGCCCACTTATTCTTGTAATTAGCGTGGCTCTGTAGCCATGCAGACTTGGCGCCGGTCTAGAATGGCAAGACGTCAAACGTTTGTCATTATTCGTGGCAAAGTGGCTAGACGGTGGAGAGTTGACATATCCTAATCATAACGCGTCTTCGCATAAAAGCATTTATTCAAACCAGGCAAGCCCAACTTTAGTCTGCCCCAAGATCAAGGTGCTCCAGGAATATTTTGCCGTCCTCCTAAACATCGTAATTCAACTCCAGGCCTTGAGTTTTAATATTTAAAGCAACTTGAAAGCCCGTCCACCGAATATGAAAAAAGGCAATTAATCTAGTCCTCATAAATGGGTTACCAAAACTCACAAATTTGGTGGTAATAATAATCAACAATAATGAAGTGGAAAATGTCTCACGGACTTCCCACTGTTTTTCTTTCGTTTCATTTTTATCTGTTGCACACTTTACACTTAGCATACATGCATGCATGCCACCTACAGCTACTCTCATGTGCTTGCATGCATGCATGCCACCTACAGCTACTCTCATGTGCTTGCATTCATGCGATCAATTAAACAGCGCATACTTGTATGAATGTATGTATATCACCTTATCACAAACACAACAATGACAGCGAAATGTAACGGGTGCACATTACCCAACTCTTACATTATCGAGAAAGAGTGAAATTTTAGACCATATAAATATCAACACTGCACACCCAACAAGTTGACTTTTGGGGAGAAAGTAACGATTCTGTGACAAATGGTATCAGAATCTACTCCTGTCTATCGTGGAACCTTCAACTTGGTTTAGAATGTCGAGAGCCTAGCTTAATACTTGTCCAAGAACATCGACGAGGTTGTCGATAAATTTGGCATGAGAGAATATAATAGGTGCACACTATCTAATTCTCACATTGTAAAAAAAAAAAAGAAATCTTAAGTCATATAAATAAATATGATTAACGTGAGGGAACGCTAATAATACTAACGTTAATTACCGAACGAAAACAAGAAAAGTAGACTACTGCATTGCACTTATTTACCCCTGCCTCTTGACTGTTGTCCATTTGCTTGAGCTTGTTAAGGTCATCAGGGGTAGAAATTAACCAAAAGGGGGCTGCCCCACTTTCTCATTTTCAAAAGGAAATTTGATTTTCCTTGGTTTTTCATTGGTTGCAAGTTGTCATTCCCTTGACCTCAGCTTATAGAGCTTGCGCCCTCTCCATCTCTATTATGATCCCTCACAGAATTTTTGTACATAATAAAATAATAGTATTGTTGTTGGCAGACTGAAAATTGAATTCACGGTCCCAGCGCCGCCACCCCCCACCAATAGCGGAAAATGACTTAACAATTTGCAGATGAAAAGCGCGAAGGGAGAGGGTGGGGGGACTGCACCATCCTCAGGTCCCCTGATAAATTTAATGGCATCGATGAAATGAAATAATATAATTTTACAATGTGCCTGTATGGCAATCTAATTTGGTACAATGAATGCAAATAAAGTGGGGCTTCAACTTAGCTTACAGCTGACGGAAAGAAGAGATGGACCAGAGTCAATTTGAAACTGAAGTCTGAAAAGGGCCATCATTATGATAAAGCATCTTGAGCAATCTTTTTTAATGCGGTATTACGTAATGTAACCAACAACTGCAGGCGCTGCGTGAGGAAATAAACGTTAACTTCTTTTTTTTTTTTTCCCTAATTGGGTTTTCTTTTTCTCTTTTTCAGCAATAACTAATTGCTAGTTTAAGGATTTAATTCGAGGCCTTGTACAGATCCACAGTAACATAAGTACATAACCTTCATTTTTTGTTTTTTGTTTCTTTCTGTCCTCCTAACTGACAAGAACATTAGTAATATACAGTGAAGTAATACTTGGGGCCATAGATTAAGGAACAGGTGCTGCCTACTTCAGTCCCTTTCCGTGATACACACGTGGCAGCCCACTTTTGATTGGATCATTAAAACCCTTCCCACCTGGCGACCGTTTCAGCACACCCTAATGAGGGGGTCCCACCCCCCTTCACCTTCTCAAGCAATTTGGCACACTTCCTATAATGACATACAACCAACCAGCCCTTTTTTTCTTCCTTAAAAAAAAAAAAAAAATCAATATTTTATTATATTTTTTTAACTATTAAAATGTCCATTCTAGATAATTGTGCGTATATTGCTATTAATCAAAGACTCAAAGTTTATAACAACCCAAAAAAAAAAAAAGAAATTAATAAAAAGGTATTGGTTGAAATTTAATATCTATATTATTATCGTTTAAATTCTACTAGTAAGAAGAACAATATTCCATAAGTTTTTATATGCTTAAATTTTAGAATCATGAGTTTTCTGTCTCCTGTGGCAAGGTGTTATGCGGTAAAAATTTAGAATCCTTCAACGTAAATCCCACTTTTTACTGCTGTTAAAAATAACAAGGTTTTTTTTTTTTTTTCAAAGGGGAAATGCACGTTGAGGAGGACTTCAACGAGTCAGTCTTCTTCACTCTTCTTCCTCGTGGTAGCCACAACTGGTCTGCAATCTGGAAAGGACGTGAGAGGGACCGAATAAATAGCAGTTAAGAATTGGGTTTTTGGGTTTGGATTTTATCGAAAGTGTCGAATTTATCTTTGTTCTTTTTTTATTTCTCTTTTTGGGTGTGAATGGAATCCAAAGGTGAATTTATAGGAGAGAGACTGCTAACATATTATGTCAATTAATGAAAAAGCAGCAATCTTGCTGTTGTGCCTTGATTTTATATCGACATCAGATTATTAACTTTAATCAACGGAAGAAATGGGGCAGTAGCCTGTAAAATTCCCTATTGTTTATCGGCTAGTATAACAATTTAATTGTACTATGTAAAAATGGTTGAGGAGTTAAAATTATTTCTTGGCCCTCCAGGCCAGAAATTGAGTTAGAATCATAGTCTTGAACCTAACGGACGAGAAAACAAAGTGGTGCATTACAAAATTATTAGGCACAAGAGTGGAAAAGGACAATTTCCCGGTATTGAATCATAGTGATTGATGGACCACGTTATTGAATGACTAATTTGTCTTTTAGGTTTAAACGGTGTGTAAGGACCAATTTATGTTTTAGGGGAATGATGTTTTTGATACAAGGATAGAGGGAGGGGTAGAAATCCCATGATTCGGACAGGTTCAACTAGGCTTTTATGCTCGTGCATTCTTTTACTTAATTTTTTTTTTTAGGGTCAATTATTTGATTTAGGAAACATATAAATAGATGCCCGGGTAGACGACCTTGGTGGTCTATTTATTGGCACTGAATCTGTGATCATGTGACCAACTTCTTGATGACTTGTACCGGAGAACAGGCTTATGCCGAAGAAAGAGTAAGGTTGGATAGTGTGGCTGGGCAGCAAATGTGGAGTTAGCTATAGGCACTGTGGTACAGTATAGCTTTACAATGACAATAATCAGCAAACCTAGTAGTTCTTGTTGAACACTTGAACTAAGGTTTCTGGCCAAATGACTTGGGTCTATTGTTCCACTCAAGCTTATGGTTTGATGATCCTCCATTGCTCTTGGTAATGATTGCGGGAAGAAAAGTAAAATTGATCTGAAAATCCGCCTTCTAGACATGTTGATGGGTTTGGAATTGGAGTTGAGAATGATTGACAGGCAGTTTGATGACTCCGTACTCCATTATTCAATCTGATTCGGGGTGAAAAATAAATTAATGGTGTCAGTGATTTTGTGTTCTTGGGGTGAAACTTCATCTTCCTTTCTAGGTCGACGTTTCATTTCCATCTAAATTCGTAGCTTAGCTCCAAATATAACTACTGCTGCTCTCTTGTCCGAAACAGTAGCTGCCGATCTGTTCATATTTACAGCGGTTATAAATTCTCTTCTCTGGCCTCTATTTTCAACCGTTATTGCAACCTGAAAACGCTGCTAAAAGACACTGAAGCCATGCCTCTGGTCCTGCCACCTCCAGTTAGGAAAATGTCTGCTGAAAAAGTTGGCAAGATAGCGAAGTATTATGAAAAGGTAAGAAGTAGGGTGGTATGGAGCATTTCTGTCTTCAACATACTGGAGTGCCTTTATAAAGGTCCAAGTTCTCTGTTACATATGACTAGGCTCAAATCATGTTGAACAATTTGTTTAAACAGAAACATTGCTGTTCTCTTTCTTTGCGTTGAGCATTTCTTTTTTTCCTACTCGAAAAAGAAATATGAAAAGAGAAGGTTGCAACAGTAACGCAGATTCTTCTGTCAGTCTTTATAGGCATTTGCTGACGTTTTTACGAGCCTGGTCCCATGGTACGTATAGACAAGATACCAGAATGCCTATTAATCTTTCTTTGCCCACAATGCCCTTTCATACGAATCACTCGCAAATCGCAGCGTTGTATTCCAATCCGCGTGGTTTTTTTTTTTTTTTTCTGCCTAGGTATCACCAGTTGTCTTTTTGACATGACTTAATGTGGCTAGCTTTACCTATAGAGGTTGATTTAGGATGCGTTGGCTCATCTTCGAACTTACTGTCAACAATTCTACTAACCATGCTGTGAATCTAGATCGTGGAGAAAACGTTACTTCTCTAATGAGATTTTAGGCCGATTTTGGATTTTAACAATGTCACGGGTAATGGAAACACATGAAAACAACAAATAGGACACCTTCTTAATGGAATTGGTAAAATCTATGCTACCTTTACATGTTAATATTTAAATTGCCATTATTGCGACCAATCCTTTCTAGTTTTGGGGGATATATGTGCTATAATATTATTTCTTTAATAGCCCGCTTATATGGCTTTCTGTTGAAAACATAGCCGACAATGTCCTCTCTTTAGTATCTTGAAGACTTTATTATGGTTTTTATATCCCTTGCTTATGAAATTGATATTCTTTTCATATCTGCACCCCACAAAAGGCTAAAATCTTCATAAGAAATTTTGGTGCTACATATCAGTGATCAACTTATTTGAGCTTGAAGGCAAAGGTATTTCCTTTTAGAAGGGGAAATGAAGCATTTCACCAAGGAGACCCAAACTTCTAGTGGCTGTAGTTGGAGGATAGGGCCACTCTCGCAATGAAAAAAAATCCCAACTGCTCATTTAAGACTGGCGATAAAACGGTAACAAGTGTGGATTGCCGAAACAGGGAAAAATCCAAAAACATTTTAAAACCCTAGGCTGTCCTCAGCTAGTATTTATAACACTCATGAGGCCCTCCGGACTAGTACTTCGGATCGTCCTCTGCCTTTCTCTGCATTGTGTGTTCCTTTGTCTCGGAAAATAGAAAAGCCATAATTCTCTTAATCCGGAAACTTGTTTCTACGTTCATAAACTGAAAATAAGAGAGAGAGAGAGAGAGAGAGAGAGAGATGAGGGGTAGATCATCCAAGCAAGAAACTGAAGAGGGAACAGCCGTTGATAGACTTGATAAGCTGAAAGAAGAACCCCATCTTTCTGGTGCTTACATCCGTAGCTTAGTGAAGAAATTAACCTCTTCTAGAACCAAAGACTCCATGAATCCAAAAGAGCGTGGTTGCCTGGATGCTGATGGTTTCTCTAGCCAAAGTTTGACGAAATTCGGTGAAGATTCAAGTGAAAGCCAACAAACCCGGCACAGCCAGCAATCTGAACCTCACAAAAAACAAGTTAGGAGAAGACTGCATACCAGCAGGCCTTACCAAGAAAGGCTTCTTAATATGGCCGAGGCAAGAAGAGAGATTGTTACTGCCTTAAAGTTCCACAGGGCATCTATGAAACAAGCCAACGAGCAGCGACAGCAGCAGCAACAGTTTCAACCACTACAGCAAGAGCAACAATGTTTGCAACAATCATCACTTCCAATTTCCTCCCCACCATGCTTTGAAGAGGAAGGAATGATAAAATCCAGGAGGAATCCAAGAATAAACCAATCAAGCACTGCCCATTACTCAAATTGTCTGGAAAACATTTGTTACGCATCTTCTTCTCATCATCCTGCTCCATATGCTTTTTCCTGGCCTACTCAAATTCTTCCTCCAAGTTTCTCTGAAAATTTCAACTTTCCCCTTCCAGACCAAACCTTAGGCCTAAATCTCAATTTTCATGATTTTAACAACATAGACACAAGTCTTTACCACAACGGTAACTACCCATCTCCAGTCTACTCAACCCCATCTCCATCATTATCTTCTCCCCTCCCCATCTCCTCTATGGCCACCGAGGAAATTCCTTTGGTAGTAAAAAGATCACCAGTGGTGCCTCCTGCAGTGTCTGACGTGATCGAATCTTACGGTGGAGGAGGTTTGCATCAAGTAATGGATGAAGATGAGATGGCAGAGATAAGGTCTATTGGAGAAAAACATCAGATGGAATGGAATGATACCATGAATTTTGTCACATCTGCATGGTGGTTCACGTTCTTGAAGACCATGGATCCTGGCCCTGAAATGAAGGACGAGGATGATGGGTACCATCCATTTGATCAGGTCATGGAATTCCCAGCTTGGTTGAATGCAAATGACGGCTGTTTACAACAATATTTAAATGACTACTACTCCGACGACTATTTCCATGATCCCGCCCTGCCTCGGTAAGGGTCCAATTTTTATGTAATCATTCAAGAAATGGTTAAAAAAGTAATAATGGGGAAATGTTTTCCGTTCCTTTTGGCGCTGCCTTAGGTTAATTTCTTGTTATAAATTGAACAAGGGAACATGAAGAAACTATTTTGCATTGCCACACTTTCTTTCTGGATCGAACCCCCACCTAATTATTATATATTTACAGTAGAAGTTAGATATTTGCTATGGTGGGTTCAACTTAGCAGTAAGAAACATCTGGAATCTTTCTTCTTCTTCTTTTTTTTTTCTTCTTCTGATTGTCATGGACATTTGATCCAAATGGCCCAAAAAGCGCTGATTAAGCCCAGGTTACGTTTTGAAGGAGTTCAGCGTAAGTTTTTGCTTCATTCGGTTCATCCCTTATATTTATTTATTTATCTTTATTTCCATATATGTACAAAATTCGTTGGCATTTTAGTGAGTGCTCTGATTATGTGTTGTCATTTGGTTTTTGTAATTTTGTGTTACACAGCATGGACATTGAAGAAATTGAAGGAATGTACGGGGAGTGGCTAGCTTGACAAGGATTGATCTTTTCTCTTAATTATATTTTTACTTATTAATCTTTCCGGGGGCCTAGAGTTTCTTTTCTTTTCTTTTCTTTTCTTTTTTTTTTTTTTTTTTGAGTGTGTGTGTGATGTAATAAGGCCTGCAAAGAAGTTAAGGGTGGGAGGCCAGAGGAAAATAATGCGCCCAAGGGTCATGGTTTCTCCTTGCTTGGCTGCTTGTATGAAATATTTTCGTACCTCTCATTATTCCTCTCCTTCTCGATTCAGAGATCAGAAATAACCCTTCTCATTCGTTTTCTTTTTCTTCTTCTTCTTCTTTTTTTTTTTACAAAAAAAAAAAGAAAACAATTTTCTATGTGGGGTTGTGAAATTATGCAATTTGATTAGTGCCTCGAGGTGATTACTAAAACATAAGACCTTCCCGTCAATCATTTTCTTGTTGAATTGGGCCCTGAAAGTACCAAACTTTTATGATTGGAGATTGCAGTTCCCATTGTCGGCGGGCAGAAATTTTCTATGAAATATTCAGACAATGTCTCCGAGATCCCCATGATCAAATCTAACCAAACAACTTATTCTTATATGCCATTATCGTACGCCAGCCCATCCCTTGATTATTTTGTCTATGAGAATGAACAGGAACTACATATTTGGCAGCTATAGTCCGTATGAAAGATCTTTGTACACGCCTAAAATTAAAATCATCTTCTTTTTGTCTTTTCGTCATTTTTCACAAAAGGAAATGATAAACTCCGGTTGATCCTTCGAGGTTCTGCTTAATTGTACCGCTAAAAAAATTGGTGACCATGAAACCTAAATGACTTTTTAATGCATGCCTTGTTTGGTTACGTTCCATGGGTACGTGTTCACTTTGAAAAATGAAACGCTGTCGTTTAAAGAGCGGCTTCACTTGGGACGCAGCAGCCATCGGTTTTAAAATTTTTAATGCAGCGTTTTTGTTACGCGGCGCAGCTTTTTTTTTTTTTTTTATCACGCTTTATAAAAATTAATTAATTTTATTTATTTATTTATTTTGAAAAAAGGTGGGGGTAAAGAGGCGTGTTTGTTACGCTCAGAGAATGGGAGAAAAAAACAAGCGTTTTAATGACGCAATAAAGGAAGGTCGGCTAACGTTAAAGGAAAAGGTCAGTAACTGGGCCGAGCCGTCGGTCAATAAAAACCAAAAGGCCACCGAAGTGGGCTTTGTTTTTTGTTCTGCACCAGTTGGCGCCAGCAAGCAACCGGGTACGTCTGGTGGAGCCTAGCCTGGACTCTCTCTCTCTCTCTCTCTCTCTCTCTTCCTAAACGGGTCTTAGTCTCCAATCCATCTCTCTGCTGTCTCTGTTATTGCATTCTGAAAATTAAAATTAAACATATATTTTTTTATTTATTTGATAATTTGTTAAAAAAATATTATATTTATTGATATTAAGAGATTTTTTTCTGTCAAATAATCTTTAAATCATAGTATTATATATATATATATATATATATATATATATATATAGATACAGTAATTTTCTTTTTATTTAAAAAAATATAAAAATATATCATTTTACATAAAGGCATAAGTTTTTTGATGATTTGATTTTAACAGTATGAAATATAATTAAATATCTTGTAAAAAAAAAATTCATTGTAACATGATTATATCATTTTCAGCACATTCTTATTTTTAATCCAACAGGTTAAGATTTCTCTGAGGCACTGCGGGGGTCTCTAAAAATTATATACGTTTAAAAGTTTCTCGCCACAACCAACAAAAACTTTGCATCCCTTCTCTCTCTTTTCTTTTTTTTTTTTTTATGTGTCAAGAACTCAACATTGTCCTATGCTGGGAGCGTTTAAAGATTCTGTACTGAATTTTCAGCTTGACATATCCAACAATCAAAAAGGCGTTTTTACATTTCTATTGCCAAGTGAAGAAAATACCGGATGCCTTCGTTTTTTTTCTTCTTTTTTCTTTTGGGAGTGTTATTTTCTGATTTTGTTTTCTTTAGGAAAACGAGAAACTATGTTCTTATAGGTCTAGAATAAGCCTCCTCCGCAAAATATACCATCCACGTCTTATAGCATAAAGTTGTTATGCAAAAGAATTTGAAGTTTCCAAAAGTACAGAATTCAGCATCGTAAGACAGTTAACAACTTGGACCTTTATCTTCAATGTCAATTTTAGAGAAGAATTTTGAAGTTAATGAGAATGAAAAAAGTTACTTATCGCGTAGTTTGCGGGTGCAATGTTCTTCGTAATAATAGACGACGACGACAACAACAACAACGATAATGATAAAGAAAGATTGGAAAATTTGAAGTTGTACCGCTTCTCCTTTCAGCCACGTCTTCAGCCACTGTTTGTCAAGGTGCACCGGAGTTTGGACCAGTTTATTTTGATACCCCTTCTTATGAACTATTACTTTTTTTTTTTAAATATAATTTATTAGAATGTATAGTATTCATATTTATATAATTTAAAATCTTTATTTTCTTATTAATTATATAAGTAGTTAAAGACCTATTTATTACACTGATACACCCATCACATATAATAGAGGTGCATATCTTGTATCTTTTCATTACTTTAACGGTGAAAGATCAAGGGACCTTCCCACTTAATGCAATAAGTTTTGTTTAGATTACTGGACTGGTTTTGGCTTATATTATATATGTTATTGTGGCAGGAGTTCCAGAATTTGTTGACGGTTTTCTTGTGTTGTTATTCTTTTTTTTTTTGGTTGCGCAAAGAATTGTATTATGTCCTTTGTGAAAATTGGAAAAAACTTTTGTTTAGCTGCATGATCTCTTTAGTTATAGCAATTCCTTCTTAATCTTAGATACCTTTTTTTCTTGACCCATGGCTCTAAGCTCAACTTTCAAAATTGTTCTGATTTGCCTATTTTTGAGGCAGTCAACTCATGACGCGTTATGTTGTAAGAGTTGAGAGGGGGTTGATTCATCTTCCCTGCGAGGGGCAGGAGAATTGAAACATGATGGAGAGAAGAAGCTAGAGACCAGAGAGCTCTAAGACTAGTAATTATAAATTTACAAATCTTAGATGATCGAGTAGTTTATCTTACAAATTGTGACTGAGTGTTCCCTAAATCTGTTTTTAACAAAGACGGAATAGATGCAGTGTAATCATTACAGTTAGTCGTGCCCGTCCTCCAAGTGGGGACTCTTAAGAATTTCATTATCAAAATCTGCAAAATAAATTGTGTTATAGCAATTTTTCGATGAGAATGTGAGAACCACAGAAGACTTTGTAGTTGGACTGAGTCCGTGGAACGGAAGAATTTCTACTGAATTACTTGGTAAAGCATTTATGCCTTATTTCCCTTCTTCTTCTTCTTCTTCTTCTTCTTTTTTTTTTTTTGTGGGTCCTCTTTTGAGAAGGAAGCGGCTATGCTTTGTTCTGTTCCGTTTGTGCTGAAACATTTTGCAATCGATGGTGCCACAGAGGCATGCTCATGGGTTTTCTTGCATTTACAATTTTTTTTTATTTTTCTTTGTTTTTTTTTTTTAAAATGAACAGAGGGGCTTGAATCCATGAACTCTTGGCAAAGCTGTAGTCCTTTGGATTTGCAATTTATTGCAAGAAAGCAGTTAGTCTAGTAGCTCTAGTCCGACCTCCATGTGTTTATGGTCAAATATTCGCAAATTTTTTGTCGATGCAAATAGAGAAAAGCTAAACTTCTTTTGTCCAACGGTTTTGAGCTTTGCCTTGTCATGCTCTTGGTTTGATTTATCCAAATGAGAGCAGAATGATGCTAAATATTGAAAAAAAAAAAAAAGTTGATTTATTAAAAAATAATATTTTTATTGAGATGAATAATTTTATTAATAAAAAATTATTTCTTTCAATAAAAATAATATTTTTGTTATAAATTTAAAAAAAAAATCGTGATAATTATAAGAGTAATCTGTTAAGTATACAGACAAGTGAATGTTAGATATATTAATCGTGGGTCCCATATACCGTTCGCTACTTTAGTATTCAATGTCACATACCATTAAACTTCTAAATAGAAAATAAAAAAGAAGAAGGAAAAGAAAAAAAAAAAAAAGACAAGAAGAGAAAAAAAAACTATCGGATGCCCCTTTTTTCATCGGTAAAGACTCTAGTGTAGGATGCATAGCCGTCATAGCTAGATTTTGTAGATGTGTTCATGGTTTTTCCCGTCTTAAATTTGTGGTTAATCAGCTTCAAAATCCGATTCAAGAATGTTCTTGTCGATGAAACGGAGATTGAACTTGCCTTCTACTTCAATTGATGAAGAAGTCACGGACTTTTGCTTTGCCAGTCTTGCGTATTTGTTCTGACTTGGTCGGGAGGGACCTGTGATCCAAAATGCTGCCCCAGGGAGCAGAAAGGGCGACGGCCCACGTTGGGTGGTCAAGAGCTCTTGCAAGCTTTTTAACTTACTAGCTCAAGGAGGCCTCCCATTATTTCTCCATCGACCCTGTGATGGACAGGTCACTAACTTTTCAAGTCTTTTATGTCCCAAGTTGTCACTTGCATTAAAATATCTCCCCTTGATTAAAACTTTAGCAATCGTACTACCTTACAGTCTTGCCAATACCATAAATCAGAAGATGCATGACCCTTAAAGAAGAGTTTTTTATGAAAATACGGAGAATTATTGATATTGTGCAACTGTTTAATGATTGAAAATAAATAAATAAAAGAAAACAGAAGGGGAGCCCCTGTGCTAGGAGAGGAGAGGAACAATTTCTTAGGGCATTTTGCTTTATTTAAAAATGTACTAAAACCTTGCCGCACGCTAAATAGGTAGATTTTGTTGATTTCACACTTGGGTACAGACATTTCATTGAAAGCTAGCAGCCTGTATATTACTTACCCCTAGATAAACGGCCTAAGCCATAGCAGAATTAGATGCCAAAATGCCAAATTAAAATTAACATCCGTCCCCCCGTCCATGAACTAGCAGCCTGCACTGCATCAAAGAGTTGGCGTTGGATATCTGTCAACGCAATCAAGCCATGGATTTCTGGAAGGCTTTCCAATACACTTCATGGACTTCCAAACCAGGGTGTTGCACTTAAACCCTGACCCAAAGGCCAGTTGCCAAATCCTGTCTCCTCTTTTCACCCTCTCCTTGGCTTCAAGGTAGGCCAATTCATACCAAATACTGCTACTAGAAGTGTTGCCAAACCTGTGCAGCGTCATCCTGGATGCCTCCATGTTCTTGTCGCTCAGTTCCAGGTTCCTCTGCAGCTCGTCTAGCACTGTCTTGCTAGCTGCGTGCACGCAGAAGTGCTCGAATGCAAGCTTGTAGTCCGGGATGTACGGCTTGGAGGTTGATGACGACGACGATGATGATCCATTCACCTTGTTGCTGTTGTTGCCCCCGAACAAGTGCCTCCAAACAAGGGTCGCAAAGAAGAGCACCTGCTCTGAGAATGGCAGAACCAGAGGTCCTAGCGTGGTGATGTTGGTCTTCAGCGCATCACCTCCTATTTCCACCAGCTCTTTGCTCACTTTTAGCCCTTTGTACTTTTGTTCATCTTCTTCCTGGTAAACACATCTACAGAAAAAGGACTTCACTATATTAATCACTCAATTCTATTGAAATTAATATAAAGTCACGTACACAATGCAATAATTCAACCTGAAACTTCGGTCATCGGCTCCCTTATGGGTTCGAACGATGTGTTCAAGGCAGTACTTGGCGCGCCTGAAGTCACGACGCCGGTTGGAAAGAAGAAGCGCGGCACAACCCATCCTGAAGAAGCAATTAGGAATAAGCATGGACCGGTCCCGGCCCCGGTACCAGTTGTAGCCCACCATCTCGGTACTAACCACGACTGCGTAATTGTTGGGGTTGGCCTGCAACATGTCACGGGCGAGGTCCACGGCTATGATCCCAGCACTGCAGCCCATTCCTCCAAGGTTGTAACTCAAAATGTTGCCCCTCATCTTGTAGTGATTGATAATCATGGCGGAGAGAGATGGGGTTGGATTAAAGATGCTGCAATTGACTACTAGAACCCCAACGTCCTTGGGCCGGACCCTGGTCTTCTCAAAGAGCTCATCAAGTGCGCCGAACATAAGCATTGAGGCTTCTAAACGGCCCTCTTTCATGGTTGCAGTGTTTTCCTGCGACGTCACTGCTTTCGGAATGTAGGTCTTGTCTCCTATTCCTGATGACTGTAATATTCTCTTCTGGAATGCCAGGCTTGCCTCGTCGAACTTGCCTGACCTTCGGGCTAGGTCGATGAATTGATCCTTGGTCACCTGTATAATTCAGTTAAATTATCACATGATTGATGCCAAGATTGTTTAATTGATATTGTTTATCCCGGTGTGAGAGTCTCTGAGAACACCCTTTAGTACATGTAATTGATGCCATGATGTTAGTTAACAATGACAGCCAATTTCCAATTTTAATACCACTTCCATAGTAGATTTGTCACCAATCACATTTCCAACACAAATTGAATGTTCAAACGGCAGAAATTGTTAAATAGACGCTGTGTGAGGTAGGGCCCAGATGGGGGAGTCCACCCTAAATCATATTCCACATAAAAATTGGGAATTTGTAAGTGCACAAAATCGAAAAAATTTCGACCAATAAAATGACGAATATTTCGGAAGTTTTGACTGCAAAATGCGAGAGTTGAGTGAATTGGTCGGGAAAATTTTCACCTTGAGATCATCATGAGGCCGAAAACAAGCAAAATCGATGAGATAAATAGACCTGGGGCGTGACATGAAGTAAACAGAAACGGTGAAAACAAGAACGCCAAAGGAAGCAAGGACCGTGGCAAGATCATAGCGAGCATCTTCCCAGAGCTTCTTCAAAAGTTTCTCCCTACTGAGACTTCCCACTTCAGCACTGAACACAAGCACCAAAACCGGGATGGTAGCCAAGTATATGGCATGATTGATGAGGTAATGATACCCCAATTTCACGTACTTCAAGTTCACAGATTGTAGAAAGTCCGGCAATCTCCTTCTGACCCTCACCGAGAACGTTGGGGAGCCAGCATTAGGCCCCGAGGACTCGATTCCACGGTTGACAATCTCAGTAGACAACAGATCCCTTTCATTAGCCATATTGCAAAAGAAAAGTTTCGTCCTTCTAACTTGGAACTTGGTAAGAATGTTGTAAGAGGTTAGGGTTCTATATATTGTGCTATTCGGATTTTGCATAAAGGATGGGAGCAGGTGGTGGGTGGAGGGGAAGTTAATGCCGGCACCAACCTTTATTTAAGTTTTGGCTAGTGGCAATGCTGTTAACTGCCTAACATTTTGCATTGAATGAGAGGTTGGGTCATGATTCAAAGTAGAAATTGGGTAAACATTCCACATATTTCATGGCAATTTGATGAATAGGTATGATTCCTCTTGCTCCGGTTCTGTTGAGCTCTCTCGCCGCATTTAAAGCCAGCAGAGCAAAATACAGGAATTAGTTGACTGACCACGCCCTAGGCTTTGGAGCCACCGGATGGACTGGACTTGTTGACCGAAGCCTTCTAGTTTAGCTACCGACCTACTGCCTTTAATTCAGCACTTCGGCCTATGTTATCATCAAGAACGCGATGCCAAAAAAAAAAAAAATTATCTTTTTGTTTAAGTCAAGTTGAGATCATCAAGAACATGATGCGAAAAAACAGAGCAAGTAACAACAAAAGGGAAAGCCATCTCCCCACCTGTGCAATTGCCTACCAAAATTGGGCTCCACAAGGTTGTGGAAAACATGGACCGAACAGATGTTCAACTACGTACTCCTCTCACAGCGGACCCAACAATTTAAACAAGGTTGAGCTCCAGTTGGCCCAAACTCAGAATTAAAATTAAAGTTTTAAAAACTGAATTAATTATCGAATGAAGAATTAGTATTTAATTCATTCAAAGTAATTTTATACAAAATTATAAACGTAATA
>CM038604.1:9552563-9598095 GCA_021533255.1 Ceriops tagal | reverse complement strand
TATGAATTATTTAATTATATCTAATTTAAAATTTAACACATCATAATATTGAGAGAGAGATATTAATTAATATATTGTGTCAATGAAGATAAGAAATTTAAGACAAATAAATTAAATAAGAGTAACATTGTCATTTATATATTTTTACTTTATAATAATTATTTAAAAAAGAAATATTTTAATATAAAAATATAACTTAGATTGAAAGAACAAGCATAAAATACAGTGTAAATTAATACATAAGATAAAAGTTACTTAATTTTTTTTTATTAAAAAGAAAAAGGAATGGCAAACTAAATATACAATAAATATATTGGGTCATAATTATTCCAATGTGGAGACGTGACACAATGACAAATGCCTCCTGGATCTCAGATTCACCCTGCTGCATGGTCTGGTAGTCTAACTGTTGGAATTTTAGTTGGACGAGTAAAAACAGAAGAAGAGAATGTGATCATAAAAACAAAGGAGCCAATATTTTATTCATTGGCCATCCCTGAAGTATCTTAAAGAGCCCCATGGCTAAAATCATCTAGGCAGTTCCACTCTATTAGTATTAACTAGCAAGCAGCTTTATCGCACACCTACTTCCATTAAAAGTCTGGAGACAATCTTGCTGGCAAGAAATAAAGCATTGCTTGGCGAAATGGGTGAGGTATGAGGTTTCATTTATTGCAAATGGCTCGTCGCTTGAAAACGCAAATACCTAAAATGAGTCGCCGGCTTTAATAAGCAGTTTGACTAATGTAGGAAGGGTCATTTGTAAGTGAAAATGAACTACGTTAGGTCGTTTTTCCAAATTTGAAGTCTCGTGTTTAATCAATCCGCCCTTTAATGGAAGTCTTTAATGGATTGTGGTTTGAGCAGATGAGCTTAATTAATCACTATGCTGGATTCACTGGAATTAAACCAAAATTTAGCAGCATTTTATTAATGAACAACAGTTGATGTGGGTGAGCTCAACTTGTGTGAGGACGACCATTATGTTGCATTTAACATGCCCGCCCCATTCAACAGCACGGTTCTATATGGCCACAGGCCACAAAAAGGATAGGGCTTGACTACGAAACACCAACCTCTGGGTATTGGATTTGAAACCAATAGGTTCATGCATAAAGACTATCCGAAAAGCATAACAGTGAACCTAAAAAATTCAAAGTAATTAAATGCATATTTGAAGCGACCAGATGCATATTATCAATGATCAAATGTATGTAGTCACTAATGCATGCTAATTCAGTACTTTCTTGATTCCTCTTGGTTGTTTTTTCATTCTAAATGATGGTCTTTTGGCGTACATTTCACACAGCCATTAAGGCGTGAAAAATATCATAGCATGAAAAGGAAACAGATGAGAATGATTGTCCATGTTGTTTAAAGTGTTACCCAAAATAAAAGGCCTAATATGATGGTCGGTTAGGCATAATTGTAATTTGGGTCATTGGGTTTAAAATTCCTCCACTCTCCCTATTAAGAATAACCGTTACAGGAAGAGGAGTATTCTCCCATTTAAGATAACTGTTACAGAAAGGGAGGGTCTTCTTATTTAAGGTAACGGTTACAGGAAAGGAAAGGTGTGTATCTATATATATACGCTATTACAGACCTTTCTAGATTTCTTAACCATCAGAGAGAAAACGTAAAGAAAAGAAAGGGAAGAGTAGGAGAAAAGAAAAGAAAGGGAAGAGTAGGAGAAAAGAGAGAAACATTCAGGAACAGAAGAGAGGGAGGAATCTCATCTTCGTTACAGGACATCAACATAATGGACAACGATATGTTGATTTCAATTACAATTTTATTGCTAGTATTCGCATAAAGAAAGATCCTGCATTATAGAAATAGGAATTTCATAAAGAGAAATTCTGGAAAAGTTCTAACAATTGGTATCAGAGCGGGTCTACTAATACTGTAATTTATTTTTCTTTGTCTTTGTGTCGTATTTTGATTTATTTATTTTTGCCTATAATGTAAAACGAAACGACGAGGCACGCAAAAATAATTTTTTGGTCTCTTTTTACTGCGCGACAACGAAATGGCCGGCGTTGAAAGGGAAAACGCCGGCCAACGGCCGGCGTCGAAAGGAAAGGGAAAACGCCGGCCAACGGCCGGCGTCGAAAGGAAAGGGAAAACGCCGGCCATGGAAAGTCAGCACCGGCCAACGGCCGGCATCGAAAGGAAAAGGGAAAGCCGGCACGAGGACGGTACGCCGCCGGACCCGAACGGATCTGGGTATGGCGGATCGGCCTCGTGCTTCCGGGTAAAGCCGCCGACCCGAACGGATCCGGGTATGGCAGATCGGCCTCGTGCTTCCGGGTACATCCGTCGACCCGAACGGATTGGGCACGGCAGAAAGGGGAAGAGCGTATACAGGTCGGTCGGGTGAGTGCGGCGGAACGGTCTCCCAGGGAATCGCGATTCCGGGTGACGCTGCGGACCCAGAGCGCTTCGGAGATCCGACCCGAACGGGTTGGTTCGCCCCACGTTCGTCCGTCAGAGGCAACGTCGGGGAGAACCGACGAACGGGGTTGGTTGTCGACGAAGGCCCCTTCGAATGACCGGATTGGGCGCGGATCTGGACTGCGACGCCGGTCTGGACTCTGCGCCGGTGGTCGAACAGGGGCGATCCTCGGAGGCAGCACGCGGGCGACGCCCGCAGAACCGTGGTGCTGCCCGCGGGGGTCGCCGCCCGCAGCACGGTGGTACCGCCACCGTGGGTCGATCGACCGGAGGCGGCAGAACGGTGGTGCCGCCACTGTGCGACCGGAGTGTGCTGCGGGCCATCGTGGGTTGGCTGGTACACGGGTCCCACCTGCAGTATGGTGGTGCTCGGGTCCGAATGGATACCACGTGAAAAAGGGACCGGTTATTATAAAACTCCCACATAAAAGTTAAATCTTCATGAAGAATTTTTTTTTTTAAAGTTTATTAAATTCACATTAATATAAGTCAAATATTGAAAGCTTGTTAGTCACCAAAGTGGTCTGGTTTTGAAAGGATTTGATAAGTTGATTGTGAATTTTAATTGTTCATTTTTTGGATACTAATGAAATGTTTTGAAATGAACAAATTGTGGTTATTAATTATGGAGTTAGGAGATCATCCAAGACATTAAAGAGTATTAATTGACATACTGGGTAAATATGATTGTCTATCCAAAGATAACATTCATGTTAACTCTAGTATGATTGATTGATCTATTAAAGTATATTTAAATTAGCATCATTATTGATTAAAGTTATGTATTTAAGGATTACCTAAAGGTGAACTTAAATACATGATTAAAGTTTGTAGTGTATCTGAATCCATTAGAGTTACTCAAAGTATTAAAGTGTAAATTGGATTATGTTTGTAGCTTCCAGTAATGTATTCGCCTTAGGTAATTCGATGATCAAATTCAATGGGTTGAACTATGCAGAATGGTCTGAACATATTCAGTTTCATTTAGGTATATTAGACTTAGACTTAACAGTTATTTCGGATGAAAAGCCTACAGCCATTACAGGGACCAGTACAGAAACTGATAAGTCCTTTTATGAGGCTTGGGTATGGTCCAATAGGCTGAATTTGAATTTGATGTAAAGCCATCGATGCCTAAGACAGAAAATACGAGGGAATTTCTGATGAGAATTAAGGAATACTCTCAATCAGACCCTAATGAGTGAGCTGACGACCAAGAAAGTTGATTGGTCACAGGTCATTCATGATCATGTGACTAGTATGACTAATTTAGCAGCAAGGTTGAAAACAATGGGCATGGATGTGAGTGAATCATTTTAGTTCAATTCATCATAAACTCACTACCTCCTGAATTTGGCTAATTCCAAGTGAATTATAACACTATTAAAGAAAAATGGAACTTTCAGGAAATTAAGGTCATATTAGTTTAGGAGGAAGGGAGATTAAAGAAGATGAAGGATCACTTCATTCACCTCATCGTTCGTAATGATGCTAGTGGTAGCAAGTCTAAACCACATAAAGAAAATAAGAAGAAGGATAAAGCCTCTATAAAAGTCACTGGAGGTCAAATCCAAAAGGATCAGAAATGCTTCTTCTGCAAAAAGATTGGTCACTTCAAAAAGGTGCCCAATAATACTTGGTGGTTAGACTCTGGAGCTACTATTTATGTGTCACATATTATGTAGGGATTCCTTTCAATCCAGCCCATAACAGGAACTGAGAAGTTCTTCTATATGGGAAACAGAATGAAGGCACGAATAGAAGGAATTGGGACGTACAGATTGATCTTGGGTACTAAGTGTCATCTGGATCTCGAAAAGTGTCTCTATGTTCCTGAATGTGCTAGAAATTTAGTTTCTGTTGCAAAGTTGGATGAAGTAGGATTTAATCTTAAGATTGGAAACGGTGCATTTTCATTGTATAGACATTCGTACTATTATGGATCTGGTACTTTAATTGATGATTTGTACCATTTTAATCTTGATGTTATGTATGCTGATTCCATATTTCTTGTTGAGCATAGTATAGGTAACAAACGTAATGTGCATGATGAAAGTTCCGCCTTCTTATGACATCAAAGATTGGGTCATATATCCAAAGAAAGGATATTGAGGTTGGTGAAAGGTGATGTCCTGCCTCAATTGGATTTTACTGATTGGGATGTATGTATTGATTGTATAAAAGGGAAACAAACAAGACATACATTAAAGAACCCAGCCATAAGAAGCAGTGAGCCTTTATAATTGATACACACTGATATTTGTGACCCATTTGATATCCCAACATGGGGTGGTGAGAAATATTTCATCACATTTATAGATGACTACTCACGGTATTGTTACTTATATCTACTGCATGAAAGGTCTCAGTCAGTAAACACCGTATAGGTGTTTATTGATGAAGTGGAAAGGCAGTTAGATAGAAAAGTAAAAGTGATTAAGTTAGAAAGGAGTGGTGAATATTATGGAAAGTTCAATGAAAAAGGACAATGTCCTGGTCCATTTGCAAAACTTCTTGAAAGTCGAGGCATATGTGCACATATACAATACCTGGTACACCACAACAGAATGGTGTAGCGAAAAGGCGGAATCACACACTTATGGATATGGTTAGGAGCATGTTGAATTATAGTACTGTACCTTTATCCTTGTGGATGCATGCATTAAGGACTACTGCATATCTGCTGAACAGGGTTCCTAGTAAGGCTATCCCCAAAACTCCTTACGAGTTATGGACAGGAAGGAAACCCAGTTTGAGACACCTCTATGTTTGGGGTTGTTCAGTAAAGATATATAATCTACATGAAGGAAAGCTTGATGCAAGAACCATAAATGGTTATTTCATTGGCTATCCTGAAAAGTCGAAAAGGTACAGGTTCTATTGTCCTAACCATAGTACTAGAATAGTTGAGTCTGGTAATGCTCGGTTCATTGAAAGTGGTCAGTTCAGTGGGAGTGGGGAATCACGAAAGGTGGATATTAAAGAATTACAAAACGAAAGATCCACAGTGAGTACTCCTACTCAAGTTGGTATCCCCACACCCAGTGTTTCTACTCAAATTATTGTTCCTTATGTTGCATCACAGTCACGTGACATGCAAGGACAACGAATTGATACTTGAAACACGCAAAGTGAACACATAAGAGATGAACCAAGTGACAATGTTCAATTTACAAATGAACAAGTGATACCACAAGAAATGGCATTACGGAGGTCTACAAGACAGAAAAGGTCAGTTGTTTCGAATGATTATGTGGTTTACTCACTTGAGCATGAATCAAAATTGAGCATTGATAAAGATCCAGTCTCATTTAAACAAGCCATGGAATGTAATGATTCTAAAAGGTGGTTCAATGCCATGAAGGAAGAGATGAAATCGATGGATGTAAACCAAGTCTGGGAACTAGTAGAGTTACCTGAAGGATCAAAACGAGTTAGCTGTAAGTGGGTCTTCAAGACCAAGCAAAACTCGAAAGGTAACATCGAAAGGTATAAGGCCAGACTTGTTGCTAAAGGTTTCACTCAAAGGGATGGTATTGACTATAAGGAGACTTTCTCTTCAGTCTCTAAGAAAGACTCCTTAAGAATTATTATGGCTTTGGTAGCTTATAATGATCTAGAGTTTCACCAAATGGATGTAAAGACCGCCTTTCTGAATGGTGACTTAAAAGTGTATATGGACCAACCTGAAGGTTTCACCACCATCGGGCAAAAAAAATTGGTGTGTAAATTAAAGAAATCGATATGTGGACTGAAACAAACCTCCCGACAATGGTATATTAAGTTCAATAATACCATTACGTCATACGGTTTTGTAGAGAACACCGTTGATCGGTGTATCTATATGAAGGTCAGTGGAAGCAAGTTCATTACATTAGTCCTATATGTCGATGACATTCTTTTGGCTGCTAATGACATGGGTTTGTTACATGATGTAAAGAAATTTCTCTCTGATATTTTTGAAATGAAAGATATGAATGAGGCATCCTATGTGATAGGAATAGAGATATTCCGTGATAGATCACAAGGATTGTTAGGATTGTCTTAGAAAGGCTATATCGATAAAGTATTAGAGAGATTTAAAATGGAAAATTGCTCAACAGGAATAGTTCCAACTCAGAAAGGGGACAAGTTCAGTGAATTGCAATGTCCAAAGAATGATTTGGAACGGAAAGTGATGGAATAAATTCCCTATGCATCACTGGTTGGAAGCCTGATGTATGCGCAAACATGTACTCGGCCGGACATCAGTTTTGCAGTTAAAGTGTTAGGCCGATATCAAAGTAATCCTGGAATAGATCATTGGAAAGCCGGAAAAGAAGTACTTAGGTACTTACAAGGCACCAAAGATTATATGCTTACTTATAAAAGATCAAGTCATCTTGAAGTAGTAGGCTATTCGGATTCAGATTATAATGGATGTGTAGACTTGAGGAAATCTACATTTGGTTACATGTTTCTGCTGAATGGAGGAGCAGTTTCATGGAAAAGTGGGAAGCAGTCTGTCATTGCTACTTCCATTATGGAGGCTAAATTTGTAGCATGCTTTGAGGCTACTGTTCATGCATTATGGTTGCGGAATTTTATCTTAAGGCTTTGTTTGGTCGACATTATAGAAAAGCCGTTAAGAATTTATTGTAATATTCCGCAGCAGTTTCTTCTCTAAAGATGATAGGTATTCTAAAGGTGCGAAACATATGGATTTGAAATACTTATCTGTTAAAGAAGAAGTGCAAAACCATAGAGTGTCAATTGAGCATATTGACACTGAGTTGATGATAGCGGACCCGTTAACTAAAGGTTTGCCACCGAAAACATTTACTGGACATGTTGATCGGATGGGCATTATGGACAGGTCCTCAATCTCTTGAAAGCCAATATTCTGTACTGCTCATATCATTGTGACACTCATGAATTCAATTAAAGTTATGGTTTTGCTTGTGCTTTGTTATCTCTGTTCAGTTGTATACAATTATAGTTTGTGAGATAACTAATGGCATATATAGAAATGACAATTTAAAGTTTTAATGTTCCTCAGTAAGGTTATTATGAATTATGATGATTATGTGATACATGGAAGGAATCATGTCGCTGAATGAAAGATGTGTGACCGCCATGATCCGATTATTTTAATTCAATTAAGTATTGTGATTTGATGATCTTTAAGGATTGTGTGCACTTATCTGTTATTGATTCATCAAGTCATAACATGGGCCAAGTGGGAGATTGTTAAATTAATTAACATGAGTGGCCTATGTTATTTAAAGTGTGACCCAAAATAAAAGGCCTAATATGATGGTCGGTTAGGCATAATGACAATTTGGGTCATTGGATTTAAAATCCCTCCACTCTCCCTATTAAGAATAACCGTTATAGGAAGAGGAGTATTCTCCCATTTAAGATAACTGTTACAGGGAGGGTCTTCTTATTTAAGGTAACGGTTACAGGAAAGGAAAGGTGTGTATCTATATATATACGCTATTACAGACCTTTCCAGATCTCTTAACCATCAGAGAGAGAAAACGTAAAGAAAAGAAAGGGAAGAGTAGGAGAAAAGAGAGAAACGTTCAGGAATAGAAGAGAGGGAGGAATCTCATCTTTGCTACGGAATATCAACATAATGAACAACGGTATGTTGATTTTAATTACAGTTTTATTGCTAATATTCGCATAAAGAAAGATCCTGCATTATAGAAATAAGAATTTCATAAAGAAAAATTCTGAAAAAGTTCTAACGTTTGTTTGCCATTGCACGGTGAGAATCACAGAAACTAGCAAACCATGCTCAATGGTTAAAATAGCTAAACAAGACCAGCAACAAGCACATTTGACAGCTGTTTCCTGACGGAAAACCTTTAGGCAACTGATCCAAAATTTTCCGTGCTTTTTTTTTATTTTTTTTTTTATTTCTGTTACATTTTTATGTCTTTTTTTTTTCTCACTCTAATGAGCAATCAATGACACAATCCATGCTATTCCTGGTTTAGAATGTAGTCCAGAGTTTTGGGATCGTCAATGGATCAATACAATAGCATTAGGGAGGGTGCCAAGCCTGTGGAATAAATATCTATAACCATCCACAAGTCACATTTCTCCAACAAGGTAATAGGTTTAGCATCTGTGAACCATCAACAAGCATACAACCTGTTAAAATTTAAGGAAACGAGAACAAACTGCAACAAGAGGAGAAAGTCTACCGTCAGTGTACACTACCATCCCTCGTATGCACACCCAATCTCCAATCTGCATCTCATTGCCTTCATCTTATCTATGTAACCATGAAAGGCACAATAAAAGCACTCAGTTTAGCCCTCATGCCAAATATCTTGACATTCAAGCTGTATCCGCGTCATGGCATGGATTGCCAATTTCACCAATGTCCATATCTTCATTCCCTCCATGCAAAATGTCTTTTAGACCACTCATTGTCTCCTCAGGATCCAAGCGCATAGCTATCATCTCCTTCTCTGCGTGGTGATCCTCTGTGTCCGATAAATCACTGAAAGTTTCAATCTTTTTCTTCTTTCCTCTATAACCAACAAGGCTGAGGAGTTTTTCCCTCCAAAGAACCAAAGGGCATTTCTCAATCAGCTCTTGACCTTCGTATGCTTCAGTCAAGAACACACTAAACCTCTTCCCCCTCTCAGATACATAGAAGATCCAAAAGTGCTTTAGAAGAAGTCTCATCAGCTTTTGCGGCATCTTAAATTCTTGGCGGAAGTGAGTGAGGTGATCGGTGACCAATCTCTTTTCAATGGTAAAACTAAGCACCTCATGCATGATAGCAACAGCCCTCTTGTCAAATTCTCGGGACCCAGACGTTAGCTTGCTAGCATCTGCATATGGTGACAAATAAGATCTCTTCTGAAAGTGCTCGAGTTTGGCTCCAATTCTATAAACCTTCTTGAAATTAGGAGGAAACTTCATGGGAAAAGGCAAAGAAAGCAATCCCGGTTTATGATCATTGGTTTCACTTAACCCCAATACCTTTTTCTCCAACTCCGTGATAGCCCAAGCAGGATTCCAGGACACAAGCTCCAAGCACTCGAGTCCATCCGGAGACCGCACAACCTTGAACAATTCAGGATAATTGTGCACCCATTTACACCTAAAATCCAAAGGCAAACCAAAATCCCTCCTGAAATTCGCAATCTTGTCTATCCGTAGCCTTTTATCATCAGACATCATCAGCAACCTAGTAACATGTTCAGCAGCTTTGTCAGAATGTTCAGCAATAATTCTCTCTTCTTCCTCCAACAAATCCTCAGCCACTTTTGTCATCCCACACCATACAACTCCCCTCTGATCCTTGTATAACTCAAAAAGCTTCGGCATTTTCCGAAGGAAATCGATCACCTTGTGGGGTTTGGGCAAATTGAAACGGCTCCGTTCTCTCTCAAGGTACCTTACAGGGATGACCATCTCCGGCTCTTTCTTCAAGATTTCTATTAACGCTAACACTTTCGAAGTTGCCTTCCACTTCTCTTTTACTACTTCGAGATCGCGCACTCTTTTATTGCTGCTCCTGTCTTGAACCCGCTTGCTTGTGGTCATGAACCTGCTCTGCAGCGTCCATTCTCCACGTGGGCATTCTCTCACGGGCAAATAAACAAACAACTTGAATTCGTACGCTTTACCCGTCAAAACCACGCGTCTTGCCATTCGAGGGGTCCTTCTTGAATGGTACAGAAGCCGGAATTCGCTAAGAAAGTATCGATCGAACCACAGCAATTAACTCGACCCCATTTATCCTTTCAATGCCGGCAGAGTTTGGCAAAACGAAGAGACTTTCTGAACCTCCTTAACGTATCTTTCATTTGCATTTTCAGTTTTAAGTGCTCACAAAGAGGCTAACGAGAAAACTGAAACGCGTCCGGAGAGAAGGGGCGCTCAGGTACTGTTCACGGTCGCCGCCGGAGGAAAGCCACAAAAATAAAACCGAAAAACACAAAAACTGCAAATAAATCCTGCTCACTCGGCATACAGTACAACACAACCCAGCAGACTGCAGTCCCCTTGCCTCAGACAATGAGCTGAGTTGGGCTGGATTTTCAGTTGGGGCGGGGCTCATCTCTATTTGGGCCATCTTGGCCCGCATGAAAGCAACCGTGAGTTACCGTGCACCCCACGTCACCTGAAGTCCGAGGATGAGTCGAACATTATTCTATTTCAGTGATTAAAAATTTAAATTTTTATTATAAAATAATTTTTTAAAAAAAATAAAATGATGATAGTCATATTGTAATTATCTTGCCAACGCAAAAGGAAAAAAGAAATTGCATAAATATTCCGTTACAATATATCCAACCAAACAAGGTCTTAGGAAATTACCTAAACATTACCTTCTTTTTTTTTTTTTTTTTTTTGGGGATAGTCTTTGTCAAAGTTTACTGTGGCAGAGTAAACTTGCTGAAAGCTGGAATTACACGGTGAACAATGTGCGTTATATTTTAGTTCAAAAGGTGAGAGGGGTCAACACTCCAAAGCCAGCTAATGTCAATCAGCACACATTTGCAGCTTCAACCTTTAATGAGCACTGCTCACCATAATTATCCGAATCCACGTGGCCTATATATATTTTTTTATTATAAAATTGTTGAGTTTCGGTCTATATTTTCTAATCCCAGAAATATTAGTACAGTCCCTTGAGTGAATATTTCAAAGGTTTATTATAACTTAAGCATTAATATTAGAGATTCATTTATTTTTGTTGATTGCCATTCAGCATTCAATTTCATATAAAAATTTATGAACGAACATATTAAAATATTTTAATTTTGATATATCGTAATAAAAATAAAAGAAATTAATTTGAATAATTGTTATGGACTCTTTACGAGAAAAAAAAAATATTAAAATATTAAAAAATGGATTTTAATTAAAATTTATAATAGTGGTAATTAATAGTTTTACTTTTTTTTTTCTTTTTGTCTAAATATCAAAGAGAGTGCAGATAGACTTTAAGACCTCGTGTTTCTCCAAAAAAAAAAAAAAAAAAGAGACCCAAAATTAAAGAAGAAAAAAATAGAAATTAATAAAAAATAAAAAATGAAATAAAATATAAAGCTAATAACAGGACTTACCATCTATGAAGTTTTAAAAATAATTTAAGTAAGTGGTTAAAATTTTAAAGTTTTATTTAAAAATCTTAAAATTCAATTTTAAAAAATAAGCTTTATAAAAATAAAAATAAAAGTAATCTCATGAAAACTTGTAATTAAAAGACAGTGAGATAATTAAAAATATATATAAAAAAAAACACACACACACACACAGACACAAGTCATACGGGGGAAAGGAAAGGTCCATCAAGCCCTTGCCATCTCAATCAAGACATGAGTTCGACGAAGCATCCGGCAACACGCGCATTCTGCTTGGAATTTCCTTTGGACTTCCCGATCAACACGCGCCTGGATCTTCTGACGGTCCAAATTACATTCCTTGCCGCTCATCACTATATATATATATGCATGATCGTTCTCTCAAATCCGAAGCCGCCATTTTGACCCTCCATTCACAAAGAGGAAGAAAGAAGGGGCAAAAAATCGGTCGCATATTTATTAATTATACGAACATGGAGAATCCGGGGACGTCATCATCGGAGCAACCGTCGGATGCAAGTGAGCCAAAGTACAAGGGTGTCAGGAAGAGGAAATGGGGGAAGTGGGTGTCCGAAATTAGGCTCCCAAATAGCCGGGAGCGAATCTGGTTGGGATCCTACGACACCCCCGAAAAGGCGGCGCGTGCGTTCGATGCTGCCCTCTACTGTCTCCGGGGTCACGCCGCGAGGTTCAATTTTCCCGACAGGACACCGAACATAGTTGGCCGGCAGTCGTTGAGCCGACAGGAAATACAATGGGCAGCGGCCAGGTACGCCAACGGGGAGCCCACCGCAAGGACCAGTTCTGATCCGCAATCATCACATGCGCCTGTAGAGGAGCAGCAGCAGCAGCAGTATTATTCCATGTCGTCGTCATCCGATGGGGCCCTCCTGGAGGATGGGGATACGACAATAGATTGGTCGTATTACGACATGCTGGATAATATTGGTGGGGATTATTATCATCCACCTCCACCAACACACATTGAGGACAATAGGGAAGACGAGGCTTATTCTCATCAGCCATCGTTTCTTTGGAACTTCTGAGATTAAAAGTTGGTTAAACATTGCTCCATATATACCCCTGAAGGAGGAGGCTCGCGACGATCAGCTGTCAGGCTAATTTTAGATGTCCGCGTCACTGATTTATTATTATTATTATTATTATTATTATTTCCTTACGATCATTATTATCGTTATTATATAATTATTTTACTTATGATCTTTTGGGGTGTGGCAAGTTTCTCAAAAGGGGAAACGAGAAAGCTTTTTTGGTTCTTTACGTTGCCACTGCCACTTCTCCACAGTCTCTCTGTATCCACGCCTAGTCCTCCTACGGAGAACCAAGATATCTCTCTGTCTATCTCTCTCTCTCTCTCTCTCTCTCTCTATATATATATATATATATATATATATATATATTGGTGATATTGAGTCCTACTCCTAGCATCAGGTGAAAGAAGTTGTACCATATTCGATTAGTAGAGATTTCTACTATTTTAAAAGGCTTGTTTCCAATGCATGTGTTTCAAAATTTTAAATTTCAGATTCATCGTCAGCTCTCTTATTAAAATATAAGCATTTAATTGAATTCTCACATCTTTTAATTATATACACTGAATAAAAGATCAATAGCTCTGATCAGAATAGGTAAGACTCAAATTCAATTTATGCATCTCGTATATATATATATATAGCTATTCTTCAATGCGTGCTCTTGCATGGTCCCATGCATATGGGAACTACGACGAGCGTCTTCTTGCATGAGTTCGAGTATACATCTACATGCAGAAATTCCACGACAAAAATAAAGTCTAAAACAGCCCTCACGGTGGTTCTGGTGACAAAGTGACTGAATTATCTGACCGTGTTCTTTTGGCCCCGAGTTTGCCAAACTTGAAGAAGTTTTAATTCCAGGTGACAAAACGATTTTTTTTTTTTGAAAAATAAAAATAATAACCCACAATTTCACCAAAGAGAATTATGCCTTCACATTACTGCTAGCACACTATATGGAAAAATAAGCACCATGGTGCCTAACAAAGAAATTTAGTTACTCTCACAACTGTATATACACAATAAATATACTGAATTTTATCAAATACTTAACTCAAACTTTTTTTTTATTAATTTTTTACGAGAATGAATTTCTTAATTGCTAAGCCACGGCAATGGACGATAGATAATCTGTTTTTAGTTAACTGTTACTCGCTGCTATTAAGCTGTCGACATTAACGCAAGTTCTTTAAGTACAATCCCTACCTTAGTTTAGTTCAACAACCCTTTTCTGCCAAGCGAAATTGGGTTATAAGTATGGTTAGGAGGAGTACCATTGAAAGTCAAACTTGCTCTCTTCCTAGGAATATTTAAGAATTAGCGTTGACTTGGTTAATAATTCCATACACTTTTCTCTGTATCGGTTCAAAAACGAGTACTTTTTTTTATTATTATTATTATCATTACATACCTTCTTATAATAAAAAATTTAAGTTGTAAATTAATTGTTAAGTTTTAGATTCGTTAATATTAAAATTAAGTATGAAAAAGAATTATTTGAATTTAATAATCCCTAAATGATGATTTTTTATTAAAAAAATTAATAAAAATATCGATAAATTATTCCTAGTCTCGACTTATTGTTTAAGTCTACGGTTGAAGATTATTAAAAAAAAAAAAGAAAAGAAAAGTCTCTGTTTGAAGATAATTTAAAAAAAAAAAGAAAGAAAGAAAGAAGAAGAAGAAAGTGGAAAGCAACAAATCGTGTCAAAGACACGATCATATTTTTCATTCGGCATCATTTTTATTTATAATCAGATCATATACTTGTTGAGTCAATAATCAAGAATTAAAAATTGATTAGCAAGGGACTAAAAGAATAGATGGAATGCTACAAAAGAATTCATTTTCCATTTTTAAGAATCGTTCATTTCAATGAATTGTTTATAATGGCTTCCCAGTGTAGTTTGGCATAAAACTCCAAGACGACAGAATAAATTGTACCAGGCACCAGGCACCAGGCACTGGGCTAGCAGGCTGCACGTGAAATTGAAATTCCACCAAATCCACGTCATTAGCTAAAACACATTTGCTAATTTGGTACTTTTGCTCCCCATTTTCGAATAAATTAGTGAGTCAACGCAATTAACCAAGCCATCAGACTCGGGACTTTGTGCAGAAATCTCTCTTGTGTAGAGATGTCATTGTCCGCGGGAAGGGAAAAGGCCGTCACATTCCTCCTTGCATCCAACCGATGTGACTTAAGAAAATCTTCTTGTCTATCGCATGCGATGACTTCAAATTTATAAAATACTGGTGCATGCGCGTGTGGGGGGTTATTTCTAATCACTGAGGTCAAAACCGTGGAGGCGAGTACGAACTTGCACTTGAGGATTCAAACTTTGGCAGCTCGTGGATGCCGATTTCCAGTGATACACAGTACACGCAATTTCTAGATGTTTCAAGGATCGCCGGCGTCATCGCTGATTTGTTGGACTCCTTGTTTGTCCTACCGGAAAAGGCAGTTGGCGACCTGGACGCCGCTCCTTACTAAAACCCAATTAGCCCCACACGTCGTCCTTTGGTTTCTTTACGCGTTTAATGTATACGTCAGAGTTTTGACCCCCATCGTTACATCAGCCCCTCTTTTTCCCCGGAACTGAAATTTTAGATTTTAAATAGAAAACTGTACTTATAATTTTTATTATTAATTATACTCATGTATGAAAAATTTGAAATACATAAATATAAATATAAATATATATATGTATGTATGTATGTAAAATTCGTATTCATCTCATCCCAAGTTTTTGGTTCAGTAATTGGGTTACTAAATATTAATACCACATCATAAAATGATGCTCACAATCTTTCAACATTTTCCATTGGGTCCTCCTAGTCATTCCAATTACTCACCCAAGTAGCAACAAATTGACTTGTCAAGGCGTGCAGAGAAAAGAAGACGATCACGCCTTTCGATTCTTTGGCTGTTTTTTGACGGCGTAGCTTCCTGCTCTGCATTCTTCAATAAACCTCAAACTGCACACTAAAAACTCATGAATTATAATACTCCCAACACGTTTTCAATTCGGGATAAAACAGGAAAAAGGTTTGCCGTTCCGAGGATTTCATGTTGGAACAAAATTTTAGGTTATATTGAAAACTGAAAAAGAAAATATTTTAAGTTACATATTTAATTTCATTCTTTAAAATAAAATTTGCCATAACTAATTTATATCAAAAATGATTTACACTTGATTATCAGTTGCATTATTAAAATCAAAAACTTTAAAAATTTATGCATTTTTAAAATTATTTTTTAAAGTGCCAACAACATTTTGCAACAATATTATAAACAGAAAAAACCCTTGATGTAATAATATAATACCAGGAGAAAAAAAATATTTTGATGTGTTGAAAAAAATATTGGACCATCTCAACATTTATAGAGATTATAATAACTTTTAACTAATAAATAATTTTAATTTAACAATTAAAAATTTTTTAATATTTATTTTAATAGTCATAAACTTAAATACCAAAAGCACAAATTTTCTTTTGTTTCTGAGAGACACAACCTTATATAGATATTATTTTGAAAAATCCCAACATACAGCAGCCACGTTACTAACATTTGACAATTATTAGAATTACCAGCACAAAATGTAACACACAAACTTGGTTCTTCAGAGCATGCCAATAAAAAGCCCAAGGGCTTCTAGTTTTGATCAGCTCGTAGCTTGATCAATCAAGATCGCAGTAGAGAGAGCATGGCATCGGCAGAATCCGGCCCATCGTTATTTACACTAGGTATTATTTTCTCAGGAGACACAATCCTTACAAATTCTTTGAGTTCTGTAAAGCTACAATGCTCGCTATATGGCACTTCATACCTGGTGGACATGGAAGAAAAAATTTTCCGTTAGTACTGTGATTGTTCTGAAGCAAAAAAAAAATAAAAATATATATATATATATATATCTATATATATGTTCTTTTGGGGGCTTTCATCCACGACGTTCGTACATGATATTATTCACACAAAAAGCCCATCTGTCAGACGGCTATAACATCCTCTTGGAACATAGAAAATTGGTTTCCTAGAATAAACCCCCTATTGCTGCAACAGTTGGAGGCAAGTTCTAAAATAATGACTAAGTGATGCCAGCGAACTTCGTCATTCGCGACTTGTGACCCACTAGTTTGAAGTTGGCATCTCCTAGTGCATAATTCCATTAGGGATTCAGTGACTGTAACCCACCAGTCTTTGGAACACTCCGTAGAAAAAAATCATGGTTCAGCATTTGATATTGAAAAACCAGGGTCGCCGGATCCATGCCCTATAATGCATACATCCCTCTGGGCAGAAGGTTAATATAATACTGAATCAGAAACGAATATCTAAAAATACCTTTTCTTATGCTGAAAGAAAAAAAAAATTTATTTATGTTGAAGTAAAATAAATATTAAATTACTAAATAAAAGAGCAATACCCAATTTCTTGTTCTATCAAGAAGCTTGGTATTACTCCCCTCTTTAGCCTTTTTTTTTTTTTTTTTCAAAAACTCATACAAACTAAGGCCGAAGTATTATCCATTTATAGATGGAGCTTCGACAGCAGCTAGGTATCCGTCCAGGTATTAATTACATGACCTTGACTATCAACTACGGATTGGTTAAAATTGAATTGCAAGCCATAGTACTAATATCTAAAGCAGTGAACCAGATACCTACTACAGGCCAAGCAGCTAGGAAGAAATGTTTAACCAGTTTATACGAGCATTGAACTCCGACGAAACATTTGCACGCTGTATTTTCCATAGGCTAAGTGTTTGACCAGTTTATATGAATGGCGACAAATATTTCGCATCAAAAACTTGGATCTTAATACGAAATATTTACCATCAAATGGAAGTGGCTAGGCCTTAGAGCCAAAACATTTGGACAAGACTTTGCAACTTCAGAATTATGAATGATACTGTCAGTGAAAGCCTCCCCATTTCAAATGATAGGCGAATCACATTACATTACTTTAAATAAACTACATGTGTGACAGTTGCTTTAACGCCAGACCACTTTCAAATTAGATGAAATGCATTGCAAGTATAACTTTTTTTTTTTTTTTTTTGAGGTCAAAAGGTGGGCACTAGGCCCAGAAATTAAAGAAATTAATGAATTGCAAGTAGAACTCATTCCAATCTTTTCCAAACATTTCACCAATTACTGCATGAACGTAGGGGAAGGTGTAGAATGATAAATCATCATACTTGAATTCAGCAGATTATGACTACAAACTAGGACATTACCTTATAATGGTTCCTTGCTGCCATCTTCTCCCTGGAGTATTCTTCTTCTTCCCTTTACCAAAGGTCCAACCAGTAGGGGTGAAAGCAACTATCACACTGAAACGACCCTGTTAAATAAGCGCAAATGTAACAGTCCTCATGGATTAATAGCAAATACAAAGGAGACAAGCAAAAAGTGACATCCCTTTTAAGATCGTTAGAACGTTTCTGCCATGTGATTGCCGTTGCGAACATGTGCTTGCACTACTTTTATTAGAAAAATTATTGGCAGTAAGTATATCAAGTGGAATGATCCTGAAGAAACAGTATACCTGGACACTCCAGTGATGTTTACCTAGCAACATATGTAGAAAAAGGAAAAGCTAAAAATTCCAATGTTTTACTGTATAGGAGTCAGTCCTCCATCTAAATAAAATAGTTGAGCATGCTCCCATAAACAGAATTTCAAAATGGCAAAATCTTGTTTGGAAGAAGCTAGATGCCAAGAGATATGTCAACATTTGTTCTTTGTGCATCTTATCTGTGCTATATTTCTTTGCTCCTATCTAAAGTATCTCATTCATTTCATATTCTTCATAATGGCATTCTAACCCCATTTGCAAAATTATCACATTGCAACTTTCCCAAGTCAGGTGTCAAGTGCAAGGGTCATGTGGTCTAATCATTTGCCAAAAGGGAAAAGCTAGTGTAATCTCATCTCCCTCACCGCATATTGACTGGATATATGCTTCAGTCTCTTAAAGCTTGCAAGGGTCCACATTGGCACGACATGTATGTGGCTTTCTTGTTCGTTTGATGTCAACCACTGCATATCTTCCTTAGATAACTCCAGACATTCCAAAAGACGGAGCTTGGAGGCAGTGACATAAACCTTCCTACGAAGTGCACGGGCAACCCCCAAGAACAGTCTCTCCTTTCCTTTTTTAATGATAAGAAACTAATCAAATATGTAGAGTATGAAAGAGAGGGAGTGGGCAAGAGCATAGGTGTTTACCAATTGTATAATTTCCAATCAAGAAAAGTGTTCTGGGGTTGAAAGCTTCGGCTTGAATGGCCTCAATGACAAATTGTATAACAGCTTCCTGCTTTGGGAAGTCATACTGCGAGAAATCATTAAGTTGATAAGTGCATAGATGTTCAAATTGTGAGCTGATAATTCTTTTCAGTGGCTGGTTTTCATCCAATAAGATTAGACATTCAAAACCTGAGTTTTTTTTTAGATAAATAGGAATTGTCTGATTGCAATTGAATTGGACTAAAAACAGAGCCCTCCTGGGATTTTGCAGATTAGTTAAAACTGATAAACAGTCCTGCAGTAATGAAATAAACCTGGAATTTCAAGAAATTTAACTTGATAAGTTAGCAGCTTGGACTTACCTGGGGATTACAGTACGTAGTATCAAGGATGAGGGTATGGATAGGGCACTTTTGCAATACAGCTGTGCTCACCATCTTCTCACAAAAGCGAAAATCTCCCGTATGTAAAATGGCCTAATCATTTATGTGATTTTGTATTCATTTCAGAATTGGCGAGTAGGTGACACCACAAACAATATTACATGGTATCTTAAGAAGTCAATGTGGACCACACCTTACCGTTGGGAGGTTCAAACAGTATGATGATAGATCCAGGGCAGTGGTTTGCATCCAAGCATGTGACATCAACACCGGCAATGTTGATCTTTTGGTTGAGAGGTAAAACCTGTAATTTGTCCCAAGGTATCCCAATCTTCATATTAACAAGTCTTGAAGTGATCAAGGAACAATAGATCTTCCCATGACAGAAGGATCTTGTTAGCCCTTGATAATCTGCCAAGTGCCAAATAAAATTTCAATATTTATTTTCAGAATTGTAGTGCTTTAAATATCATATGTATTCCTTAAGACAGCACATGGGAAATATCCAGTCAACCAGAACCAGTGAGCAACAAGCATGGCCTATGTCATTGCTTCAAACTTGCTTTCTGTGGCAAATTATAATATATCAAGAAGAAATAAATAGCGCCAACTTAGACTATGATCAAATGAAAAGTAAACATAGGAAAAGCTTTCAAACTTTGGACAGCCAAACACAAGCAGAAAAAGAAGAAGCTTTCAAGCAAAAGGTGTCAAGCTAATGCAAAAACCAAATGAGCTTCTCTTTTGCACAAGCTTCCTCCTTGTTAAAACTGATTACCATCCAACATAACAATAGATTATTGAGAAGGAATTCCCCATGGCTATTTTTATATCTTAAAAGCACAACAAAAATTAAGAGTAGCTAAACTTACGATCCATATGGAAGTGAGTAAGAAACCAATGGAAGCAATCACCTCTAAGATATTTGAAAGCATCCTGCAAGACAATTTTAGTAGAGAAACAAGCAGTAAATCTGGAAATATTGCAGGTAACAGAAGACAAAAGCCACTGCAGGCAGCATTAAAGTCTATCCCGACCTCAATTACAATTGTATTAGTGACTAGGATGTACAATATGAGTTAAAAAGCATGTTTATTAAGTAAATGAAAGATTATATCAGTTGTTTCTTGTTACAAAAGGGGAAAGGCCATTACCACTCGGAATGATGTCCCGGGTATGTTACACCACAAGGGAATGTCTTTAAGTTTTCTATTTTTGACAGGATTCTTTGTCACAGATTTGCAAATAGAATGCTGGTGACATTTTTCTTTTACTCGTTGTTCTGGGGAAGTGGTGCAGATTTTCTTCTTGGAACTGGGAAAATAATCTGTAATCAACTTGTTAGCAGTTGATTTACTAGTTGCATCTCCAGTAACCACAGAAGCCTCCACTTGCATCTCTGCTTCATGGATACTCCGCGATCCAACTTCACTGAATGCACGCGTATTCCTGTGTGTCTCAACTGCAGGATTCGACCTTTTTCTAAGCTCACTAAGAGCTTGCACAATCTTCTTCCTGGGGCCAAGTGCAGCAACACCTATGTGCATAAGATCCTGGAAAGTGAAAAGACAAACATGCACTAAGTTATACTACGCCAAAAGAAGAAAGCATGAGACTATTGACAACACCATGCTGTTGTCCTCGCACAGAATTCATAAAACAGTTCGTCCACATGACCAACCAATACCTGTTCATTATTATAATCCCAATTCCCTTTGTCGTGTAAATCAATCATTAAAGAAACTCTTTCATTCAAGCAAATTGGCAGGACAACAGTAAACAGGCACATATCGAGCTGCTTATTTTCTTAGAAAAGGTGAATTTTATGCAAAGTTCATTAATATGGATTATCTTTACTGATGCTTCCAACAAATTGTCATGTGATTATGCCTAAGAGTACCTCTTCCGTCAGCCACTTCAAGGTATCCCAATCAATTTCTTCTCTTGCAAAGTCCTCTGCATATCTTTCCAACCCCAAAATTTCTAGCCACTTGAGGACAGGAGATACATCAACAACTCGCTGCACGCCATTAATAACTTCAGGGGAAAAATTTTGAGGATCCACCTCCCTACTTTCAAGAACAGCCTGCCACAGAAAAAAAAGGGTGCAAATTTAGCAACCAAATGTCTTCATAAGACATCTTGGTTGGAACTGCGAGAGAACAAATGCTTACGTCTTGGACATGAATCTCCTTTTTGTCTAGACAACAATTAGTGTGCACCAGTCTAGATTCCTCAGTCAAATCCGAAAGGTCAATCCCACAGACCGGGCACTGAACCATACAACAACCTCCATGGGAACCAATAATCTCATCTTGCTCTCGCATTTCATGGTCGTCAGCACATAACTTAATTAACACATCAAGCTCATTTCCTCCCTCAAAATCCTCGAGTCCATTAGACTCACGTAACCCATCTCTACCGGAATCCGCTCCCGGTCTCATCAACCTTGCCTCTATGGAATTGAGGAAATAACCTCCATTCACTCGCATTCCTTCTTTCTTATGGACATCCTCCCCCAAATGCGCATCCTTAACAACTTTAAAACTGCAATCGATGCTCGACTCTATCAAATCTAAACTGCAACTTTCATCCAACTCGGGCTCTTGTTTATCAGATCCGGGCATTTGGATCTGCGCGGAGGAGGAGGGAACCGAGTTTTCCTTGCCCGAAGGCAGGCCCTTCTTGGGCGGAGGGCGGCGGCGGCGGGGATTGCTGGAGGGCTTGAGAGGCTTTCTGGTCGAGATAGCATTTGAGGTGAGAGTCGAGGCTTTTGGTGTTTGGAATGAAGGAGTTTGGAAATCGTCATCATCGCCGTTGTCACAGCAGTAGTCGCGGCGTAGACTGGGCGTGGAAGGCATTCTTAGGGCTCTGAGATGGGAGCTGTCTCGCGTTACTCTGTATTTTTTTTGCGGAGAAAGAAGCGGGAGAGAACCGAGCGAGGGAATGGGGGGTTTCTTGGGAAATTTGAAAAATTTTTGAAAACTAGAGGCGGCGGGAAAATGGACAGGATTTGAGCCAATTAGGCCCATAATACCCATAGTTGGGCTTTCTCAATTAAGTCCACCATAAGGCTCGGCCCTTGTATTATTATTATTATTTTAATAATTGTTTTCCCTTAAACATCAGTGCAGGTGAATTTGGATAAAGTATGCCTGGGCCGTTGGCTGGAAGTTTGGATCAACACCTTACCATTGTAGGAATAAGCCAATCGTTTGTTGTTGTAACCTGATTATGGTAGTATATTTTTTTCAGAAAAAAGAAAAAAAAATTCCCTTTAGTGATCTGACATCCCCCGTTTGGGCAAATCTGCCATCTTTTCCATGTTTGAGTGAAAATTGAACTTGAGAACTCAACTTCGGGATATTTCCTCTACGTTGTTATCTTAGTGGCACCTCAGAGGATGAATGAGAAGGATTTACAAGTGGTAAGTGGAATGTTTACAAATGGTAAGTGGAATGTTACCCTCCGATGGTAGCATGAAAAACTAACACGACGGCGGCCAAACCCACCTTGCTGATTCATTGTGCACCCGGAAGAGTTCCGAGATGTGGAGCCATTTTAGGTGGATAAAAACAGCAATGTCACTGAGCTCGAGCATACTTCTTCTTTGTCACCGTGGAACGGCTTGAGTCTCCAGTGATGATGAATGGCGAGTCAGTGACGGTCGTGCGAACCAGTTTTGCAGGCTTGAAAACAACCTGTAATTCCAACACGAGAAATCAGAGAGCGTCCAACCCTGCCTGTCACGCTTCCTCTTTTTCTTACCTAATCGTTTGGTGTGCATGATGAAAAGTCAATTGTATACCATTTAGTGGTTATGCCTATGGTAATATGACTCGAGCATTAGTTTCAATTATATGATATTCATCAAAATGAGATGTATGGATCCAATGAATTCAGATTATTCATCAAGCACAATCAGGTTTCATCAGCAATTCTGTCTCTGCCCCGGAATGCTGTACCCACCAAAAGCAAGCTAAAAAGACATGCACATTGGGTTAGAAACATCAAGTAAACAATACCAGTTATATGTCGCAAACTGCTGATTATGAAGCCTCACCGGGAGATTCAGCCAAGCATTGAACACTGCTGGAGTCACTCATTGCCAATGATGGTAACAAGTATGATGGAAAATTGAAAGGTAAACCTCATCCCTTCTTTCCTAATTAAAGAAAGCAGATTAGGAACATTATCTCGGCGACCCCTGGCTGAACTTTCTGCCTGGTTTTTGTAACTACTGATCCATTTTGTCACATCATGGAAAAATAAGTAGAATAAAAATTAACTTAACTAATTATAATAGGACCTACGCTTGATCAACTGGATAACAATTATGGGATACTGGGTAACCTTATTTTTAGGAATTCCTACAAATGGTCATAGGAAATTAGTGCTCAAAAATTTATATTATCAGCCAATTTATAATGAGCCATTGATGATGATATGCCCCTGTTTCTGAAGCTCATAAAGCATGGCAAGTGCTGCAGAGTCAAAGGAGCTCTTCTTATCCGCTCTGGCATCTCCCATGCATTCGATGGTGCCAAAATGGGGTATTTCCAGCAACACTTTGGACATAAAACTGGTAAATGCCTTCCTTTTGTTGTTGCCTTCTCCAAACTCCATTGGTGTTCTGTCAGAGGAAGAATTTAGCCAAGGAAAAAAAAAAGTACATAATGACCTAGAAGTGAAGAGGAAAGATAACGAGTAATTTCTCAAGAGCTACAACCAATATTTGATCACAATATGCTTACAGATATGTGCGCCTGTGAAGCAGAATAGAAGACAAACCAAAATCAGCTGGAACAAGATAAATTGGCAAACCTTGACTGATGTCCCTCTGCTTCAAAAGTTGGCTTTGACCATTGCAGTCTCTTACACAGAAGAAACAGATCATTCCGGGGTCCCCCTTTCTCCATGTTAATTGGTTCGATAACTGCAAAATGAACTCCATCAGATATCTACATCCTTAAAATTTTGGAGCTATGCTTAATAAGCACTTGGCCCTAATTCAACATTAAATTAAAAGGATGGTTACAGGAAATAATTACTCTCATTTATCTAGATAAGATTCCACATCAAAACAGATAGCCAAAAGGAGAATGTTGCATACCGGTGGGACCAATTCTGGGACTACCAGCAAGGGAAGTTACTGCACTTGATTCTGCGGGCAGTTGATTTCCTGCTGTTTTCTGCTTTTTCTGGTTTGCTTGCACTGACAAACCTTCCTCAGAAAAGGAATGGGCCAGTGGATCTACAACATGGTGAGAAGCCTGCTTCCCTCTCTTTGAATCACTGAAGGAATATTCAATTCCTCTATCCTGTGCATCACAATTTGCCAGAATGAAATAAAATTTAGAAAAACGAAGAACTTGAGAACAATCAAACAGCTATACTCTACCCATGTTATTTATCCATTCGTTGGTTTTGACTAGAGGAAGCATTTAAAGTTCTATTCTCTCATGATAAAACCTTCAATTTTTCCTTTTGCACTAGTTTCAAGCAAAAAGAAGAGACATTGTCAAGAGTTTATTTATGCCTCAGCAACCCCGCCTCAGAGACAGAAGCATGGAAAGAATACAATTACATTCACCACATAAACTCTTTAATGCCACTGCATATTTTCTCGAGAGACTACTCATAAATAAAATGTCCAATAAACTTTCCATGAGTACCATCCTGACAACAATGACAATATATCTTGTAAAAACAGGATTAATGTGCTTTAAATATGGTAAAAGCCTTTTTTAAAGAATTTCTGTGAGTAATTGTTGTGGCTACACACACGTGCATATCAAGACATGCAAAAAGTTAAGGGATAGAAATAAACCTTAAGTTTCTTCAACAAATGAAAAGCTGCCTTTCCTTTGGCCTCTTTTTTGCTCAGGTCATACCCCTGTCCTACCAAGAGAACATCACCTAGCTGCAAACTAAGCTCAGCATGCACCAGGTCCCCACTATTTACATATTTTTCCTTCACAAAATACCCAAGATTGTCACACAATAAGTTTAGTTTATGTGCTGGAACTACTTCAAGGTTTTCAAGGGTTGCAAATGGAGATAACAGTGGCTGGAATACTTTCCAAACATCTTCAAGATTAAGTTTCGTATCAATTAGCATTGCACCAGCAATACTCTCAACAAAATCCCCAAGAGCCTGCAGACAACATAGGAACAGCCAGAGAATGTACGACTAAGTCATTAAGATTGTAGAAGTAACAAAGTAAGAATAGGTTATAGATTAATTAAACCCAAAGGGCTTCAATGCCATGGGTCTGGTAAAAAAAAAAAAAAAACAGTAACTTTACCTTAGGACTTCTTGGGCCTTTAGCTTCTTTGGCAGTTTCATCAGATCCATCAAAAGACTTCACATAGTCTGTGATTTGACTAAGAAGTAATGCAGAACAATGTTGAAGATGCTTATATAAATCCAGTCTCACAGCAACTCGAGCAAAATGTTCATTACTTACAGAAGCTGAACGCAAAGCAGTCAACCGTCCAGGGTCGATGCCTGTGTGGCTCTGATAGAGGTATAATGTAATAAGCAAGCCCAAAACAGCATCACCAAGAAATTCAAGCCTCTGTCCAATATTCAAAAATTAAAGAGAGATGAAACAGAAGAAAATGCTTTGCCAGAGATTGCTTAAGTATCTTGCCATCAAGACAATGAGAAAAAGGAAAATGCTTCTTCTCATCAAATATCTCCATAGGAAAAAAAAGGTAGACTACTGCACTAGATACATCATCTAATATCCGTGGAAGAGCTCATTATATTATTGTTTAACATCAAGACATCTTGTTTCTGAGATTGCTTACGTTCGATTGATATGTTTTGAGATTCCTAACCATCTAGCTTTTCAGATTATTTTGGCCCCAACACATCAAAAAAGAAGACTAAATTGAAATTATAATACCTGATAACAGTAGCCAACTCCCTGTTCCTGCATGGTTGCATGTGTCATGGCCTCCTGCAAAAGAAACTTGACAGAAAATGTGTACCCAAGCTTTGACTCTAGATTCTTAACATCATCTTCCTTAGGGATAAAAGAACGCGATGAAGCACTGGTAATGGCTTCAAGTACCAAGGAATGATCCAGATCAGCATCAATGCCAAACCATTTCATCACATGTAATGCAGCAACAAGTCCACCACTGATATAGTATGCTCCAATGATAGCTTCAACACAATCCGATATTGTTTTGGAGGTCATCCATCTGTGGCCCATATCACAAGACTTTCCAATCTGAACTTTTGGGTCCTCAGTTTGAAATATGGCATCCAAGGGCACTTCAGATGTATCCAGCCCACATTTACAAGGAACAGGATGTATAGGATGCTGCCCTGGAGCAACCCAGCGACGTGGTTCAAATGCACTGTCTCGGATATATCCCTGTCAAATAAGAAATATGTAGCCTTACAATCAAAAAGTTTATTGCAACCAGTTTGCCAATTTCTGTTAACTTAAGGCAAGTAAACAAATTAAAAGCACAAATTAGTTTGGTTCAGTCCCTTTGCCAACAATCTAAACACTAAAACTTATTGCATAATTTATTATGAGATGTAATGTGAAATACCTGTAAACCACGATCAGTGCCCAATTTATGCAGGGTTGAATTACAAACAGCCGATTGGCAAAGGTCAGATAACTGGCCTTCGTGCTTCTTGGGATATCTCAGAAAGAGGTGGCAACATACAGCAAACTTTAGAACTGAATCCCCAAGCAACTCCAATCGCTCCAGTGAAAAGTTATCACAACATTTGGGTGTTGTTGTTGCTTCCAGAATCTAGTGGAAGACAAATCAGATTAGATCCACTGTGAAGTGAATAATTCACCCATAAATCCATATGCCAAATCAGAGGAGAAATTTCACTAAGTAGCAGGACCAACCAATGAGCTTGAGATGTGAAAATTGGGAGTACAACAACCAATCTCTTGTCTAAGTTGACTGGCTAACATTAAGGACTCCAGATGGTACATTATAGATGGTAATAAATACAATGATCTCAGAACTTGAGATGAAATACCCAGACTGAGTAGAAGTTCAGGTGGCATATGAGCATACTGCCGCTGTTTCTCAACAACTGAGCCATCTTTTGGAGCACCTGCACATTAAAGAGAATAAGTCAGAGACTAAACCAAAAAACTGCATTCACATCCAGTTTGGTAAGTGTCATATGGCCTGATCTAGGCAACCCTCTGCTAATTTGCTAATATCAAAAACCTTCGTTCTGTAATTTAGACAAGCTGATATGCACAAATGGAGTTATCTTTTTCTACTATTACAAAAAGAATAATAGCAATTTTTTTTCTTTTCAGAAACATATAACTAATTTCACTGACTTTTGTTTACTAAATGTTGTGGAACGATTTCCAAATTCCATGTTTCATTCTAATACTCTAACCATGACTATTTGGCAGGCAGAGCCTGCATTGAAACTAAGAACTGGTGGCCCCACATTGGTTTAGTTAATATAAAAGTACCATCACCCTATACAAGAAAAATAGTAGAATTCAACTGTCAGAATTCAGATACATTGGAAAAGGCACCCCTACATCCAAAAGTTTATGCATGCAAAAGGATCAGAGGGCTCAAATTAACAAACCTTGATAATTGAAGTTCACAAGCAGATTATGTGGGTTATGGCTTTGCTTTAAGCGCAACAGAGGCTGTCCTGGATGTGCAAGTACAATTCCATACCTAACAAGAGCTAGTGTTATCTCTGAAAACTATGAATGTTAACCAAGGGGAAAAAAATATCAAATGAATACAAATATCAACTGGGACCAGTGTAACCTACTTTTTATGGAAGTAGTTGGCATATGAATTATCAGCATTTCCTTCAAAAGGACTCTCAGCAGATGAATTAGCAATGACTTCATCAACAGAGTATAACCTTCCAGTATGAACTGCCAATACCACCATATCTTTTGCATTGTTCACATCAACCAAAGCATTCGCAAGGTGGATACTGTTGGGACAACTGCTTTCTGTTACTGAGTCGCTAATGGTGCAAGGTGATGATCTATCAGAATCATGATGCACAGCGTCCAAGCAGGAGTTGCTTTTTAAGAATTCTACCACTGAACAGCAAGTATCAACTACTTCCCAATTAATTGTTAGAGATCTGCAACTTGAAGTGCTGCATGTTTCAAGTGGTAGAAGCAGATACATGTATGATGGGCTCCAGAGAGACCTTGTTTCTTTCCCTAGTAAAAAATCTCTTGGTAATTTAGATTTTCGGGAACCAAAGTACAACTTCCCAAACAAGCTATTGAAAAGTAGTTCCTGAAAGCATTTTGCCTTGATCATCTGAAACCCAAAAAAAAAAAAAACACAGAAAATGGTAATCAGGAACCCCTTGCCAAAACAGAAAAACTAACTTAATCACATACATATATTGGAACCTCTTTGGCATTCAAGTACACCAGCCCACATGAAGAAACAGAAGTCTTAACCATTTTCCCAATCAAGTAAAGGTCCAACTCAAGATCTCCTACGTCTTCATCAAGCTTGGCCTCAATAAGAAGTACAAATCCTGAATAGACCTCACTGGAAATGCTAGAGGTGAAGTCAAACTTATAGGCATGAAAGGTGGCTCCATCAACGTTGTCTCTCCAGCTTCCAGACAATGCATGAATGCAAGTCGTTCCATGTAATTCCTTCCTTTTAGTTGTTCCTTCCATTTTTGACAATGACAGAGGTGAGGAACTGCACAGTCAGTACATAACATACTGGAAGATACCACTAATCTCTCCAGCATATGAAATAAAACAATCCAAACTTTTCATGCAGAAGATTGCTGTGGAATAATTATTTACTCTGTCCTCATTAGTAACATCATTTCATCAAAAATATGCAAAAATTGCTTGACAAAATAATAATTTTCCAAAATTATAACTTCATTGAACATCTTTAACTAGGAACAATACAGCTTGCAAAATGGAGCATTTTCAATTTTCTTTTTCCAATTACTTCTTTAGTTCATTCCAGACAGTATCAGATTCAAATGTTGCAGTAGGCATTTCTCTTCGCTCAAAATTAGAACAAGTGGTTTTCAATTCAAGCCTTGCTGTCGAGCCAGAGCTACAAATACAGCAAAACTCAAGCAGTGACTTACAAGAAATATTCTACTTGAATATATGTTTTAACCTTTATCCAAAAAAATTGATGCATATATATACCTGCACCTGCAGAGTTTCCTTTGCTATTCACAATAGGATCCTTTTTTGAAGGGTCTTCAATTGTTGGAAGAAGATGATCGTCCAAAGCACCCATTTGATGCAGCTTCTTACAAGCTTCTAAGCATGCAAGCTGCTTTGCTGATTGCTGATTTCTACAAACTGGACCAACTATTGTTTGAAAAGCTGCACTAGGAGGCAATTCTAGTTTACATTGGCAAGACTGTCCAAAGAATTCGAATGAAAAGGCTGGCCTCAGTGTATAGTACCTAAATGACATGGAGGCAAATGAGAACTAAAATAAAATAATAAATAAATAAATAAACAAGAGTAATATACACCCAAGAAAAGTAGGGAACATGAACCAGGTTCACATTGCTATAGTCTAGAGAAGCATTTTGATACCTATCACCAGGAAGCTTTCCACAATATCTATTTATAACGCTGACACTAGAGTCTGAAGTAACAGATGCTCCTGTCAGATCCACTACATAAGCCTTTGAATCCTCACAGTTACGTGCTTTCAGATTCCATACATCAGGGTCTCTGTTAATAGATGTTTCTGTCATTGACCACTCACTCCTGACTATGTCGAATAGTTGATTCCTTTGTCTCATGTTTCCTCTGCAAAGGTAGGCACATTAAACTTTGTTCTGTAGCAGTTTCAAAGTGAAGAAAACAACAACAACAAAGATTCCAAAGGCAAGTAACTCCATTGAAAATGTAAAGACAAATATACAGTTGAAACACCATAAATGTGCAGGCGCACAGAGTACAAAATCTTTCACGAGGGAGACAATGTAACCTCTCAAGCATGACGATAAATTGTGAATCATCTTGACGAGCTTGTCCCATAGATTGGACATAACTGTGGACTGTCTTAGGCAAATCAAACATTATTACACAGGAGCAGTTTGGAACATGAATTCCCTCCTCCACCACATCAGTGGCAAATAAGAGATTGACCTACATGTAAGGGTATACTCTTAAGTTACTAGGCTTCCAAACACCAAAAGTTCCCTGTGGAGTAATCAAGGGAGTTAAAGTCCTATACCTTTCCAGACCGAAATGACTCCAGTATTTCTTTTTGCATTTTTGGTGCCAGTGCATCGACTGTTGTACTAGTACTAGTTCCTGTCAAGTATGAAACTGAAAAATGCGCCAAAAGTGGAATTTTCTTGACAAATCTCTCAATTACTTTGGCTGTCATCTTTCTTTCAACAAAAATGAGGCACAATACTTCCGTAGCTCCTCTACAACAAGAAAAGGCAACCTTAATCATCATGGCGTGGTATTAAAGAATCAAATGATAAAATCATCTTCTTCTCCTCCTTTTTTTCTTATTATAAGAAGTGGAACATTAATACTACCCAAATGATAGGAAAATTTGAAGAAGCTCATATAGTTTTGGAGATAAGTAGCCTAATTCAACTGCATTCAAATGATCAAGCTCCGAGTCCAAAGAGATATTATTACCTGAGGCATTGAGAAAGAACAATATAAGGAAGAAATCTTGTATTTGGCACAATCAAAGAATGACAAATTTTTCAACGGAAGAAAGGCAACATGGTCATTAAAAACAAAATTGGGCAAAAAAAATGATGCACTGTCTGCCAAAAATAAGGATGACTATTGTATAATTTATTGTTAAGAATACATAAAGGGAAAAAATTAACAACTGCACAGCATTTGTGTTACTTAATGCTGAAACAACTTAAGTAAGCTTCAAGCTATGCATGAAAAATTGAAAGCAAGTCAGGGAATGCACATGTTGCAGGGCAGAAAAAACTAATCTTGAGCAAAAGAATCTAATGGAATTGCTAAAACCCAAAAAAATGCAAGACATTTGCCAGTAATTTTGGAAAAATAACACCCAACAATGTAGTCCCATTTTCTTCTGCAACAGATAGACCTAAAAATCTGCATTCATACCATGTGACAATGATTTGCAAATCATATGTAATGCTTCCTCAAGGAAGCATTTGCATGCCAAAGAAATTTCTCTATAAATTTCAAATTCTTCATTGAAGTTTGGAGCCTTCCCTAGACGAAGTTTGACAGCCTACAAACAAGAGATGCCAGATGTGATTACAACCAAAATGGAAGATAAGGATGCAGCTAGAAGGAACTTTACAGAAGTTACCACCAAATGAATTTCCATGCATGTATAAACTTGGTAATAGTTTTCTCTGAAGAATACTTGGGAATCTAGCAGTATACTTAAAATTACTATCATCAACAACCATGACAGGCCTGCTTCAAAATTGTTTTACCACTTGAAGGAAAACTAAGTACAATGCATTCAATAGGAGATCGAGGATTTGCTTTTTAATATCAATTCTCTTATCTCCTAGCCCTAAACTATGGTGAGTATTGGTCAAAAAAAAAAACTACTCAGAAAACAATCATACCTCATAAGCACATATAAGGCCAAGGTCATCAAGGCAATTCACAATCTTTGCATAGTCATTGGACAACCGCTTTCTCATTGTCTTAAACTTATCATCCATATCTCTGTAACAACTTTGCACTGACCCATGTAAAGTCACCATTGAAGAATCGAACTATTCACAAAAAATAAAAAAGTCTTGTTGTTCCCAAAGATAAATTATGAATACTGCATATAAAAAAATTGGCAATCTCTTTGCAGTTTGCATCACATACATATAAAATATACATACCTTAGACCATGAAGCTTCAATATTAGCTTTCAAGTCTGAACAACAAAACCGTAGTTTGTCATAAAATCTACATGTTTGTCTAGCAGAGGGAATATAAACATCCATTTCGGTCCAGTCTTCAATGGTATAAATCTGCAGAAAATACACTATTAACATAAGACTGAAGTTCGCATGATATAAAGAGATGCAAATGTAGAATCTAAACATACCTTGGAATCCAATATGCTTTCAAGGTCTGATATTTGCTCTTCACAATCCATGGAAGATGAGACACCTAATGCCACGTTTTACAGCAAAAACTAGTAACATTTGATATGACAAGACTATCTACTGAAACAGTAAACTTATTATGGCCCGGCAATCCAATCAGAAGAAAAAAAGTTCTTGGAAACAAAATGAAATAAGCAAGTTTTGTGAACAATCATGGGCTGCAATTGATGATGTATCAATATAAATAGCATTTACTTTATGGACAGTAATTTTAAGGAATTAACAAACAACAAAAATTGCCAAAGGACACACAGCTTTTTAAGCAAAATTTTCACTGGAAATTTCACTTCACAATACAAAATGAGGTTTAACCTCTCTATCAAAAGCCCAAAAAGGAATAACAATCGATCTGGGGAAAGAAATAGTCTACTTTCAGAATCTTGTCTACATTTATACTGTTTAAATTGGACTAAATATAACTGGTGTGTAATCAAATACGAGAGTAAAATAGATATAAACCACAATCAAATTAAAACCATCAGCAACAAATAAATAAGAGCTTCTGATAGATTTTAGAAAATGCTCCACTAACTGCCAGCTTATCTGGTGATACACTACTGGCAGCATGATATACAGTAAAAGGAGGGCCAGAGAAGCTAAGCAGTAAGTCCACTTGAAATTAATGGATAGGATTCTTCTTTCTCTCAAAATTAGTAGGACAACTTTTTATGAAAAACAGACCATCACAGCAAGGCCTCACCTTTTCTACTTACATGTGATGCAGTCATTCCAAATACCCTTGGCTTCTCATTCAATTTGTGATAGAATTCCTTAAAACAAACAACAATAGCTGTGAATCCCTCACTATAAAATAGAAAATAAACCAATAGAAAGGTGATCTGCAAAAAGACGAAGCAGAAATTATAGAAATAGAATATTGACCTTCATTATTTTGGTATAAGCATGACTACCAACAGCACGATGGCATTCATCAACTATCATCAAGGATACCATATCTAGATTCAAAAATGCCTTTCTCAAGGCATTCAAAAGGATCTGGGGTGTCATAACCAATACCTGCAGAAAGAAAACACAAGATGCATTAACATGAGCTTCACAACAAAAAGCACAATCTTTCTTACATGTGGAACATTCCCAGCGAACCAAGTAACTCTTGAACAATTCCAACTTGTCCCTGATCTCATACTAATAAGCACATGAACATAATTCTAAAATTGAATACAACTAATTTTCCACAGTTCCAAAGGTTTCATTTGTTTCTGCCTTGCATTTAATGATCTTATTTTTGATTAGCAGGGAAAGGCAAAGGGGGAAAGGTCAAACAACCTGTCCAGTAGTGCAAAAACTAAGAGACAAAACAGACACCAACTCTGGGAGACAGAAGACAGCAAGGTACTGTAGAACAATATTGAAATATTTACAAAGTAGAAAAATGGGGAAAATGTTCCCTGTCAATGTAGTGCCAAACAATGGAACCAATGAGTGACGCAGGCCAAAGCGAAGCTGTTAGAACACCATTGTGTATGGAGAAATGTGTAGCTAATATGCACAGTATTCATTCTTATACGCCAACTAAGTTCAACTCACGTCATGTTCATCAACTTCCTTTTTCCAGCACTGCAGTGTCCACCCATCTACTCCCTTCGCTCCATGGTACTCTCCCACATCAAAATTCGTATGAATTTTAATAACCTCATATTGCTGCATGCGAAACATAAGCCAGTAATCATAAGCATATGAATCAATCAGTCAGAAACCGTTGTGAATAGGCAATGAGAGAACAAACATGAGGAAATAAAATGGAATTAAAACTGAAAATGCATGCCTGGCTAACAAGATGGACAGTGGGCGCCAAGAAAAGAATCAACTTTTTAAGACCATTGGCCTTGATAGTTTCACCAATTTCTTTCATCAGCATTACCGCTATCATAGTCTTTCCAGAACCAGTGTCCAACACTGCAATCGTGTTCCTCTTCATGGCCACCTCGAAAACCTTATGTTGATAGCTTCAAGAAACCGACAAAAGCACACAAAACCCACAATCAAGAACGTGAATTTCCAGCGTACAAAACGTTACAATCACATGAATGACAAAACCCACATTGAACTTCCTTAAACGGAAAAAAAAAAAAACGAAAAAGGAGTAAAATTTAAAAAACCTTCTAAGCTTGAAGTCTTTTATCTGTTTCTTTTCAATGAAGGCTTCCCGCAAGGCCATATCAGGAGGTCTGGACGGGCTCTCCATTTCGCTGATGCTTCTCTTCAGAGGGTTCTTACAGTCTTGCATTGGTGCGTCCATTACGGAAAAATAGAATTAATTTATACAAAAGATCAAAAGCAAAGATTAAGAGAAAAAAAAAAAAAGCAACGAAATTATGAAACTTTTCTCTTCTCTAACTGATCCTTCCGGCTCCTCTATTGGATGGACACTGGGCTAAACACTTGTGACAAGAAGAAAGATCAAGAAACGCAAGAAGCGTGAAGAATCAAGAATTGGGTTTGTGGGGGAGGGGGGTGTTGTTATTACGGTCTTGGTAGTAGTACTCTGAGTAGTAGTACCAAGAAAATGTTATTTTTGCTTTCTTTATTCTCTCTCTCTAGGAAGAGTTTCCGGGGGAGTCATTGAATTAATGCCCCTTGCCTTCTTTCATGGTATTTATAATTTATGTCAAATACCGATGCAATTTTAACTATTTTTTATTAAAAAAAAAGGTTTTAAATTTTATTAATGATAATATTTTTCTGGGTTTTATAGATAGATATATATATATATATAGATATTAAAAAAAAAAAAAGGATAGCAAACGAGAAGGCACACGCTCAGGCAGTTTCACCACCGATACGAACTTTCGGCGAGGACTCCGACGAGGCTTTTGAGGTACTTATCGACGCGCGCCTGGCCGGGAGGGACCACTTTTTTCTCGGCTTAAGTAGGAAAGTAGGTTGGGCCTACACACACTGAGAACAAGCCGAATTGGTCCAACTGTTTAAGGTCTCCCACCCGACCGCAATGTTTTTCTGTTTAACCCTTGAGAATATGGAACCATTGCCAATGGAAATGCGCTAAAAATTAAATATTTTTACGCTGAATGGTGTTTAATGAGTGATGTTAAATATTATAAAAATATTAATTTATTGACGCGAATAATTTTTTATTAATAAAATTATATAATAAGATATAAAAAATTGTTTATCTCAATAGAAATAATATTTTATAATAAATAAAAAATATTATTTTTATTTTTATCCTCGTATCCTTAATCCATCAATACGTTTTACAGTTTATCAAAAATGATAACTTTGACGTCTCTCTCTCTCTCTCTCTCTCTCTCTCTGCCCCAGTCTCTCCAGTCTCCTCTCTCTCACGGTCAAAAAATATCCTTGTCTCAGAATAGAATTCTCATTCTCATAAAAGAAAAAGAACTGTCAAACCTTACCTCCAAGCTTCTCATCGAAACCCGTTTCACCGTTTGATTGGGAGCAAATTTTGACCCAATGTGGCTTCACAAATAAATTAGAGAAGAAATGTTGTTCGTCCAAACGAAAACAGTTGCAAATTCAGAGAACACTGACGTGACTTGAATCGAGGGTGCCTAAAACTGGGAATCTTGAGATGTAAAGTGAAAATTTGAAATGATCTTTCACCGAATTAGTAGAAGGGCTCAAGCACCACATCAAAAATTTGTAACCCTTGTTTCGTGCTTTGTAATTGTCCCTCAATTTTGGCTTTGTCAAAAATTAGTAGAAGGCTGTCATCCCACACAAACCCATCACCCTGCAGGCTGTGGCCTGAAAAATCGATATGGCCTTGTCTCCATCCTTACTGCTAACGTTTAGAGCCCAAGAGCTGGAGCCATTTTACAAAGCCTTGCACATCAGTCCAACACTTGATCAAACATCGTCGCTTGCCTAACAGAATCGTTGTAGCTATTTTAATTTTCCCCGACCGTTTGTCACAAATTGGTATCCCATATACAGGGTGTACAGGCGTTGCCTCAATAGGGTCATACTTGAGAGTTGTGCCATCACGTAATTGAATTCTATCAGTTGCATCTGAGATTGAAGAAAAAGAAATGTAACTATGACAAAAGGGAACAAAAAAATCAAGGTACAAATTCACAGATTGAAAAAGAGCTGCTAGAGATGGCTGATGTGGGGTCCCTGATGACTAACAAAATGTAGTGCTGCTACAACCGCCTGTGTATCTTAACGATACGCTTCTGCTTCCTTCTCTTACATGTTTCCTTTACCTACGTCACATCTTTCTTTCCTCTTTTTTTTTTTTTGGTCATTTTTTTCCCTCCCAAGGCTTTTAGTTTACTTCCATTTCTTTTCCTATACAGATACAAGAATGGTTTGTTGACTACAAACTTGGATGGATTTCCCATTGTGTCAAGAACTCCTATACCCCATGCTGTCCTGTCTTTTGACTCAATATATCACTACCCGAAGCAAGCCTGGCTCAGGCTCAGTGTAGTCAAGGCCCTCTTCTTCAAGGAGGTATCGCTGCACAGCAATTGGAAGCCTTGCTGGCGCACAAGAGCCCCTTGTGTGATGTCCTGTCCCAACAAATATGTAAACCTGTAGTCGCTGCTCTGCTGCCTGGGCTGTGCTTCGCAGAACACTCAGCCCATGCTTTAGTACATGAATGGCATCACTTACATGTAGCCCATGAAGGTCTATCATCCGCTCATTACCTCTGCCATTTGCCTGAATCTCTAGTCCAACCGGATTCCTATAGAAGTTTCTCCACACAGCATAGGAGAACAAAACCAACAGTTAGCTTACCAAAGACGGGAATTAATGCAATAAAATTGCACAAATAAAATCCTTGTTAAAACATTTTTGGCTCTATGCAAAACTTGAAACTAGCATCATTTCAATGACATCATATGGGGCCTTGGTATTCCACTGAGGCCAATAACACTAGCACCTCAAAAGTCACCCAAGCAGTGATCACCATCCCTGAAACTTATTAAGAAGCGTGCCCACCAAAGGGATTGCAAATAAGGTAAGTCAACAGGGGCAAATAGAGAGGAGATCTAAAATCAGTAAGCTGTCATACATCTTTTCCCAAGAGCAAAAATACATAAACTAGAGGAGGAAAAATAAGTTAAATGCAACCACAAATTTGTAAGTCATTAGGGGTCTGTTTGGGGTTACAGTTGAGTTTTCCTGTTGCAATTAACAAACTAACAGTTGTGAAATCTACTGTTAGCAAACGTAATTGACTGTTTGATAATTATTTTTAATGTTTTCAAAGAAAAACAAAAAATTTTCTAATAAAATAGAAAATAATCACAAAAAGAATTTTTTTTAGGTAATTAAATTGTAATTATTTTATGTAAATAATAAAAATTATTGTCTTAAAAAATTATTAAACAGTGATACATTTCTTGCGTTTTCCTATTGCACCAAAATGACACAAGCTTAAGCTGTAGTGCAGAAGCTAACAAAATTGCGTTTGACTCCAAAAAACGTAAATTTCCAAACTGCAACTACAATCCCAAACACACTCTAAGATATAGCCGAAAACTTTACACGGAGGTAGGAGGAAGAAATAGAAAAAGTACCCCATCAACTTTTAAGCTGGACATGGTAAACAATGTGACTTTTTTCAGCCTGGCAGAAGAAACAGTCAGGGATGGGACAAGTGAAAGCAACAAGCAACAAACCTCTGGTGATAAATAGCTTCCTGAGCTTTTCCATGTGCTGCCTTCATATGCATATTATGCAGCTGCCCTTTCACACTCAACTCCTTTGACAACACTTTATTGCCAATGAGAAATGCTTGTCGTGCCTGTACAAATTAATGAAAAAAATCAATGCATCTTCATAACTAATTATGTTGAAGGTGTTGACATAAATAATTCATAAAGTGCCCTGCCTCACTGGCAGTACTTGGGCATCATTCACCTTCTCTTTTGCAAAACCACATCTTACAAGCCCAAGGGAGAACCCAGTAGGAAGGTCAAAGCAGAAAGTTTAAACAGAAGAACAAATAAAAATGAGGGTTTTACCTGTTCTAAGTACGTGTTCCGTAAACGAGCATGGTCACGAGCTTCTTCCCACAGATCAGAATGCATATTTGCTGTCATCTCAACAACATTAAAGCAAATATAACTGCAGATGACACTTGTCCCAAAATTAAAATGTGCATAAATGCAATTAACTGGTTGACTGAGGAATATTACCCACTGCATCCCCTGTTTTAAGCCAGACAGGAGGTGTTCGAGCTGAACCACGAGTTTGCAACCTCTCTGCATAAATGCCTCTTCCATGGCCACTGTTATAAGCACCAGCAGAAACATGGGAACTTCTGCTTGAGCCAACAGTAAAATCAGGTGAACCATTTCTTTCATACTTCCATAAGCCAGAATCCTCAGATGCCAATTTCCTGACAGCAGAAGCCAAATCTACACCATCTCTGGATGGAAAGGAAGCACTGGACTTCAATAAAAGCATGTTCTCTTTGTCAGGAGATCGATAAGAATTTCCAGTTTCATTTCCAGCAAATTTTGAAGGACCATTGTGACTATCTGGCACTGTAAGAGCTGGAAAGTCTGGTGCACTGAGATTGGGAGCTGAGAAGGCTTTCGAGTTCATATTTTGATTGAAACTGCCATCAACTTGAAGCTACGATTTAAGAGAAGACATTGCATAAATGTCTGGATATGAAGGAAAATAGACAAATGCAGATAAGATATCATGAAAAGAGCATCTTGTTCCATGAGGAAAACATAATAAACTAAACAAATCCTAGGAACACTGTTGCAGCCTCTATCAGTTGTAAACTGCTAAAGCCAATAAACAAATTATCAGTTGCCGGGGGAAACAGAAAAATTACTGACAACCATGTAAGCAGAACACCAAGGTCTCAAACGGAAGGCGACACATGACACTAGAGGTGGACTGAGTCACCTCAAACTCTTAATGGGAGCCAGCTTTTCCCTGCCAAAACATGGCATAAGAGGCATTGCTCATCGCAGTTAGCAACCAAACCAACAACACCCCCATTATCCACCTCTACAGAATTCTAGTATTTGCAGCAATATTGTTGTTCCCCAATGTAGGAAGGGAAAAGATAAAGAGAACTTTGACTGGAAACTTATGAAGCAATTACAAGATGAAATCATCAAGTTGAGTGAGGCCCTTTGGTTGAAATACTAAAAAGTATAATCTCAGTGCACCATCCTACAAGTTCCAAGTGCACAAGGCTCCCACAAATTGTGGGGTCTTGGGAAGAGTCAAATACACACAGCTTCACTTATGTTCTTTTAGAAAGAGTCTGTTCCTGTGACTTGAGCCTGTGACCCCCACGTCACAATAGAGTAACCTTTATTGTTACACTAAGGTTTGCCCTTTGCCATCTTACAGGTTCTTAGATATTTATTTCAGCAAATTATTTTCTGTGACCCAACTCTTCAAATTGTAATGTCAATTTCCATAATTTCAAGTAATCCATGGTCTTAAAAACAAGTAATCAGGAAACCTTTCAAATAATGAATATTTAATTGGCTGATGCATTTCAAAAGACTTCTGTGGGCCAGCAAAAGTTCTTCATTGCATTCAAACTGCAAGGTTAATGGAAGCACATCATTCATGACCCAAAAATAAAGACAAATTAAATGGAAACAAAGAAGTTTACCTCCAGCTGAGTGAGCATCTCAATGGTATGGTTTAAGTCACATCCATTTGCAACATAAACTTCAGCAAGGCTTTCAGCAGCAAACCCTGGGAACTGCAATGCCAAAAACTCCAACGGGTTCATATCCATACCATCCAACACTGCTGGATCACCTAACATATCATTCATTAAACCCTGTCTAGAATTTCCCGGATGTGGATGCACCTCCCCACCATTTGCAAGAAGCTGATCATTATTAACAGCTTGCTTGTCCCAAGGCTTAGATGGCAAATTCAAAAAATTGGCTGAAGCTCGGTCTTCCCCATAAGAAGCAGCAGCATATCTCATCTTTTCACCAAAGTTGCCACCATTTATATGGCGTGGGGATGGCTGCTTCTGCTCTCTCAATACATACCCACCGGCTGTAGAAGCAGGGAATCTTGACAATTCAGAACTGTCGTGTAAAGACAAGCCCGCTAAAGAAAGTCCTCCAAGTACCTGGGACTCTTCGTCGCCCATGACTTTGAAGTCAGGAGTGATATCATCTGGTAGCTGGTGGCGCCAGTATTGCTGAGCCTCTTCATCAGATTTATTAGAAGCAGATGACTCTGATCGATCAAGCACCGCTTTTCCTATGGTCCCAGAAGAAGCAAACCTTGCTGCTGCATCAGGTGCATTTGAGCTGCTTCCAGATGGCAAAGGAGATGCTCTGAGCGCAAAGGGAACAAACTCTGCAGCATTTGGATTCAAAGTTGTTGCCTTGCTTGGGACACTTGACTTTGTCTCGTTTATCTGTGAACTTTTCCTGGATAAGCTCATTTCTTATATTCAAATGGGAAATTGGAAACAAAAAGACTCCACATTCAACAAAAGATACGAATACAGGGAGTAACTCTGAGTTGCAGTAGGGGTCATCCAAAACCTGCAAAGCAATTTCATTCGATTATTCTAATAAGTCAAAAACAAAGAAAAAAAAAAAGGACTCTCAGACACTTTCACATGCATAAAGTCCAATACCCCACAAAATTTAATAACCTAATCTCAAAATTATCTGTGCTCAACAGACATCAGAATAAGTGACATAACGCCTTTTGGACCCTACAAGTATTAACGCAACCATCTTTGGACATCCGCCTGTTGACACTTATTTATTAGAATGTCCACGAACCCAAAAACAAAACAAGAAAACAAGAAAACGACTCAAACCCAGCCATAGCAACTATTTTATCACATATACTTTATAGAGATTAGGTAAATGAGCTTGCTGGATAGCACTTTTGCAAAAATTAGCAAATAGTTCATCCCTCTAAATACAAGACATTACATAGAGGGGGAAAAAGAAACAGACCTAAATGTATTAAGTAGAATCCAATTGCACATAGAGTAACGCTTCAGGCTCCAGAATTTGACTGACTTTTTTTTTTTTTTTCAATGCTTCATTTAACCCCAGAATCAGTAACAGACCAACTTCCCGTAACTAACTAACTAAAAAACCGAAAAACAAACCCAAGAAAAAAAAAGGTAAAAGAAATTCATCTAACAAAACCCTAGTTAGACCACCAAGAACAGAATTTTCAACAAAATCCTTCAAAATTAGACCTCACAAGTTAAAAGAACACAAGCTCACATTATCCAAACAACATATCCTCGGAGATCTCCAAAAAAATCAACGCTAACACCGAAAAAAACACGGAAAAAGGAAAATTTGAGAATATAAAAGAGAAGATCCAGAGGGAAGAGCTTAACGGTACCTTTACGAAACAAATAGAATGGATCCATTAGCAGAGGATAAGACGAGATCGGATAAGAGAGAAAAAGAGAGAGAGTTCCAAAGAATTAAAAAGATAATAACAAGAAAATCGGAGTTGAATATAAAGGACAATAAATTTTATATATATATATATATATGTATATTATAATAGTAATTTTCCTTCTTTATTGGGATTCGAGCTCGAGTTCTGTCTCTGTCTAATGTTATTGCTCTCCCAGGCTCCCAGGGTCTCGCTCGTCCATGTCTTCTCTCTTTGTCTCTGGCTTTCTGTTCTTTTTTTTTTTTTTTTAGGGAGGGGGGCTAGAAGAAATAGAAAACGTGGTTCGGCAAAATAGGAACAAGCGACCGAGCCAACCAGCACCACCACAAAATTATTAAAAGGAAAAAGGCCACCCAACACAGCCCTCCCCCCCCCCCCACGCCCAACCCTTGGCCACTCGATTTGACCTTTTTATCTCTCTTTCTCTCGCTCCAGACTTCCTCTCTCTCTCTCTCTGTTTCCACCATCTGATTCATTCAACTGATAGCTTTTTTTAAAATTATTTTTTTAATAATCGAATCGAATTTATTGTGCAGAGTTCAGGATTTTTTTTTTAAAAAAAAGAAAAAGCTGACAAATAACGACAGAAACGTGTTTTTTTTTTTTCTTAATTTAGTCCCGTCTCTTTGCTTAAGCTTAACTGGCTGCGTGAGGACCGAAGGCATTGCGATGCATGTTATTTGACTTTTTTTTTTTTTGTCTTTTTCTTGACGCGAAATATCGGAATAAAAGTGTCACGTTTTGATCATAATTAATTATAAGATATATAATATCTATAACAGAGTTCCTGTCAATATAATATATATATACATTCTTTTAAGCTGCAATCTCTAAATTTTCTTTTGAATAAAAAAATAAATAACCGTGTCGTTTCATAATATTTTGTTAGGTGCAACTCAAAGTTTGCTGAACACAAAAGTAATAGGCAAATGTGCACATAATTAATAATATGATTTATTTTTTTTCCCTTTTTATTAACTCATTTTTAGTATATGATATCTCTATTATTTTATAAGTTACAAAAGACTATCACAAGTTTTTTTTTTTCCTTTTTTTTGTTCTTCTTCTTCTTCTCTCTTTCTTTCTTTCATTCACTATATTTTTTATATTTCCATTACCTCGAGGGGCGATAAGTTGCTTGAACTGGGAATGTTTTTGAAAATAAATTGTATGAAAATTATTGGCACATAATCACGTATATCATCCCAGCTGGGCTGTGATCCCATGAATGCTTTACCGCGACTGTTTTGATCAGCTCAGCTTTACTAGAAGTTTACTATCCTCTAAACAAAAGTGCAAGGGTTTTTTTTTTTTCTTTTCTTTTCTTTTTTAACATTAATTTCATCGTGTCAACTTTTGTGGCAAACAGGTCTTCTTACTCACTGCACGCGAATTAATGTCCGCACTCAGATATGCGGTGTTTCCAACCTGTAGTTCTTATTTTGTTAGTCCGATTTGTAAATATCAATTGAAAACTGCAAAAATGGACAAATGATAGCCGTCCATCGAATTATGACTTATAAGCGTTGAGGATCGACAGCATGCCTAGCTGTGATTGACCACTTTAACAGCTATCAAATGCCTTTGTTTTTTTTTTTTTAACACTAATTCGGTACAATTATCATCAGTTTGTTTCGACCAAAAAAATGTTGAGATGGTTTAGAAAAGGCAAAATTTGAGAGTTCATGCCACGTTTAAACTTCTTGATTAGAATTCAATTACGTTAGTTAGGTATCTTCAAGACAATTTATTGAAAAAAAAAAATCTCAAAAGTAATTGCGTTTTTAACCGTATCTTACAAGGATAACTTCTATTAGCGAAGCTTTGTGCAAATACTAAATAAATAAAACATTTATCTGACTACAATGGCTGCAAGAAGTACTATATTAATAAGTAACTCAAAATAATTATTCATGTACAGCATAAATGCTGTAAGGTCGTGACCTTCTTTCAAACCATGGTCCATCCGGCGCCAAAAGGATTAACGCAAGAAATAAGACCCAACAAGAATTAAAAAGGGTGGCCGGCCGATGCCCGACATCATCACGTATTCTGGGACTCTCATATAATTGTGCGTACGCGAGTTCTCGCCTTTTTCTTTCGCATGTACCGTACACTTTCTTGATGCGATGGATGCTTGATTTAGAGTAGATATAAAAACAATGTGCGGAATTGAATTTATTGGGAATTAGAGTACAAGAGCTTTGTGGCCACTGCTACTATTGGTAGAAAAGTGCAATGAGTTGAGACAGTGTTTTGTGTAAGCCACACTAGTAGTAGTTAATTAGGAGTCCTAGAGATTCATTGTAGATTTTTTTTTTTTAATTTTTTTTTTTATATTCAAGTTTTGAAAGGGAGTGTGATATAAGAGAAATGCGCAGGTGGGGGCGGGACTTTTTTTGTTCCAAAAAAAAAAAGAAAAGAAAGGAAGAGAAAGAGAGAGATCAAAACAGTGCACCTTTTTAAAATGCGCACGCTGCGGGGCTGTGTATTCGTGAAGATTTTTCTGGTAGACACGGAGGAGACAATGGCGTTATCATCTCCTGTTCTTCCATTGGTTGAAGATTGAGTGGATTTTCTAATTCGGATTTCTTGTTCGAATCCGTTTAGAATTTCAGAGCACCGAGAGGATAAGAAAATTAAATTGAGGCTGCGACGATCATGTAGATGTTGGCGGTTATTATTGGAGTTGGGTCAATGGAAGAAGAGAGAGTTGAAGCAATAAGGTGGAAGGAGAGGGCTTTTATCAGAAAGTGTAGTGCTTTGAAAATTGAAAAGAGAGAGGAGTCATTTAAAATACAGTAATTGTCTTTCACTTATTGTCAATGACTAGAGAATTCAAAAGTTCCAAAACTTCAGGACGGGAGTGTTTCAGTTTCAGTGATTGTTATTTAGTTGGTTTTTTAGTTGCTCTAGTTTTTTTACTCGTACTTGTTATCCAGTTGGTTCTCATTATACTGACAATGGCCGCAACTACATCGAAGGAACCGAGAGGGGTTGTCGAGACCTTGCCTGACAATCAAACGGAAGTTCAGTTGGTCAAGTGCGAGTGCTGCGGCTTGGGAGAGGATTGCACCCCGGCATACATAGCCCGTGTACGGGAGCAGCACGATGGTTGCTGGATTTGTGGACTGTGCGCCGAGGCTGTCAAGGAGGAGATGCATCGATCCAAGACAGGCATCAGTGTTGATCAGGCGTTGAAAGAGCACATGAAGTTCTGTCAGCAATTCAGATTTTCCAATCCTCCAACCAACCCAACCGGGAACCTGATTTCTGCCATGAGACATTTGCTTCGGCGAACTATGGATTCTCCAAGGAAGAAGGGGTCGGTGTACCCATCAACTTCAATAGTTCAATATAAGAATCCATTCAGTATGAAAACAAACACACATCATTGTCAGCAGAGGTAGGCTTGTTTAGTTAAAGTTAGCTTAGTTCCTTCCGCCGCCACCACCTCTCTCTCTCTCTCTCTTGTAGTTTAAGTCTCCTCTTTTTTTCTTTTTCTTCTTTTTTTATTGTTTCCCCCCCCCCCCTCTAATCTGGTTGAACTACTTTTAATATTATGGATACTTTGATGGCCTCAGTCCAGATGAATTTGGTGAAATTGTTATCCGTATCCTCCTGCTTCAATCACGGTTTTGTTTATTTCTTGTTTGCGCGACTTTTGACTACAAGAAAGAGGTGCATTTTGGTAAACAAGCCGGGGGCCGTTCATCTCCGTCGATGGCAACCGCCCCCCCCCCC
>CM038604.1:9480380-9552163 GCA_021533255.1 Ceriops tagal | reverse complement strand
ATATACTGAATAACAATGATGAGCATTGAAGGGTATTTTGGTGATTTAGCAATTTACCTACGACTCGACCAAACGCACGCTCTTCGCTCCACTGTCTGTCCGTCCGTCCGTCCGTCCGTCCGTCTGTCTGCACTTGATAAACGCTGGAACTTAGAAAATTGAAAAAAAAAAAAAGATAAAGACCTTTAAGTAATCACCTCCGTGGCTTTGACCGTTTAGGCTGACCGTCGTATCATTTCGCCCCTCACTGGTTTGCTCCGTCGAATTGACCGAAGATGAATCACACGACCTTCTACTGGGGCCGACAGGTCACACTCATGGTCGACTGCTGGCGGACAACCACGTGGCTCGGCTACTCCCTCACCCTCCTCGTCTGCCTTCTCGCCTCCGCCTCCTACCAGTACCTGGAGAACCGCCGCAGGCGCCTCAAAGTCCTCACCTCCGCCGCCGTCCCGATCCAGGAGCCTTTCCTCCAATCGAAGATCGCCGGCGGAAAGTGGCTGCCGGCGAGAATAGCAGGCGCAATGCTGTTCGGCTTCAACACGGCGATCGAGTACTTGCTGATGCTTTCGGTGATGTCGTTCAACGGTGGGGTGTTCCTGGCTGTGGTGTTCGGGCTTGCAATCGGGTACTTTTTGTTTAATTAGGAGGTGAAGATGAGAATTTGGTGCTAGTTGATAACCCTTGTGCATGTGCTTAGCTACGAAGACATACGAATACTATGTTTGTTTTTACATAACTCCCCCTCTTTGCAGTGAATTGTAACTGTGATCGGATTGGAAGGTGCTTTGGGTTTCTTTTTGGTTGCCATAAATATCTAAAATTGTCAGAAATTTGGTATTTTCTACCTTACCTAATTTTCGCAATTTCACATTTTCACATTCCCTTGATCGTATAGTAAGTCCCGCCGAAATTAGTTTCAATTACCGGGCCGAAACAGACAGCTTGGACGAAATGTCCGTTTAGTGAGGTCGAAGTGTCATCTGATATGAATAACGAGTGGATTGAGACGGAAAAAATTGGTCGGGCCGTTGAAACGTTGTTCTGTTGATGATTGGGATTACGGACGACATGTTCCGTCGTTTCCAATGTTGCCCAAATTTTGATGCATCCAAGCGTTTACATGACATTTGACGGGTCGTTTAGGAGCAGCCAAGAGATACTCATGGCCATGGATTTTTCTCGCACGGAAGAAATTTGTTAATGGGGGCAAACAATTTGAGGCTTTGAATAATGATTGCTCAGAAACCTTGGTTATACGTCTGAATGAAAAGTCGGTATAATGTGAAACTCGCCACTTTAATCCTTCTAATCGGCAATTGGTAAACCAAACGGACCATAAAGCTTAGTCCCGCAAACAGCTAACGATTGAAAGGCCGGGAGGAAGATTGTTCGGTATACTGCCAACTACCATACAACGAAACTTTTCGTCTTCAATTGCAATCGGCATATTCGGAAAGAATGAAATGACAATGAGTGCACCATCACTGTACACATGTTTTTTTATTATTTTTTGGCAGAAGGAAAATTATATCAGCTTTTCTATCAGAGGCCTGCAGCCAGAAGGTGTTTAATGTCATTCGGTAACATATTTAGCCCCACCAGTCTCGAGTGGTTTTGCTGTGTCCAGTGACCATATACATTAATTGTTGGCTTCAACCTTGAAGCACGAAATTGATTGTTCCATTGATGATCGAACCGCCGACCCATTCTTAAAAGGATCCAACGCGGGCCCCTCGCCGTCCACTGAGATGTAACCATTACCAGCTCAACCTTTTTTTGTTTTTTCTTTAATAAAAAAGAAGGTAAAACCGGTGAACCTCGACTTCAATTGGAGTTGCAATCATTTTCATTGCTTTTAGACTTTTTTAATTAAAGAAATCCTGCTTGATAGAAAATTATACAAGTGGAGCAGGTGAGCGGTAGTTGGATGATCACACTCTCGTGCAATGCTCCAATTTTTCTTTGGTTTGACGTCATCAGAATACAATTGGATTAAGATAGTAATTGGTGGTTGTCTTTCACAAACTAATCAATTAATAATTACATCAGACATTTATTTTTGTCAGGTTTCTGTCAAATTCAAACTCTGGAAAAAGCAATTAGTTGAACCTGGTAACTACTCGGGAGAGAAATTCTTGCACTGTCCATCCGCCAATTCCTACACTATCCACATCAGTAAAGGAGCCGTAGAAACCTACAACAGGTACCAGATTAAACACATGCTACAAAATATCTTCAATGTCGGGATTCCACAATTATACATAATCGTTCAATTCTTTGGCTAATAAATGATATTATGATGTGATGTATGCTTATCTTGTATACCTTTTTGCTCCTGAGAATTCAGCTTGGCTTGAATTCTCTCTATCAAACCCATGGGAACAAATGAACCTATTTATGCACAAAATGATGGAAAGCTTCAAAAAATAAGCCAGAATATAAAAACAACAAATAGACATTAATTGACCATCACGCGTTTCTCCTATCTATGCCTACTCTTTCGCGAGACCTTGTGGAGAGCTGAAACCATTTTCAATATTGTCATAAAGGGCAGAATCCGAGTAAGGCATCAGAGGTAGAGGCAACTTGATCCGATGCCTCCAACCTCTGTTTCTGCCGCGCCTGCGAGTCTGGTGTCCATTGTCTTCGTTCACATCCTTCTGTCCCTCACTTTTCGCTCCTTCCTCGCTTCCAAAGGATGCGTCGATACCTTCTTCACAGGGCACTATGTACACGAATGGTTCGGCAACGTCGTCAAAATCCTGAAGAGACTCCAAGACCTTCACAACATCTCTCATTGTGGGCCTAGGCTTCGGATGATGGCTCAGGCATTTGTAAGCTATTGCAGCAGCCATTTGAGCTCCCTTGGTGGAATATTGCCCTTCGAGTCTTGGGTCTATACACCGGTCAAGCTTGTTGGGGTCCTTCAATGCAGGTCTTGCCCATTCCACCAGGCTCCGTCCTCGACCTGGACGAGTGTCATCCATTGAGCGTCTGCCCGTTAGCAGCTCTAACAGAACTACCCCAAAGCTGTACACATCACTCATAGTTGTCAAGTGACCTGCCACGCATTAGAATATTGACATTGAATTGGGTTAGGTTCCATGACTTCTAAAGTTCAAGTGGCAAATAAATCAGAGTTCACATTTATCAGAGAAAAGCAAGGTTATAATTAATCACATTAATTACCAGTCATGACATACTCAGGGGCAGCATAACCCTGAGTGCCCATTACGCGTGTGGTGACATGCGTCTCTTCCCCTTCAGGACCATCCTTTGCAAGCCCAAAATCTGATAGTTTGGCAGTGTAATCCTACAAGGAAGCAAAACGTGGGAACAGATGTTTTTAGTACAAAAAGTACCTATAGTTTGTTTGTTTACATTTTACACACAGCTGCAAGTGACCAAATGAGCATAAAGATGTACATTGCTCAGTGCTCACGTGCTGACAATTGGCATCAGCAAAAGCTCAAAAAGAGAGGCTTACGGAGTCCAGCAAGATATTAGAAGACTTAAAGTCCCTGTATATCACTGGTTTATCAGTTTCGTGGAGGAATTCCAGGCCCTTGGCGGCTCCAAGTGCAATTTTCATCCTAGTTGACCATGGCAAGGCTGCAGAATATCCTACAAATTAATAAGAAAACAATTTAGAACGAAAAAAATAGCTCTAAGTACCAAATTCCCAATACCACACAAGAAGTAGAAAAGATGTCTCTGCCGTTGACACTCTGAAATTAAATCGGTCTCCATAAATTCCTGTAATCGATCCAATTGTGTAAATTGACGCATACTCGGCAATTGATCAGTGTTTGTTTGGAATCATGAATTTAAATTAGATGAAGTGAAATTTCTTCTGTCTACTCTCTAGACATATTTCCAATGCTTTAATGAAATAGACGGAGAGCAAAAGCAATACATACTTCTAAAGAGTTGATCCTCTAGGCTGCCTCTTGGCATGTATTCATATATGAGAAGCCTCTGGTCCTCTTCCCAACAATAACCGATCAGCTTGACAAGATGAGGATGCCTTAGTTGTCCAAGAAATATTATCTCTGCCTGCAAGAAAAGGAAAACACCCCAGTTGATTGAGAGGTGCTTTAATACTTCCTAATACTTTTGCCTTCTGTTTCTCCATAATAATCCAAATCAATCAATAAATGATTTGGTGGGAAGTCTGCAAAGTGTCCGGAATCGTTCCAGAACAAGATTTGTATCAATGGTTTTGTGCAAAAGGTAATCAAACTCAAAGCAAAACTAACCATCCACTCCCTGTGGCCTTGCAAGCCATCCAAGTCCAGTAACTTGACAGCTACAGGCTGAGCATCCAATTCCGGCCTAAGTTTGTCATCTATAAACCCCTTGTACACTGGTCCAAACCCACCTTCACCAAGCAGATTGCTCCGCGAGAAATTCTGCGTCACAACCCTCAGTTCTGCAAAAGTAAAGACATGCAATTTGGAGCCAGCGAAAGAATTGGATATATCTTCAACGCAGAGTGGCGAGCTCGGGTTGCTGAAGTCTGTGAGGGATAGCCTCCGAAATGAACTGTGTTTCAGGATCCGATCATGGTCGTCGGATTCCATCATGGGATCTGACTTGTAACAACTGGAAATTATACATTTCCATGAAGCCTTCCACATGGTCATCCTTGCAATTGCTATAACGCTTATTGTCGATTGATTTCCCACATAGAAAACCTGAAATTGGAGAGGAAAAGAAGGAGAGATTGATTTTGAAAAACAAGTGTGAAGGCTTTGTTTATATCTTTTCCATTTTTTTTATAATTGCTTACCATTGAGACTTCTTAAACTTAGTACATATATAGAGCGAGAGGTTTGTACTACCAAGATTGTATTAATTATGATTTCTGTCTGTGAGTCCCTACCACGTTTTCCGTTTTAGGCCTTAAAGTCAAAATACGCATAGTTTTACCTTTATTTTCCCGACTTATAGTCACGAAAAGTTGGTAACTTTCACTTATGAATACAAAATTAGCATAATGATTTGCATTAGGAAAAACACTCTTCATACATAATGATAGAATCCCAAGCTTTCAAGTCTTCAAAATAGTTAGAAAGAGATGAATTGGCAGCTGCCTCTTGACTTTCTTTTTTTTTTGGCCTAAATCTTAAAATAAAGTCAGCAGTCGATACCTTTTCGTACCAAAGTAAACAAAATTTTGACGGTAAGCTTGAAATTTAGTATTATTGAGTTCATAACAAGAATGCTATTCGCAAATTCAATTAAAACTGCAAATCCCATTTTGCAGACAGGGTATATAGCATAATTAAAAAGCTTAAAATTTAGGTAGACCATGTTTAACTTCCATAACCGAAATTTGAAACTCGCATGACACAAAATGACTCGAAACCGAATATGCAATTGACCATTTTAATGGCAATCATAAGTTTTTAACTCTTTGATTATCATTTGCAGCTTTTTATTTTCATTTTCCATTAATGTGGGCATGCGACAATTGTAAGAACAATAGTTTTTTTTTTTTTCAATTTGAACTTCATTTGCAAGAGCACCTGTTTGTTCTTGATGCATTGCTGCAACAATTTACCGCATTGAAGTAACTGGTCAAGCGGGGTAATTTTTTTTGGGGGGGGGGGAGACAAAAGAGGTAATAATAAGGAAGTATAATAGGTAATATTGGCCGGTTAGATCCTCAAACGCGCAGTTCTATTTCCGGATGGTGCAATCGGTAACACGGCGGGGGGGGGTAGGAATACGACGACAACAACTCGACAACTACTGGTTTTTTCGTCATATTAATTTCCTAATGATAATATACAATTCTGTAATGCCCAATCAACATAAAGCTTCTAGAACAATTTGACCTCAGAATTAAGCTAAAATCAAATCCTCATTTTCCCCTTTTTTTTTTTGGGGGGGGGGGTTTGTTCATTTTTCCTATTTTAAAACAGCATAGAGCGTGACTAATATGTGGTTCCCCGCAGGCATCATATTGGTCACATTATAAATTTGTAATTGAAGGAGAAGAAAGTCACCGTATCGAAGAATTAATAGTGAATGAACAATATACATACCCCACAGCAACTTTCAGCCCACGGGAATGCGAAACAGGACGGATAAAATTGGAATGTCAAGAAAATTTACAAGAGAGACATAATTGGCAAAATTCAATGTATCTACTAACTAGGTCCTATTAGTATTCATATAATAAATTTTCTCATAAAATTTAATTAAATAAAATTATTTAACAAATAATTATAATTTTAATATATAAATATGTATTATATATATACTACTAATTCATAACAACTTTCAGCCCCTTGGAATGCGAAACAGGAAGCATATCTTTGCTTCTCTCTCTCTCTCTCTCTCTATTTTTTTTTTCTCTGTTTTCAAATATAATTACCAGCGTCATAGCTAAGCATGTAGGAATTAATAAAGTAAATGCTTAGCTACATTAAGCATTTACTTCCTGTTTAGAAAGTCAAAATTGAGCGGCCTGATATGCAGTAAACAAAATCGACTGCCTAGATCGATTCTCGTGTTTGGATTTTTTTTTTTTTTGGGGGGGGGGCATAAAAATCATTCTGGGTCATCTAAACATTTGATTTTGTGCCATCAAGTTCACGCTTGCCAATGTCATTTCATTGAATGATCGCTAGATGAAATGAGGATTTGTGTGAACCCATGGCTACACGCGTAAATGTTTGTACCAGATCATAACGTAAAGGAGAAAGGAGATAAAAAAAAAAAAAAAGGAGTAGGATTCGAACTTCGCCTTCTCTCTTAACACAAAACTCGCTTCGTGTGCAGGCCTTCTGCTGTTTAAGCTGGGGTGGTCCATCATTGGTCCTGTACCATGAAATTACATATTGCATATGCCCAGTGCCGGTGACTGGAGTTTATGTTGGGCCCTTGATGGAGTCTCCTGGGATTCGGTGGATACGCGTATAAATAAAATCAGTTCCGCAGCTGGGCCCAATCGCCCGTTTTCGCCGATGCTTCCCTGGCCCCGTAAAAAGCTTAGACCGGAAAAGGCATTTACCGGAATCACAGGTATTTCTATATATATAATTGGAATTATGTGAGTCTAACTCTAATGTATGATATACCTTCATTTGCCTATACCCAAACAAAATTTTGCTTAAAAAAAGAATAACTTCGAATAAACAAAAGAATCTCATCAATTATTCTAATGAATAATATTTAGGGTTATGGCATTTTTTTTTTTCCCAAGGTAATATGATATGTGAAGCGGAGGTTACATTTTTAGCGCTTCAAATCAGCTGATAGAAAACCTTTAATAATGGAAAAGCTCCTAAAGGGCGTTATTATTAACAGAATAAATTAACTAACTAATCATTAAGTACGAAATCATTGTGAATAAAGAATGGAAAAGATCCAACATGAATTTAAATACGCATGGCTAGTGAAGAATTGCTCATAATTAATCATATCGATTTCTAGATTAGTGCTCATAAGTCAATGGGAAAACACGGCGGATTAGAGTTAGACAGCTAATCAGCCGGCCACCGGAGAAATAATTCTTAATTTCTTTGTTTTATAGGGTGCCAAGTTTCATCTATAGAAAGAAACATTATGTCTACCAAGAAAAATGTTCTAAACACAGACATGCATAAGGGGGGAAAATTTAGCAAATTTATAACATTTTCAACGCTGAAAAGCAATAGTTTTCCTATTATTTTGATTTCGATAAGGTATATCTGTTTTTCAAATTTTTTTTTTCAATAAAATAGAATTACACCCCCTAATGTGCCATACAATGAACTTTCTAACCCAAAAAAGCCCATGATAGATATTATAGTCTTTTCAAGTCACGGTGCCTCCGTATACAGAAGATCAAACATGAGAAAATGGCAGCTAACAAAAAGAACTAAGTTCTCAGTGATAATTAACCACCCCATTTTAGAAAAGTTATCGATTCATGGAAGAGAAAGCAGTTTTATAAACTATTTACATAAACGGGCAGGATGAAGGGACTCGTACCAGCGTGGCAGCATGAATAGGTAAGAAACAATCAGGACTGAAGTACCCATGATTTAAGGCGAATTTAGATTGCACGGATGTATAGCCATGGGTGCAATTAATGGTGTTTTCTAGAATTAGAATATGGGGGCAATTAAAATTATTTTAATTCGACGACAATCAATCAAGCAATGTGAAGTCTCCACTCAAGAAAGACGCTCGACACTACTAGCTAAATCAAATTTAATGTCACCGAAATTAGGTCGCACCTCCTCTAAAAATAGGAAATATAAAAAGATGCATGACGCAAGTGAATAGTCATGCCATTATTGCAAGTGGTCCTGCCCTCCGCTAGGTACAAGGAGTATATTTCTCCAGTAAGTTTAATTTAAGATCAATTCATCGTGTGATGCAAAAATGTAATTTCCTCTAACATAAAAAATGATGGCATGTTGGTTAGTGGTTTCAAAATTGACATGAACAAGACTGCGAGAGAATGATGGTCGGGGGTGGTCTACCCAGTTCTGCATCCCCACACCATCCAATTAAGTTGCATCATAATCTCAATCGGTTGCCGGCGGCTGGGTCGAGTTGAATGGGTTCCGTTATTTTTTATAAGGATCAAGGTGGAGTTGGGCTACCAAGGCAGTGACGATAGCGACTAGTTAGCATTGAGGAGGCAGACCGGGTCTGAAGGTGGACCACTTAACATATTGCTTTTCAATTGCAATTTTTGTTTGTGATAATCGTTACTTACAAGAAAAAAAATATAACACTTACAAAATAATATTTTATTTAATTTTATAAATAAATAAAATTATATGTAAAAAATTTACTTCATTTTCATCTTATATTTATTATATTGTTTAATAAATATTATTGTACAATAATATTCTATTTAAAATATGTTTTGCAATAAAAATAAATCTAATAACTCATAATGACAAGTTCTGTGTTCGTACATACATATGTGTGCGTGTATCACAAATTTATTAGTTGAAAAAACATTATGTATATAATTTTCCATGATTTGAATGTTTGATTATGTACTTCGTGATTTAACTTTTAGTTGTGGTATCAATCCTTTTTTTTGTGCAATTTTTTATTTATTTAAAATTATTTTTAGTAAATTTTTTCATACATATGAAAATGACCCATGGTTTCCTCTAACGCGAAGTTGCTCCTCTATTTTATTTTTGGTACGTACGAATGCAAATGGGTGGTATATATTACTAATGCCAGTCTGCCACATTTTCTGCCCCTTTTTTCGTTTTTTTTTTTTTTTAAACAAAAAGAGACGAAAAAAAAGAAGTTAAATTACGGCAAAGCAAGAACACTAGTCACCCCCAATTGAATCCACGCAAAATAGTATCTCAATACCAGATGATAATTTTTCCCAAGATTTGAAAACATATTCGCTAGATCCCCGAATGAGCCATGAAGTCTGCACAAAAATTCTCTTCCTGTAAGGTATGTGGTAGGCAACAATCCCATCGTGAGACCTTCCGAAGTGCAACAATGGAGTGATTCTACAATGATCTTCCGAAAATCCCTTTGTCAAGTTGATTGGAGAGCAACACAGAAAAAAAGAAAATAAAAGAAAGATATTTATTTTAAAGACTTTGACTTTAAATTTAATAAGAGGACATAATTAAGATTTACGAAACAAAAGAGTTATTTTGGTGTGTAACTCGTCAATTATTTTGGAATTACCATGTGGAAAAGCTCGTTGGTGTTGTAATTAGATATGTAAAGATGGTGTAAAGAGAGTTTGGTGAACCAGTCACCCTCTTTGTTCTCTTTTTTCCACTTTTCACACGAAAAGAATCGCCCAAAAAACTACGGCCATGCGACTTTGTTGCTTCGATCGTTTTCAAACCTCCAAACATTTTCTGCTGGATACGTCCTAAAACAATAGCAATCGCCCAATAATATAACGTTGCCGGTAGGTGCATGCGTTACATGTATGCGTCTGCACTACAAGGGCAACAAAGCATTCATAAAATTAGAAGAAACCCAAAAGAAAAATAATAATAAGGAAGGGCAATAGACAATCCATTAAAGCACACAAATTAGTTGCCAACATATACATGCCGCCCCCAGAAAGAATTAAGATTAAGGATAAAGAAAAGAAAATGGAAGCTTCCAACATTTTTTTCAGTAAAGATTAACATACTTTAAAGTAGTTATTTGGATATATGCTAAAACAACTAAACATAGTTAAAAAAAAAAAAAGAAAAAAAAAAGGGGTAATCATGCATGCACTGGATTTAGGGCGTAACCATATTCATCGAGGTTCCAATTTTTTTGGGGTCCCTCTGGCTGATTGGTTTTTTAAGGGAAATGCAATAGATGAGAACCATGTGTGACATTGGCGGTGCATAATGGAACTTGACGTTCTTAGTTTCTCTCTTTGGTATATTTGGAAGCACCGTAATACGCAAGTTACAGAAGGAAACATTGTGGATTCGGATGCACTTGTGAGTACGCGTTTGTGATTTGCAAAGAAGCTGCAACCCTCCCTGGGTACACAAAACTTTGAAGAAGGGAGATGGTGCACGACTAATTGCATGACAACTGCCCACCTGATGGTTGGTTCAAGCACGAAGTAGAAGGCAGTAACTTGGTGAACACAGGTCTTTCCAGTGCCGGCGGCTTTAAGTGAGGGAATGTGCAGGCACATCGGTCTCGGACTCTCAACGAGAGTGGGCACCTACTCTTAATGGCTGACGGATGCGCGAGAAGTTTTCTCGTATATAGTTGGGAATAGGGCATCCAGAAATTAATTGTCCACAAAGACCCCCAAATGGTGCTGATGTTTCCTAATCTAGAAGACCATAGGCATCTTTCTCAACGAGGGCTTGAAGAAATTACTTTTTCGTGGAAATGATTTGGAAAAATTAGGTAGTGGGTATTGACTTTTGTCGCTGATCAGTTATCACAATTATTTTAGGTGGTATTAAAAAATAGAAAACGTACAGTAAATTGGATGCGTGGCAGCCTCAAATATTTAATTTTTAAATATATGATAGGAGTTAATTTTATTATTATTATTATTGTGCAATTTATTCCCAGTGTACAACACAAGATCCACGAAGTTCACAGAACAAAAAAAAATTATATATTACCATTGTGTTTGTGCTGGGGAAACGGGGGGAGAGCGCAAAGGAAAATATTAGAAAAATAGTTAATGCTTGTATTTAAAAAATACTTTCAAAAAAAGAGAAAATTTTATTTTTCTTCGTAACACGCATTAATTTTATTAACAAAAATAATTAGATTTTCAATTATTTTTATTGGAAGATTTTATTATCTTTATCTATATATAATAATTTTTCAAGAAAAGATAAAATCGATATTTTTATATATATTATTTTTCTTTTCATTATTGTTTTTCAAACGCACAAAAAATAGTATAAAATTTTTCTCACTTTTCCTTCTTTATTTTTTTTTTCTTATTTTTCTCTCTCGTACTTTCTTATCTAAACGCAGTCGGGGGGGAGAAAAAGGACAAAAGAGAAGTGAAAAGGACAGTATTAGAATGTGTGGGGTCCAAACGAACTCGTGAGCCATTCGATCTCATGGATAACTGATCGCACCGCCCAAAAGCTCATCCGAATGAGTTACAACTTGCACGTCACAACAAAATTCGTAGGGGTTAGTCCCAACCGTCCCACTTTAAAGAAGACCCCAAACATCTTTACAAACACTTCCCCAAAACGAGAAAAAAAAAAAAAAAAACGCAGGAGCTGAGCTCTTGTCTAAAGATAGATACTTATCCGTTTGTCTCCCGAACTTTTTGCGTCGCTAATTCAACATGGTACCGTCTTTTATCAGTTTTGTCTCCCTCTACAATTTCTATCTCCGTCGCTGCTTCGCCGGCGCCGGCCTCTCCCAACGAGCCATCGACATTGACGGTGAGACCACCATTTACGTCTGGGGACCCAAGCCCAACTCCCACAAACCGTCTTTGGTCTTGATCCATGGGTTCGGTCCCGCCACTCACTGGCAATGGCGCCGGCAGGTCCCGATATTCATAGTTTATCCTACCAATTCTCCCTAAAGTTTTACAATAATTAATTGATTAATAAATATTACTTTTTTTTTTTGTTCTTTTCCTTTTTGGTGCAGGTTCAATTCTTTGCGGCCCTGTTCAACGTCTATGTGCCGGATTTGGTCTTCTTCGGAGACTCGACGACCAAGTCCTATGAGAGGTCGGAGGTTTTTCAAGCGAAATCTGTGGCGAAACTGCTCGAGAAACTAGGGGTGGACAAGTATCACGTGATGGGCACCAGCTATGGCGGGATGGTGGCCTACAACATGGGGAGGATGTGGCCGGAGAGAGTAGAGAAAGTGGTGATAGCAAGCTCGGGTGTCAATATGAAGAAAGGCGACAATGAAGGATTGGCGAATAGAGCCAAGCTGGAGAGCGTCAGCCATCTTTTGTTGCCGCAGACGGCCTCCGAGATGAGGTCTCTGCTCGGTGTCGCCGTCGCCAAGCCCCCCCGCATGGCTCCAGACTTTCTCTTGAACGACCTCGTCAAGGTAACCCGCTCCCTCTCTCTCTCTCTCTCTCTCTCCTCTCTCACTCTCTATCTAACGTCCATTATTTCCGTAATATTTTTTTTAACTTAGTTTTGGCAATCTTTTAATGAATTTTAATGCTATTTTATCCACGATGAATTCAAATGTATTTTCGAGGCCACTCAAATTTTTTATTTTATACAATTGTCGGAATTAATTAAAGAGCAGTAAATTATGTGTCACACAATGAAACGTACTCTCTCTCTCTCTCTCTCTCTCTCTTAGGTAATGTTGGTGGGGCTGATAGAGAAATAGACTCAATGCTTTGATTGTACAGATTAGGTACTGAATTGCTTAATTATATATCCAAACCCGACAAATCTTGACGTTTGCCCAGGCATGAAAAATATAATCTTGATGAAATTTTTGTTTAATCAATTACTCGTCCTCTCTTTGTCTAAAGCGGGGCTTCTAAGTTCCAGGTTAATTTTTGTTTTCCTGATGATTACGGTGCGCTCCGATTCCTCTATAACATTGTCTTTTCCCTGGGAACATGGTTTCATTTTTCCCATTCCTGCTCCGAAACAAATTGGTTGGTTGGTGTCGGACGTCAAATCATTTGAATTTTACGTACACGGTCTAAGATTGCATTTTTCCGTCGAATTACTTGAGTCTCCTGTTCCAACAGAGAAATATACACCAGGGCAACGTGAATTATGTTTGTAGATTCTTGCGTCCGACAGGGATGGTAATAATGCTATTATTACTGATGAATCGTACAAGAAATTATAACAACTTTTAGGAATTTATGTGGATATATACAGACATTGTACAGGGATAAGAGGAATGAGAAGTTAGAGCTTCTACAAGGACTGACCCTTGGCCGGGATGAAACAGCAAATATCTCTCCCCTTCAACAAGTAAATCCATCTACCATTGTTACTGTTTTTTTTTTTTTTAGGGTTTTTGGTCTCTGGTTACAATCCATCTAAGTACCTGCTTGCTGTGTTCAGAATGTTTTGATAGTATGGGGAGAGGATGACAAGATATTCCCATTGGAGATGGCCAAAGAACTTCAAGGGTTGGTGCTCCATGCTTCCATCATATGTCAACCTTAATTTATCGATTTACCTATCCATTCTTGTCTTTAGTCAACATCAGTTCAGTTGAAATATAACCATTCTTCTCTAATAATAAGTGCAATCGCTCGTCAATAAATGGCAAATAGCTGGTACCCACGTTCGTTGATTGCCTAACTACTGTCGGCATTATAATGGGTTGTTATTCTGGCGTCTTCGGATCTGAAACGTCAGAGTAACTCGATGTTGCCCAATGGCTGCAGCTTGCTCAAATTTGGTTAATAATCTTCATATGGAAATGAATTTTTTTAGTAGCCAACTACTACCATGGTGGTGGGTTGGTGAAATAGTGACGACCCTGTTGTTTTTAAACATAAAAGGAAAGCAGTTAATTTAGTTCTTTTCTTATAGGACTGCACAGTTATTATTTTTTTTATCCTCAAATATTCAAAGCGAAAAGTACAGTTTTTTTTTTTTTAATCACTGACGAGCTGTTGCATTTTGCATTGTAGCTTAATAGGGAAGAATGTGAAGATGGAAATAATAAAGAACGCGTCCCATATCCCCCAACTGGAACGTCCGATGAAGTTCAACTGCATTGTCAAGAATTTCTTGTGCGACGGCTCTTCGTGATCATGGTCTTTCTGTGTTCTCCAGGGACTGCTTATTATTATTATTATTATTATTATTGGCATAATTTTGAAGGCATTATGGCCCTGGTTGCCTGTAATCACTCTTTCTCTTCAATTAGGCTTTTGAAATAGAACTACCAAAATCCGAACCTTTTATTATTATTATTATTTTGCAGCATGGACATGGTGTATATAAAAGGCCCAATTGAGGTTTTCTCCTTTTTCATAGGTTTCTTAGTCTCTCACCTTAAAATTAGGTCTCTAAGATATATTTTCAAATTCTTAATTAACTAATCTCTCATTAAAAAAGGTAATATAATAATTACATTCATACTTCATATACATGACTGCCATTCTTGGATTTGATAATATATATATATATTGTTAGCCCCGTGGTGTTAATTAAAATTCTGTCTGATCGAAAACTGAAAAATATGCATGACCTTTGTTATGTCTATTTCGCGGCTTCTTTAATCAATCAATCAATTAATTATGTGCAGAATTGAGTTTGCCCTAGTCGTGGGATATATTAAAATGTACAATAATATATATTAGTCTTATTAAAAAAAATAGTACTTTTGTATATTTTAAGCGAAATACATTTTTTACAAGAAATATAAGCTCTCGTCGTGGATAATCATTTTATAGCTACTTGTCAAATTCATACTACAAAATTTAAGTGTTTGTTCCCCTTTTATTTTGTCATTATGTTTACAAATAAATTACACTTCGGTGGTCATAAGATTTTTTTTAAAAAAACTTTATTTATAGGTTTGTCATTAATATTTCTAATCACAATATAACTACAAAATATTGAAATAAAGATATTTCTTTGGGTTTAATAGTATGATTATGTTGCACAAATAATATTTTTAGTTGCTACGGATGATTTTAATTTAACAAAATAAAAACACTAAAAAGAAAATTACATGTATCCATGTAATTAAGTTACAAAATTGAAGTCGGAATGAATAATATAACTCATTTTTATTTTATCCTTCTTTTAGTGTTGGGACCTATCGTGAGACTTGGTGGCTGCCGAGCAAATTCGATTCAGATCTAAGAAGACCGCTGCTGACCTTTCAACCAATTTCAGAAAATTAATGGGCCCACGACTTCATGCCCACCATTTATCATAAAATTTCATGGACGGAAATCTTATTGGACCCACCCAAACGTTATGGACCAGAGATGATTCTTTTGGGCTCCACTGGATCCCGGCTCTTCTGTTCAATTCAACAAATGTTTTCTTTTTCTCTTTTTTTTTTCTTTTTTGATATCTATACCTATATATATATATATATATTATAAACGCACCAACTAATTTTAATTTTAAGAACCTTATGTAACGGGTCATTATCTTCTTTCCAAAGGAAACCTGTTCGGATGTATAGTACTCACGCTTATATAACTTAAAATTTTTTCTTCTTCGATAATATAATATAAAATTTAAATAGTGTGTCAGAAAATTCTTTAGAATGTAATGTGAAGCATTTTGTAATTACTAAATACTACGTATTACGTTGAGACCCAGACCATTGAATTTTATTAATTTATGTGATGTCACGTATAAAAATTTTTCATAGAAGATGATTTTATTTCAATATAAAATTAAAATATTCTGTTCAGTATTAAGAAGTGAAATTTCCCGGTCATAAGCACGGGGAACGACCAGAGAATTTGAATTTCTGGACAGAACCAGACAAGAAGACACAGGGAAAGAAGCAAAAAGACACAGAAAGAGCAACGTGATATATTTTCAAGTCCAGCATAACGTTGTTGTTATTTAAAAATTTACAAATTCTACGGCACGATCGTCAAAAATATTAAGAGTATGTGTTTATGAACAAAACTATTATGACATTCTGTAGACATAACTACTCCATGAGAGAATTTTGGGATTAAATTTATATATATATATATATTTTTTATGTACCTTCGACCATGTACCCTCCTCCTTAATTTAAAAAGAAAATTAAGGCCGAAACATTGACACACTCACTTGGATGTAAGTGTGCTTGCTTGAAATCTTTGTTATTCGGATAGTGAATTTTAAATTAGAATATTACCAAGTAATTTGGATTTGAATTTATAAAAAATAATAAAAAAAAATATATTTTTTTATTAAAGGGTCTATGGATATATTACATTATTACACTTTTTATATGTCCATGCACATGTGCATAAGTATGTCGAGAAAGCCAAATTTTTTTTTTTTTAAAAAAAGAAAAGAAAACACAATTACGTCTGTGTTTTTTGGCGTATGAGAATGAGAGACGGAACATCCCATTTTTCGGACGTATAATAAAACTAAAATTAAAAAAAAAAAAGAACATTGCATGTAGGAAAATTAATGAAAATCAGAGACTGTAGGACATGTAATTTTTCAAAAGAATAATTTATTATTTAAATATTATTAAATTTAAATAATTTTTTGTTTTTAAATGCTATATTAATTAATTTAAATTTTATTATCAATATATCTCAATATTTTAAAATAGATTAACAGTAAAAAAAAAAAAAAAACCCTCGAATCCAAGATTACGTTGAAAAAAAGCACGTCAGACTACCATGATGACGATGGGGGGAATTTTTTTATATTATATAAAAGTAAAATTTAAAAGAGAAAAAATACTGAACTTTGACCGAAGCTCTGGTAGAGAGAAAAAGAGGGCACTTCTTGGCAGCTTTCGGCGGTCTTGCTGTGTTTTACCGTACCTCCTTCCACTTTCAATCAAAGCAATTGCTTCTCAACTCTAAGCTGCTAAACCCACATCGCTGGGGTAGTTTTTTCCACTACCAGTGCCCCTCAGGTAACTTTCTTGGATTGGCTAAGAACTTGCCATTTCTGGATCTTTGTTCTTGTTAAGTTCAATTACTTCTTTTTGCTGTTCTTACATTAGTAGATCAAGATTTTGCCTTTTGAGTTTCATTTTTAAAAGGATTGTGATGGAATATATGCCCTGCGATTCTTTTTATGATTATGGGGTTTGTTTTTTCTTTTGTATTAATCACGTGGCTGGCTGTAATGTATTTGACTCGTTAGTTGGGGAGGGGGGGATACCGGAAAAGAGAAGAAAAAATAAAATAAAGAAAAGCTATGCTGCATAAATGTTACCTCATCCAAGTCCTAGTCCTCATAAGGTCTCTGAAATTTTCAGTCTTTTATGGTATGAAGTAAACTCGCGATATTGTGATGGGAATTTAGCTTTAGTGGACTGATTATTGTGCTTAAGCTCTTTTCGGAGGGTCAGTGTAGCTAAATCTCATTGTCATATCCGAGGTTGAAGCGGTCTGATTTGTTTGATTTGATTGATTAAGTAGCATAGGTGAGCACAGGAATTCAAGAATTGTAGCCGCACCTTCTATGCTGTCTATTGTGATACAAAATATGGGCTTGCTCTGCAGTAAACAGCATCGTTATAGTGAAGCAGATGCTGAAGAGAATGCACAGGTGTTGTGTCTGACGAAATGCATTCTTGCATTTTTTTTCTATCAACTGCTGTATGACTAACTTTAAATAGTCTAATCTATTATGGTGATTGTTGCAATCGCAGGCTGCAGAAATTGAAAGGCGAATTGAACAGGAAACAAAGGCTGAAAAGCATATTCAAAAACTTTTACTGCTCGGTATGTGTTCTTTTGTATCTATAGTGGAATAGTCTACAAACTATATATGCTTTTGTATCTATGTGGTTGTAGAGTTGCTTTTATGGGACTTTTGATATGGGGGAAAATAGGGCACCATCCATGGTTTTCACAAAGAGTTGCATTCTTGTATATGATGGAACAACAATGATAAGTTTAAGTTGAACATGTCTTCATGATATCACCTGAGGTTAAAACTTCCAGTTTTGAAGATTAGATTGTTGGAAACTAATTGTCGTTGGCTTTTCCACACCCTTTGGCAACAAATAGTTATGAAAGGAAGTTGATCTTTGATGTTTCAATTTGACTTCATGAAAGCTTCATACTTGTATGATAACGAGATTTTGTTTTTTTTGGTCATCCATCAGTTAAGATAATTGTTAAGGCATGCATCCTATTTACTATTCTTGCCTTCACTCGACCACAGCTTAAAGAGCATGTCCTTGGGGTATTGGGAGAATAAACCTACACATTTGGGTTTATCGTTTTATTTCCACAACTTCACTTTCACCTGTTTTTCTTTAACTTTTGGTTCTTCCCTTTTGCTTCTGTGCAATGCCCAATTCTTCTCCATTAGCTCATCATTTCCCCCCCTATATATTTGGTTGTTTTGGAATAACACTGTCACTCTCTCTTTGTGAAGGTGCTGGAGACTCTGGGAAGTCCACCATATTCAAACAAGTGAGACTTAATGCAGTTCCTTACTTACTATTGGGCAATTATTTATCAGACACTGTTGCTGCATATACATTTTTCATACATGGATTATGTGCAGATTAAACTTTTGTTTCAAAGTGGATTTGATGAGGCAGAGCTAAAGAGCTATATCCCAGTCATCCATGCCAATGTCTATCAGACAATAAAAGTATGCAATACCTGAAAGGGTGTGTTGGTTATTTCCTTTTTTGGACAGCATAAAAGATGTTTAGGGTCAGCTACTGATTAGAAAATTTTGACTAGTGGAAGTTGTTACTTTTCTACTAAAAAATTGCACTAAAAAATATTGTGCAGGTATTGCATGATGGGTCTAAAGAATTGGCTCAAAATGAGTCAAATTCCTCGAAGTATGTAATTTCCAGTGAAATCAAGGTTTGAGTTTCAGAATTAGAATATGTACTACATTGCTTCTAAGTATGGTCGTCCTTTTAATATGCTCAGTTTTAGCTCTCATGTGCATGCTCATATTACATGTCTGTTAAAATTTAGGAATTCATACTTTTGAACCAAATAAAAAAAAAAAGGAATTCAGAGTTAACTGTTAAAGGCTGTTATATTTTCAATAGACAGCCCTTTATATTTGATGGATCTTGTTATCTCCCTATGATATCTTTTTTAGATCACTTATTGAAGAGAATCTAGATTAAATAAATATATTTCAATTCTGTATCAGGATATTGGACAGAAATTGTCAGAAATTGGTGGCAGGTTTGATTATCCAAATCTGACCAAGGAGCTTGCAGAGGAGATTGAAACTGTGTGGAGAGATGCTGCAATTCAGGTAGCTGGTTCTTTGCATAATGGCATGGAAAGATTGCCAAGTGTTTGTCATAGCACATGTCCCTACTAAATCATTGATGAAGGTTAAGCTTTCCCATTATGGATTCCAATGATTGATTCTTTTAGGAAACCTATGCCCGGCGTAATGAGCTACAAGTTCCAGATTGTGCACACTATTTCATGGAAAATTTACAAAGATTGTCAGACCCAAATTATATCCCAACCAAGGTATCTAGGATTCTTTCCATTTTCTCATATTCTTACCACAGAAATACACATTTTAGGATATATTTGCCTTATCCTAAAGTGTTTTTGAAAGATTTTTTGTTTTTTCAAAATTTCCCCTCCAACCCCTAGATGTTTTAAAAAGTTTTAACATAGATGCTTTTAAGCTTACATTAGCTACTAAAATTCTTTTAACTTCGATTTTTATCCAGTAATTTATATACTGCCAACATTTATTGGTGCATTCTTTGGTACTATAGGAGGATGTTCTATATGCGAGAGTTCGTACAACTGGTGTTGTAGAGATTCAGTTCAGGTAAAAATGGTACATAAAGTGTTGATTGACTTTTTACCGTTGACAATTTGATATGTCCCGCACTTTGTCATTTGCAAAGGTCATCCACTTGGTTTTTAATAGCATGATATCAGTCCTTAATGTCCCCCCCCCACCACCACCTTTTTTAAATGAGATGTTTCTAATTTAGCTCTGTTGACCATTTTGTGACAATGGTGCTGTTGTTATCTATTGCAAGATAATATTTGCACAATCTTTCCTTAAGCTCTTTATATCTGCAAAGTGCTTCTGAATAGTTCAATAGCAACTCATATTTTTTATGCTTTTGGCAGCCCTGTTGGAGAAAGCAAGAAAAGTGGTGAGGTATATAGACTTTTTGATGTTGGTGGTCAGAGAAATGAGAGACGTAAATGGATACACCTATTTGAAGGTGTTACGGCTGTAATCTTTTGTGCTGCAATTAGCGAGTAAGCTCACACACTTTATAACTTATGACATCATAAGGTTGTCAGGTTCTGGATTTGAATCTTCATTTTTTTTTTTCCTTTCCCAATCAATATTGATTGACAACAACACCGGCTATCTTTCCCCTCTCATCACAGAGATCTGGCCATATTTAAACCACATGTATCATAGTATTGTAAATGTCTGCAGACTTGTCACCAGTTCATTGCAATACCTTTATGTGTCAAGTTTCACCACAATTTTGTGGGTGGTGCTTGCTGGTAGTCAGATCATGAAGACTGGTGAAACTGTCTTCAAGAATCTTACATACTACTACCCAAATGCTATAAAGATGGTTAAAGGTGGAGTTATTCTGTATCAAACATCTATCATGTGTCAGTAAAGCGTTTCATTTCTTTTGTTCCATTACTTTGGCAACTATCAATACTGGCGCAGGGCAATATTGGGCAAGTTGACATAACTCAGTTGCTGCCATCTGTTAAACTGTGAAGTGACTATTACAATGCCACAGTGTATGTGAAACTGAAAAGGCTCTGAATTGATGGTTGGTACTTTAGGTATGATCAAACACTATTTGAGGATGAAAACAAGAATCGAATGATGGAGACCAAGGAACTCTTTGAGTGGGTCCTCAAGCAACCTTGTTTTGAGGTGCCCTTCTATACTACTTTTTCCCTCTCATTCCTTCCATTTTGGTAATTTGCATAATATCTGTCATTTTCTTTAGCATGGCATCTGTGGTTTTATGGGCTCTGATGTAGTTAGACCCTCTATGCTTCCTGTTTTGATTCTTGTATGCAGAAAACATCCTTCATGCTGTTTTTAAACAAGTTTGACATATTTGAAAAGAAAATTCTAAAGGTAAGCTAATAGAACAGTCATCTTTTTCAGTGATGAATAACCTGAATGAAAATTTTTGGATCTTTGATGTTTTGCTTTTTATAGGTGCCACTGAATGCATGTGAGTGGTTCAAGGATTATCAGCCTGTTTCAATGGGAAAACAAGAGATTGAGCATGCATATGAGTAAGATTTTGTTTTGCTTGCTTATTCCCCTTGCTCGAAAGCATACTGTTGCCATGTGAAATTGTTAGAAAGTACTATAGTTTAGCCTCTGCCCAACTCTTCTGATGATGTGCCTTTTTCTTAAGTGACATTTAATCAATAAGCTGCTTCCTTCTTCTCTTCAAAAGGGGCACATTTTTAAGCAATACTTTCTCAAGAATAGTCAATCGCTGGTGGCTTCTTGTGTTAAGCGTCAGTATTGAGGGTTTACCAAAACAGTGCACTGAGCTTGAAAGATAACCAGTAGAAGGCTGTTGAAATACGGGTCCTGTTTTTTTCCTTTTTCCAAAATGCTGGGGTTATGTACATAGTGACCAGGACCAGACCATGGCACCATGCTTTGACTCAATACTTTTTGATCTTCCGTTATTGTGTTTGTTGATGTCTGGGTAGAGACTTAATGGTTGTTGCCATTGATCGTATTCTTCAGGTTTCTAAAGAAGAAGTTTGAGGAGTTGTATTTTCAAAGCACAGCCCCCCATTGTGTGGACAGGGTCTTTAAAATTTACAGAACAACCGCCCTCGACCAGAAGCTTGTGAAGAAAACCTTCAAGCTAGTAGATGAGACATTGAGACGCAGAAATCTTTTTGAAGCTGGCTTGTTGTGATGACAAGCCAATTACTTTGAAGATGTCTATAGTTTTGAAGAACTTGATCAGAGTTTCAACATTTCAGTTGGAAGAAACATCCCGATTTGTTGGCTGCTAGCATGCTCTCTATTCACAGGCTAAAATTTTTGGGTTTTATTGTCTTTCACATGCAGTCAAAAGAAGATTGATTCTTTTTTCCCATGTTCTTTTACCGTGATTTGTTTCCTGATCTGTGTTCTTCCAAAAGCCACCGTATTCTTTTCATTCCGTATGACAGTTCAACTATCATAGTTTTTGTCATTTCTTAACGATCATTATGTAAAAATCGTTCTATAGATTATCTATTAGCCCATTAGTAGCCTCAATATTGTGTAGTAAATCTGGTATTTGCTCTTTGATCCTATCTTTGCCAGGCAGGTCACAGTTGTACATGTGATGTCGTTACATTTGTGAAACTGCGGTGCCCGCTGCACAGCCACGAAAGCGGATTGGTGTTTAACAATTTTACGGCACCAGCCCGTGCAGGTTCATTTGAACCGTTCTGCTCTTCTCGTTGAAGCGGGAGGTCCACCGAATCACATTCGTCCGCCGCCGTACAGAATTCACCGTTTTTGATCCGGGTCCCCTCAGCACTGGAAAAAACACAGAAGAACGAAAGTACCAAGAAACAGAAAAGCATGACTAAAGCGGGGACCCACGCACAGGACACATGTCCAATTTGTGGCTTTCTGCTCTTTATGGACGGTGATCGGCGAACCCCACGTGCTTTAATTTAAAGCAACGACCATACCGACATAAAATGTCATGAATACAAATAAATGCAAAACGATGACATATTACATACAAAAATATTTTATTTTATATTAATAATATATCATATAATATATGCAAAATTTATTATTTTATTATAAATTTTGCGTATATTATAAAAATATTATTAATATGATATGTATTGATTGCGTTGATTTGCATCGGCATAGGTGTAAAGAATATGCCTTAATTTAATATTTAACGATGACAATTGGCAAGTCGGCGAAAGCTTCCAAATATTGGGTGATGGCTGATAGTCAGGTCGCCTGGGTGTTCCTTTTTGCTAGGCGTCTGGGTTCACCGTATGGTCAACACGCGGGTCCGTTGGCCATACGTCTGTTTTTGGGGGCCTCGTGTTTGGTAATTCGAGCAGACGAAAGCTGCAGATTTTGTCAGCATTCTGACACGACGCTGCAGTTCTCGTCCCTCTAACATCTAAAAAGTTGCAATCTTTGTTTGTCTTTTGTCTAATAACAACGTACTTTTTAATTTTTATTTGACAACCAATCGAATATTTTCATTTCTTTTCCCACCATGAATTACTGTCACAAAACAGAGCCAAAGACGAGGCATGCTGGAAGGCGTTGGGTAGTTGAAAATAATAATAATAATAATAATACTGGGCCGAAAAAGGCCTCTCTTTTTTCTTTTTCCCAAGAAAAAGGAGGAAAAAAAAAAGGAAAAAACCAGCTTCAAAGGCAAAGTTCAAGTCCCCCTTTTATTTCACCTTTTCTTTCTTTCTTTTTTTGTAAAAAATCTTTTTTCAATTCTCCTCCTTTTGTGCGAGACACCGAATCCCATTCCCAAATACCGAAGGTATGAATCCGTTTTTTCTTTGAAAAAAAAAAAGAAAAAGAAGAAGAAGAAGAAGAAAGGAAAAGAGGAAAAAGAAATAATAAAAAAAGCAGCTTTCCCTTTCGATTATGAATCCATTTTGACTTGTTCTTCTTTAATAAACCAAGAATATTCTCCTCTTCCTCCTACATATTTGCTCTTTGCGTTCGGCTCTGTTCACGTCTCAACATTGGGGTCTTCTTTTTAATAATATATTTTTTTAATTTTTAAAAATAATCTCAGGTATGTTACGTTTTCAATTCTCTCTTTTCTTATTTAGCTTTCGTTTGGTTTCCCTCTTCTCGGAGACGGAGGGAGGAAACTGCTCGCTTAAAGTGTCTTTTCTTCTTTAGAATTGAATGGCCTCTCTCTTTTCCAATTTTCTTGAGGTTCCTTTTACATGTTTATGTATTTATTTATTTATTTTTTATGGTTATGGTTTGTCTGGTTAAAAAGATACGACCTTTTCTAGTTACTTGCTCGTTTTATCATCATAATGGGGTTGGCTGCGTGGAATTAAAGCCAATGGTATTGGATTAGAGGTGGGGTTGCATGTTTTAAACGCTATCCTTTGGTTAAAACAATTTTCTGTTAATTAAGGTTGGTGTTCTGCGTAGGGTTCTTCTTTCAAGGATCCATTGGTTTTTCGGTTGGATTTAGTTACCTGAAGTAATGAGTTCCTTGTATTGATTGCTTTTAATGCAGGTAACTTGAGTCTGCCACCCATAGGTTACCTACTGGTGGCATAAAAGGTTGAGGCTACCGAAATCTGTGTTAGATTTTGTACAATGTGGAACGATTGGTTCTTTTTCATGGATGTAGAAGGAGATTCTTCTCGTATGTTGCCTATGCAGCCCCTTAATTTTGGGTGTCATTTATTCTCGCAATTCAATTCGTTGGCAGACAGTTCGATGCGCCAATCTAGATTCTTATATATTCCTGGGAGCATAGCTTTTCAAGAAGCTTTTGGCTGCATGTCAAAGTTTGCAAGTGCTTTTCTTTTTTGGTTCAGTAGCTCATCCGGTTCAAATTTGAGTAGGCAGATACCAGGCAATCCAAACCCAAGACCTCAAAGCTGTAAATATCTCGCGCAAGTTTGTCCCCATGCTTTTAGTGGGAAGAATCTTTCAGAGTTTCCCTTTGGTTCTATATCAAAAGGAGAATTTTGCTTGCCTCTGGCTTTTGGTAAGATTTCGAGTTTCATGATGAGAATATTATGCAGAGAAGCCAAAAGATTTCAATCATTTCCGGTGATTTCATTAGCAGCTGCTATTGTCCCACCATTTGACAATTTGTGAGTCATTTCTCATTGAATGAAGCTGACTGCCTTAGAATTTTTTGCATATCCTTAGCTGCACTTACTTGTTCTTTATGTAGTGATTTTACTGTGTCAAAGTTGTTTTTCTGATTTTGTTTTTTTTTTCCCTTGTGGCTGTCAGATGTTCCAAGGTAATGGCAGTTCCACTGGAGAATGGTGAGGTACAAATGCACAGATCCATTGATCAGAGGCCTTGTGAAGTTGAGCATCATGGACTTTCAGGTCTCTCATATCATGACTTAAAGTGGGCAGGGCATGCAGTTGAGCCAAGGACGGGCATTGAGTTCCCTTCAATATTGGACAACATCTTAATTGGGGGAAATAAGTCCCATTTAGCATCAGAGGTGTGCATAAGAAAACTTTGTGATGTTATTCTTTGGTGCCTAGTGTTTGACCTTCAGCATTGATACCTCATTCCTGCTCTTTGTGTTGCACTTTATCATAGGTCTCAAAAATAAGGTTATATGTTTATGGAGATTTTCCCTGTTTCTTTGTTTGTTACATTATAATGCTAGGTTCAAGCAGTAATGCTTAAATATAGTCAATTATGTTATGTGGTAGGTTCTCTCCATTGTAATTTAAAAAAAAAAAAATTAACAAGTACCACTTTTCTGCTGCAATTTGGAAGTTCTTAATCTGCAGTTCGTCTAGATGTTTACCCTCCTTTTTCCAATTCTGGGAACTTCCATTCTATCTTAATTTTATTTTACCATTTGCAACTCCTTACATTTATTTACAGGTCCTTGTTGGAACTGGGTCTAGAACCATGAAAATAGTCAGAGTAAAATCTCTGAAGGTTTATGCATTTGGTTTCTGTGAGTATTCTTACAATTTAATGGATATTTTTTCTCTTCACATTTTAAACTCTGGATATCTAATCCATCACTTTCTGTTTTCACTTCTGGTAGATGTTCATCCTAACTCTGTATGTGAGAAACTGGGTCCAAAGTATGCTTCTTTTTCAGTCTCTGAGTTGAACAAATGCAGTGACTTTTATGAGGATCTTCTTAGGTATGTAAACAAGACTTAACACAAGATGTTGCTAGTTGCAAAGTTATGCTTATGCAATAGAGAATCTTTGTTTGTTGCATTAGGAAATTTTCTTTTTTGTTTGATTTATCATGAATTATACCTAACAAAGGAGAGTGAGATTTCAATGAAGTTCCTATTGTTCAGCCTAATTGGTTTGCTTGGAAAGTGTTTTCACTCTTAAAAGCTAGTCTGCAGAGTTTATTGAAACATTTTCATTATAGTGTCACTGGGTAAAATGTTTTAGAAATTGGTTTTGAAGATTTCATTTTCGTTTTTCCCTCTTTTCTCTAAATTTGTATGAAACAAGGAAATTTTGATTTTCTAAGATGCACTGGAAGTTTTGGAAATGACAAGGATGACATAATGAAAATGCAGTAGGATTAGTTTGCAAGAAAGTTGCTCAACTTGCAAAATGTCTTTACTCATGTGTATTGTTTAAGGTATCCTAATGCTTAACCGGCATGCATTGATCCTTTCACCCAGAAGTCATGTTCTGGGACTATCATTTTTATTGCCCCACGATGAAATTTATGCTCCTTGGAAAAAATTGTTTACTTTTCTTATAAAGCCGTTTTGAGGTTGTGCAGGGAGGATATTGATATGACTGTTCGGCTTGTGATCAACTGCAAAGGGATGAAGATCAATACCGTGAAAGAGTATGTTGAACTTCTTTTGTACTTTTGTTTGGAGAATTTAGTGAATTTTGACTTCTGATTTCAACATTACCTTGGAATGATCCTGATATTTGGTATATTGTTGTAAAAACTATCATTGGATGGATTATAAGAACTCAAAATAATTCATTGTAATTCTACCATAGGCAAGTAGGTCAAAGATCATAACAAGGCTTGTTGGACCATATTATAAGTATGCATATTGTATGTTTTCTTGATAAATCCTTCCTCTCACCCTGATCAGAATGGTCTGTTAAGCAATTACTGGTATGTGTTGGATAGTTCAGGCTTATGGAAGACTTCCTGGACCAAGTCTCAGTTTGAGCTTTCTCTTGGTTGTCTTGCTTCAATTAGAATCCCATTGGCTTTTGTGTTAAAATTTTGATGGCACCTGTGCTTGCTGAAGCTGAATATTATTGCATAGCATACATGCTCAACTAACGAAGCATCAACTTGCCTGCTTGCTAGGGCCATTGACAGTGTCATTCCCCAATCACATGCTTAATTTGAGAAAATTGCCCCTTTAAAGTAAACATCAACATCTACTGATGTGTGTTGGCTTTTTATGTTTGCAGTGCCTTTGAGAAATCACTTCAAGCCCGCTTACAGAAGGTAAATTATTCAACTAGCATAGTTCCTCTCTGTATTGATCTCTAAATTGATAAGTCGATTAAAAAACAAAGTGGGAAAAATAGGCTTACGAAGGATATTCACTTGAACTTGTATTGATTTCAGACAAAACCAGACACTGATTACCATTGCCTGAAAACTTTTGGCTCATTCTTCACAAAAGATATCCCATTACCTGCGGTAATTGTTTCTTCTGCAACATTGCTTGTTTGCTGTTCGGTTCTCTGTATTGTTTATTTCCCTTATGGTGAGAGTTAATGGTGTTGCATCAAATTTGAATTTATTTGCTAAGGGAACGACGGTCGATTTTCGACGAACCTCTCATGGACAACTAATAACTGAAAGTAAGTTGTTATTGATAGGAGACTTTGTTTTGGTGTCGTTGCGTTTATCCTGTATAATCGGCAAACTATTATATATTTAGAATCTCTCAGATCTTACCAATACAAATGTTTTAGTCTGCATTTAATATGATTTTATGATAATGCAGTTGAAGGGAATCAAATTGGAGTTGTCCATAGCAAGGATTTATGCAGTAAGTGAATCTTTTTATTTAGGGTCTTCAGGACATGCTTTGCATTTATACACGTCCTGAAGTGTGCTTATCAATAAAACATGTTCTAGGGACAAGTCAGGTTAATATTCAGATTTTCACGTCACTTGACAGGAGCTTTCTTCGATATGTACATTGGAGATGTTCCTGTGTCAGAGCAGGCAAAGGAAGAGATTGGCAAAAACGTTGCCAGTATCATTAGGAAGTGCTAAGCTGACGCATCAGACATTTTTATCGTCACCATTTTTCGAAAGGGTAAATTAATAGCTGTTGGAATGAACTCCTGGGCCGACCATGATGCGCTTTTTCAGATCAGGATGTACATCACACCGATGCATAATGTTGATCGGTTGATGGTAGAATATATGACTTTGCTCCGGACTTCTTGAATGCTTGGCCAGGGCTCAGATTTGATATTGCAAAATTTACTCACAATTCTTTGTAGCTATTATTGGGGATCCACAGAATGCAAACTGCTGCCCCTAACTTGATCATTATTAGATATACATGATAGTGGTTGCAATTCAAAGAAAGTACATTTCAAACGAATGCTGTACAATGCCTACATTTTTCCAACCCCAAATCCTGCAACGTGTGGGAGTCTCGTGAAAGTGCACTTGAAACACTTCTACAAATGTTGTGCAATGATTTCTCTAATTCAATCAAAACGAACCCATTGCGTTAAGAATAAAATATCTTTTGCACTACAGTTGTGATCACATTAATCCGATAGTATAATTCTTCCTCAGCATTCAGCTTAATGTAAACAGAATCTCATAGTCACATAGATACCAGATTCCAAGCACGGTAATCTGTTATCCAACGAAACTAAACCAGATTTATGGGGTTTATGCTTTGTGAAATGTGAAATTGTTGTCAGGTGCGACATCGACGGACTTGTAGAAAGCTAGGTGATGGGTGTTGGGAGCTAGAGCTCCAGCGTAGGGTTCGACGAAAGAAGTAGAAACGGCAAACATTTACATTGGATTGAAGGTTTGCGTATATTGAGTAAAAGGATACATAACAGCACAGGGCAAACTCTCTGTCCAAAATTGGTTTCAACGATAGCCATCCCTTCTGTCTTGCTCCTCCGCTTCCTTGTTGGCGGCTTGAACGGATTTAAACCACAAAAATGCCTGCATAATGGGAATGTCAATCATCCCTTAATGGTTGCTCACTGAAATGTACCATCCAACACCAAAAAACCACTTTCAATGATAAGTCCCAGAACACAGATTAGCAGTCCTACATTTTCTGTCTCTTCTAAGAACCCATAAGAATAACATCTAATAAAAATTGAAAATTGACATTGATGGCAAGTGGTTTTGAGAAATATTTCCAAGCCCAATATACTTACAGAAGTGGGGATGCCGGTTAAAGCAAAGAATCCAAGCAACGGAGCATAGAAAACGCTGTCCGAGTTCAAGATTCCAAAAACAGGCCTCTGATTAAGGTATTCGAACGCAGAACCTATCTGCAATTTCCCAACTTTTTAACCAATCAACCATAGACTAATATTATTGAACAATAAAGAGTTTCAAGAGAAACAAGCATAGGGAAGCAGCTCACGGCAGCGATGGCAGTAATTGAGGAGGCAAGCAAATAAACATAGAAGGGAACTTGAAGACTCTGCTTTGACGAAGACAGCTCCTTGACTTCGTCCCTGGCCCAAGGAGGGGGTTCATCAGAATCTGGTCTTGCCCATGATGGGATGGTTTCCTCTGATTCGCTCGGCTTTGCAGAACCTTCAGTTGCAGCAAACACAACCAACCCATAAGATGACTTTTGCTTCTGGTTAAAGCCAAGGCTTCTCCGAGGTTTCACACCGTATCGGTTCAGTTTGTGGTGCATTCTCTGTCTGAGACCGAAAAACGATGCGGAGGAACATGAAGCACCGTGGCTTTTATGTGTATTGCACGGAGACAACAGGATTGCATCCATCGCCGGCTTCCTGTTCTTCTTCTTCTTCTTCTTTTTCCCCCCTTTTTATGCCTTCTCCTCCTTCAATCCTGTTGGGTGCCTGCCACTTAGCCTGTTAGGTGTTAGCCACACAAAGCTCAGCTCACCGATTGCTCTCGGCGTTCCTTATCGTTTCTTTTTGCCAGTGGATGCCTTTAACAACAATTTTACATCTTTAACCCCCAAAATTATATCTTTATAAATTTTTGGATTTTAAGACTTTAAAGTTCCATTGCTCTTAATTTATGTGAGACATGATTATTTTTACATTTAAATTCAATATTGTAAAAGGATTTGATCTTAATGTGTTGAATAATTATAATATTTGATAATTTTGAATTTTAGTTACAAAACTTGAATTCTTCATCTTAAGAAATTGAAAATTTCAGACAAATATGCTTTGTTAGGCATAATCCCACAGCTACAACTCCTGTTTAAAATATGACAATTCTAAGTTCGTTTTTACTATTAAATTAATTATAGATAGTCCCGTCAATAATAATATTTAGCTAAAAAAATGTTTAGATTTTGGTTATTCATAATTTCATATGCTTAGAGTTATTTCTTATTATCATCTTGGCTCTTAAACATTTGTAACCCCACATTTCAGTTCCAATAAGCTAGCAAACACGCACAAATATATAGTCAGGAATAGACAGAAAAACAAGCTGCCAATGGAAAAGCCCAAGTAAACCAAGTCCTTTCTCTGCTTTTAATTTTTGCCAACTTTAGACCTCACAGGGCCTTCTCTCTGATTTATTTTCTCTGGTTGCTCCAATATGTCTCAGAATATGCACACATTAATCATCATATATAAAAGCAAATATACAGAGAGCTAGACGTTTTCTAGTAATATATATATATATATATATATATATATATAAGCTGTCAATGATATGGAAATTAAGGGAAAATTTACGTGAATTTTGGTGGACGTTGTTGGGGGATTCTATGATGCATGAAACAATGTGAAATCCTGGCTCCAATGGCTTTTACGGTTTCCATGGTGTTGTGGGGCGCTCTCTTCTATCGAATGGAGCTACAGGCTGCAGGCGAGCTGGAAAATGTGCATGCAGCTATCAAATGGGGCACAGATTATTTCATCAAATCCACGAGACGTAATCGTTTGTATGTGCAGGTAACCAACGGCCAGAATCACAAAAAGTTAGAGTCGCCGTATATGCTGGTACAAAAAATGTTAACGTGGAAATGGACGCGGTTGGAGACACGAGGATAATGCAATTTTCACGACCTCTGCTTGATTACACTCATGTTAGGATCCTCTCTGGGCCATTCTGATTTAAGTAATTCATTGTTTTGCTGGGCAGGAAAGGTGGGAGACCCAGTAGAGGATCATAAACGTTGGGTTCGACCAGAAAATATGCAGACACCAAGAACTGTCTTGAGGACCGACGAGAATGACCCTGGAACAGAGATCGCAGCTGAAACTCCAGCTGCAATGGCCGCTTCTTCCATGGTTTTTAAACCCTCAAATTGTACCTATGCCGCAGCCCCCTCAATAAAGCCAAACTGGTGTTATGTTCAATTTTGGGCTTCTTTTATTATTTCTTCTGATTCTTATATGCTTACATCTTCAACCAGCAGCGTCCAACCTTTTTTTTTTTTTGACATTTTATTTGGTTTTTAATAATCTCTTTCAGCTTTTCCAATTAGTCAAATCACACAAAGGAACATTTGATGGAGAATGCCCTTTCTATTGCTCCTACTCTGGCTACAGCGTAATCTCTCTCTCTCTCTCTCTCTCTCTGGTGTAATATTTGGGGACAATTAAGCCCAGATAAGTTTAGTTTGATTGAAACACCAGAATGGGAAATCTGTAACGCTTTTGCTGAAAAAGTGAGTTGTGGGAAATGGGGTGCTGCAGTACGAACTATTGTGGGCAGCAAGATGGCTGTACATTGCCACCAGGAAGCCCGTGCACTTAAAATACATTCAGGAGGAAGTCATTAGTGCTAGCGTATCAGAGTTTAGATGGGACCTCAAGATTCTGCTCTCTAAGGTTGAGCATAACTTCAACTTATCTCTCTACCTCTATGTCTCTCCGTCTTTATCGTCTGATTGGAGAGACAAAGTAGATATCACAGCCTTATTTATTGTTCGTTGTATTGAAGGTTTAAACAACTATAAAAATCAAGCTGACGGTTTGTGTATTTCCAGGTCCTCACTCTTTGTCTAGGCTATATATATATATATATATATATTATGTTTATGTGAAATGAAATGGTGTCATGCAGATGGATTACTTGCTGGGGAACAACCCGGCGCAAAGGTCCATCATGGTGGGACTTGGAAACAACCCACCAACGCAAGCACACCACAGCGGCGCTCCGTTCCCAAAATGGCAAGTAACGCAGCAGCAGTAAGTTGCCCCACGAGCTTCGTGTACTGGTACAGTAAGGATGTGCCAAACGTCCATGAGCTAACCGGCGCTATCCTCGGTGGACCCGACAAATTCTACTACTTCGTCGACAAACGTTGGGATTCATCTAAAACCGAACCTTGCACCTACGTTAACTCCATTGCAATTGGTGTTCTCGCTAAGCATGCATCTCATGGCCGTCTAAAATTAACTAAAAGCTTATTTGTTGATGTTAATTACTAATTAGCCAGCACGTAATTGTGGCTTGGTGGGTTATTTAAAATTCTAAAATCAAATCCTAGAAGCAATTGTGTTGACTTGATTTCGGATAGATTGTCTTTTTGGCACTCGAGGACTCAAGGCATTACCATAGGTTTTAAATTAATTAAAATATGTTTTAATAATTAATAATTAATAATTTTATTTTTAATGTCTCATGTTATGATATTAAAAAAAAAAGATAAAATTTTTAAAAATTATCGTATTATATAATTCATAATTCAAAAAATTTGCAACAAGTAAAATAATAATAATAATAATAATAATTGAGATCAAGCCTTTTTTGGACTTCGCTGCAATTTTACAGACACATCTATCCTCTGCCTCTGCCTCTCCGTGGGTTTTATGCATTTGGAAATTTGCCTCCACGGTGTTTGGTTTAAAGACCCGAACCAATTAACTATTTGAATTAATTCTAAAGTTCTTATCTTGAAATTTGCAAAATATTTGAAATTAGGATTTATTGGGGGGAAACCCTTGTCTTCCTTGCGTGGCCATCTCTGTTTTCATCTTCTGTTAAAAGCCCAGCAACCCCACCCCCCAAAAAAAAAGTAGAAATTTCGATTAACAATTTGGTGCATGCCATCCCTTTCCGCTCCACATTTGGCATGCACAGATTAAAATTTATGTACACCAATCATATAACTTATAACTGTAACTATATTCTTGGATTAGAATATAAAAACATATTTCCCCCAAAAAAAGAAAACAACATGCAAATAAAAATTATTATATTTTTTCAAAAATAAAATTACAATGTCCATCCAAATATGAAAGGACAACGAAACAAGAGTTTGCCTATACTTTTTAGATTTTTGTTTATCAATTTTTCTTTTCTTTTTTTTTAAAAAAATTCAACTTCCATCGGTTTGATCTGTCACCTATTCACATTGTTTTTTTTTTCTTTTCTTTTTGAACAGTTCTCTATTATGTTTGTTATGTAGTAGCAGTATACACAATGTCACGTTATCTTAAATTTCATCCAATTAGAACCAATGTTGTAATTATGTAATGACCAAGGTAAGAAATTATTTTTAAAAATTTTGAATATTTAAAATTAACTTTAAAAGATATAAAAATTTTAAATATTATAAATTAATTTTAAAATATCTAAAAATATTCTAGAAGTATAAACATTATGAAAAGTAGAAATTAGTTTCAATCAACATGAAAAAATTATAAAAAATGAAAAATTCTAGAAAGTAGAAATTCATTTTCAAAAATTTTGAAAATTTTTAAATTATTTTCAATAAGTAAAAAATTTTAAATTAATTTATATAAATAGAAGAAAATTATGAAACTAGAATTTAATTATGAAAAATATAGAAACAATTCTAAAATTTTCTAAAAAAGTTATGAAAGAATTATAAAGAATATAAATTAATTGAAAAATTATAAAAAATTTCGTAAATAATTCTTAAAAAAATTTAAAAGATAAAAATTTATTTTTAAAAATTTCAACGTCCGTCTCATTATCATTGACTCTTGCACAATAAGTAGTTGGCAGACATCTTCTACTCCTCTTCCTGCAGCCCTCATAATGACCTCCCGGCCACGTCATTCTTCCTGTTTTTCAAAATTAATTTTAATTTTTTTATTTTTAAAACTATTTTTTAATTTAATTTTTTTTAAAATTTATTTATATATTTTTTAAATTTTCTGTTTCGGGGAATTAATTTAGAAAATTTTCTACTCTTTAAAATGAAAATCTAATTTTTTATAATTTTTAAATTAATTTTGAATTTTAAATTTTTTAAATAATTTTTGTTTTTAAATTAAATTTTAAAAAATTTATAATATCATTTTATCACAAAATTATTAACGTGATCTTCAATTTAGTAAAATTAGAATGATGTGATGTTATATAAATTATTATACAGTAAAAATAACAAAAAACTGACAAAAAAATATAAAAGATTGACAGAATAAAGTGAAATGTAAAGTTTTAAAAAGTAGTCATAATAAATATATTTTTTTAAAAAAATAAAAATTATGGATATATATATTTTTTACTTCTTTCCTAAGAAGATGCGGGCAGATTGAGGGGGCCCACACCAATTTGACTCACCCGGAATCATCGTTCACGGGTCAGTTCCACGTCATTTGATAAGATGTTCTTATCCTCAACTCTCTCTCTCTCTCTCTCTCTCTCTCTCTCTCGCTGTGCTCTTCGGACCGAACCGAGAAAGAAGTGCGTGAGGAAAATTCTGAACGTGTCGTAATCTATGATCTATCTCGGTGGGGCCGACATAATAAGTCTGAACATTTTTCATTTTTCATTATTTATTCCCCCAATGCTACCAAAACAAAACAAAAAAAAAAAAACACACTTTTAGCAAATTTTCAAATCCCCCAAATTGTTTTAAACGGCAAACAGTATATTTAGCTGGCCATGGCGACTATATATATTTTTATAGAGAAACCAAACATCTCAAAAAAAAAAAAAAAGGAAAAAAACCAAATCTACGTTGTTTGGATAAGTATTACACAGATGGACAAGGTCAAACAGCTTAATACAAGGCGTGTACAGTTTGGCTCTTCACAAGGATTGATTGGCAAATTTCCCGTTTTGGCGTACATTTTTAGCCAATAAGCAGAGTGCAATTTTTCAAGCAACTCCCTTCTCGAAATTTTACGCTCTAATCTTAAATAAATAAATAAATATATATACATATATATTATCTCTAACCGTGAATATTAATTACAATGAATGCACCCCCATAAATAAATATAATGGACAAATATAAGAAAAATTATTTAAAGCCCAAACGAGAGAGAGAGAGAGAGAGAGAGAGAGAGAGAGAGAGAGAGAGGGAGATTATCGATGTTTTAAAATCCCGGTTAATTTGGGAGACTTGTTGAAAGGTTGACAATACTACAAGAACCACAGAAACATAACTTCCGTTACAGAACATAAATACATTTTGTGTGTCTTGTACATACACATATTATTATGGGTTATATATCCTAACGTGTAATAAGTGGCAGTGGATAATGATAAGGACTCTCTCTCTCTCTCTCTCTCTCTCTCTCTCTCTCTCCGTGTTAATCATCATTAGTAATCGATTATTAATATTTATTGTAACCGATGAAGATAAATGATCGGATTTAGTAAGCGATAGTTTAATACATCTTCCTACTACTAGTAGTCTTGATATATTTTACCAGAATTATCGCCAACTCTCATTTCCCCTCTCCGCAGCAATCCTTCCTTCCCTGAGACAATAAGCCCAGGAGCAATCAACTTCTCTCAAAACGACGCATCTTTTCATTCGATTTCTGTGTCCTTGTTTGTTTCCTTTTCTCGATCAATTCTTACGATCGATCATTTTCTTTTTCTTAGTTTGCTAGCTTTGTTCATTTTTCTTTTTTAATAAAAATTATTTCCAGTTTTCGAGATGTCAATAGCATTGGAGAGTCGTAGTAGTAGTATTAGTGAAGAAGGAGAAATCGAGCCTTCTGGATTCGCGAGGGCGGCGTCGTCGTCGAAATTCCAGTCGCCGCCGCCGATGGAGGGGAATGAATGCAGCACGTCTTCCTCCTCGATCGGCAAGAACAGCGATCTTTCCGATGGAGCCTCATCGGACGGCGAGGATAATGAGGTGCAGAGCGTGTTCGCTGGTGCGATTGATGCCCTACAGGACGCCTTGCCTATCAGGTAAAAACTTTTTGTTCTTTGATTTTTTTTTCTCCCTTTTTTCGTTTTCGTTTGTCGGAAAATATTTCATCTCTATGGTTCGGAAAATATTTCATCTCTATGGTTCATGTGGATGCGAGACTTCTCAAATGATATGTTAAAGTCAGGAAATTTAACGAGTCAAGAAACGATCTTGTTTGTGCTATAGCAGCGGAACTGTGAAAGCGATTTTGGGTTTTGTTTGGGAAAATGAACGGATACTTTCTTTTGGGATTGGTAAAGACCATTATTTTTGCGAATGAATTTTTATGGATAGCTCGTTTTCCTCCTTCTCCCTATAAAATTGTTACTAGGTAGGACCGCCTTTTTGCCGTTGAAGCTTCGAGCTGTTTGCAAAATATGGATTGCTTTGTTAGCTTTCTTCCAAGACATGTCCCTCTAAAGTTTTCTAGTATTTGGCAATTAGGATTGGTGGAACTTTGTTCCTGACGGGTTTCTAATTTGTGTGTTTTTGTGTAGTTAAGATATTTGTATGACTGTTTTGTCTATGTTCCTTTTTCAATGCAACGGCTTGGAATTGGGTGTAGGAGAGGCATTTCTCAATTCTACAATGGGAAATCCAAGTCGTTCGCAAGCCTGGCCGAAGCATCCTCTTGTCCGTCCATTAAAGAGATTGCAAAACCAGAGAATGCATACACCAGGAGGCGCAGGAATCTACTCTCCTTTAATCATATGTGGGAGAAGAACAGAAGCTTTCCTCATCTAAGTAATGCAGGTGGGATTGCTAAGAGAACTGTCAGCTCAAGCCGAAGCACATTGGCTCTGGCAGTTGCCATGGGCAGCTCTGAAAGCATCAGCAGTACAAGTGAGGATTCAAATTCAAGGTCTCCTCCAGACCTACCACCTCTGCATCCACAATCCAGGGCGTCATATAATAATCTGGCCTCGTTGCCATTGTCATCTCCACGACAAAAGCTTTCCCCCTGTTGGTTGTTCTCCTTGGCTGATTTGCAGCAATGTAACATAGCCACAACAATCAGCTCAAGCTGTTATTTAGAGTGTAACAAGGATGACCACTAACTCGAGTTCTTCATCCGTTATTGTCTAATCCATGTAGACTTGCTCTTCATCTGGCTCAAATGAGCAATTTACGCAGTGCTGCATGCTTTAAGTTTGAATGTGACTCTGTTAAAGCTTGTACAAAAACTAACCGAATGTTCCACGGATTCGATTTTTTAGCTCCATAGAGGGTATGTTCCAAGACCTGGAAAACTCGGGAATAGTTAAATCATCTCTGATTTGGTCATAACACTTGTTGAGGACGTAATCGAGCTAGGGCAGAGCATTTCCCCTCAAAATCGTCACTCCAGGTTTGTTGAAGGAAAGCATAAATTGCCCAAAAAATAAGAGAAATGAGAAAAAAGAAAAAAGAAAAAATAAAAGAGACAGGAAGCATCAATTAGTAGCAATCACAAAGGTGCCAACTTTTATTGCAGTAGCCCCAAACTGTAATTGTTGCCCAAGGGCAATCCTTTAACCTTCTTGAGACAAAGTTCTTCAAGTGATACTTTCACCGCAACGAATCACGCTTGATGATATAGCTTTAGGCTGCATGGAATGGAACTTGAATAACAATTAATAAGTCTGAAAGCCCATAAAAAGGGTGCCGGTTGTTAGATGGACGATAAGGCTTACCACTTCATGGGATTCTCAAATGTCATAACTAAATACCGGAGTCAGAGAATATGCCAAAAGAACTTTTGCATAGATATCGTTATGAATACCTATTATAAATTATCGTATAAAAATGCACAACAATTTGAAAATGAGAAACTATATTTTCTTCTGGGAATCACACATTCACAATCATGGACTGAATTAATGTACAAGAAAAGAATGAACTTCTTAAAACTAGAAGCTAACCAATTACTCAATATCAGCTTAGCCTATTTATAATCCAAGGGGAATGCGAGTATCAATCCCCAATCTAAAAGTACAGACATATTCCTAGTTCAAAAAAGGCCGTATACAGTAAACCTGTCAATTTCCTAACGGGCTCTGCTCTAGCGTGATTTTACCAAACCTGCTTCCACTCTTCACGACAATGGCCTGCAAAACTTCACTAACACAACACCAAGCTTACTTCAGGAACCCTTTCGGAGTAGAGCAGCTGATCATTTACTTCTCATGCTGGAATAGAAACTGAGCACACGGACTATCCCTTAAACATTCTGGAATTACAATGTTTGAAGGATCTATCATGGGAATTGCCTTATCTATATCTTCAGTAGAGAATGGAATGCTGCAATAACAATGGATAGGCAAGTCAGTCTCACTTACCCATATATCCACAAGGCTAAATGTTACATGATTAATAGAAAGGTTTGTGAGCAGAGATGGAAACTTCATGAAAAGGGAAAATCAAAGAGCTGACAAATTTGAATCTATCAAATGGTAAAACTGAGATTCAAAACCCAAACTATGGCCAAGCACCCAGCAATCCAAACATAGAACCTCACTAATACAAGAATATGCCAAACTCTCATTTTGCCTATATTCTGACATATGTAAAGTGGGAAAAAAAACCCAAACAGTGGCTATCTAGTTTGCATGACAAGAAATTTCAGTACCTTAAATCATCATCCAACAAGAAAGAATTTGAAGTCAAGTTCTGATTGTCCTTGTTCAGTATCTCTCTCATTCGGGCAACCACCTGTGGCAAAAGTTACCCCCAGAAACTTGGACAAAATTGTGCCCATAATAGGCACATTATAAAGTACGTTGAAGCAGCATCTTACCTCATTTGACACACTCTGGGTGCCATATTTATCGTCCCAATACATGGTACTTATCCGATAGATTTGCCGAACCGTCAATGCCTGTCCAGGTAGGAAATTGATATTTAACTTTTAAACAGTTTCCTTGGATTAAATAACATGAGGAAAATCACAAAGATTGATCAGTGAAATGATACCGGACAAAGATCTTGCATGATCTCTTCTAGCAATTTTTTCTTCTTTTGATGTATCACCTAAAGAAATTGTATGTGTAAGATTTTAACAGATTTTATAGTCTGTATAGATAAAATGAGAGAAGGATAGGTTTTCACCAAAAAGCCAACAGCTTGTCTAATGTAATTTAGCTCGTGCCAAGAGGTTCCTGCATACTGCATTTAACTTGATTTAGATTTGAAACCATCAAAAGAATTTAACTAAAATTTCAGAGCAACTTGTTAAGGATATATTTACCTCCTCTGTTGCAGCCACAATCCATTTCTCTAATTCTGCTAGACCAGATTTAACATATTCCCCATTTGAGAATGTGCAACATTCTCGTCGCAACAGAAGGCTAAGAACAAAATTTAAGAAACCTCATTATAAGCTGCACAGATAATGCAGAAATGGAAGCCAACTCACAATCTCTCACCTGTTAAATAATGATATATTAATGAATGAGAAAACCTGGGTTATGAGCTTGCGAATGAAAAAGGATGGTACCTGAATGTGCTTCTCTTAAGTCAGTCAAGATTAAAAGACATGAAACAAAAATAAAAGCAACACTACATATTCACTCTGGCAAAAGAAGTAAACACATGAATGACAGGGTGAGGAGCTAAAAAGGCATTATAATGGTTTTCTGACATCAAAAAAATAAACCTCAACCATCTGTGTCACATTTAGCAAACAAGCGAACAATTGCAAATACTGAGCCATATCTTGAAGTGGCATCCAAATGTTTCCAGATAAGTCATGGTTAAAAGAACGAAAGAGTATGCACAAATACACTACAAATGCAAAAATGGCCTAGCAATACAAGGGCACATACAGGAAGGGTCCAAGCAAGAATAAGTAAATCTGGCTAATAAAACAATAACTTCCTAGAATGAGGGCCAGGTCCAAAATTCCTCATCTGATGGGAATAAGAATGAGGCAAAAACAAAAGATTGTACTTAATGTGTCAACTCATAGCAAAAGCACAGAAATTATTAGCAAACGAAGAATAGAAACAAATGGAATAAAGCCTGGAAGAAATTTCAACAGATGGGCAAAAATCCAATCCCAGTCTACCAATTGCTTTCGTGCATGTCTATTTTTGATAGACAACAATGAACATTATATAGACAATGAAGAATAGTAACAAAGGCATAGCGAAATTGGAATCAAGCACTTGCATGCTCTACAATTATTATTATTATTTGTTTTTTCAAAACAAGCTGGGTCTTGTATTAAGATCCATGACACCAAAGGTGCAAAATGTTGTCATTTCCTATTTCAATGGCCCAAAGATTCATGTTTTTCTAAATCAAACCCTAGTCCTCATCCTTTCTCTACAAGTCTTCCATACATGCTATGAGTATCCTTTCAGCATTCTCATTATGGACCCAAGAAATACCAATCGTAACTTACACATTGTCAAACAACCAATCACAGAATGGCTGTGAATTATCATCACTGACGATATAATATGTCCCCTTGACATGTGCACCAAAAGCATTTATTCACCAAACAATCTCAACTTTCTGTTTTTTAAAACTTGTCCAGTCTTGCATTAATGTACAAGCTAAATTGTGTCCTGTACAAAAAAGACACCTTCACTCAACTAGCAGCATTAACAAAGAACAAGACAAAGATACTAAAACACACAGCAATGACAGGAGAAATAAGAAAGAAGAAGAGCAAGAAGCACCCAAGCTCTTAACGTTATAATAGCATTTTAAAGTTTCACATTGTATAAATTTATAAATAGCTATTAATCAAACCAAGAAATATTGGACATTCTAAATAGTATAAATAGCATTTCAAAGTTTCATCATAATTACATATTTGCTGCAATACTCTCTGTAAGTGTGATGATAATACATTTTTCATTCTCATGCTAGAATAATAATTTCACTGGCAAAAAGGCTAATAAGCATGCCAAAAAATTCTGCAGGGCAATAAGTCAAACCTAGCAGAAAAATTAGCTGAACACGAACACAACAATGATAGAGGGGGAATGTATCGCACATACGTGGTTTTTACGCAAACGACCCAGAAGGGAGTTCAAAAAGGTGATTATGCTTTCCCATTGACTGCTATGTGCTTGCTGAGAAATGCTGCCAGGTGATCTAGAAGATTTTCCGGAATGCCGACCAGCTTTTGGTGCCTTAAAAATTGCAACCAAAACAGATGGGTGACAAATTCCAGCAACTATGATAAATATAAGATCCAGGCACGTTGGACTAATTGCAACATCAAACAACATTGTACATTGTTCAAATGGACAACTATTTCATTTCATTTTGCTGTTACATACTTTATTTTAATATTTATCAAACAATACAGCTATAAAAGATTAATTTGTTCTATGAATCTGACTTGAATAACTTGGAAGCCAAGTTCAACATCCTTGCTAAATGATGCACAAAACTGGAACTTAATGTTGGAGCAGGATGATAAACCAAATACGATCAAAGAATCTGAACATAGCATAGGAATGTTCCCTGAACTGGAAAATATTAAAACAGCTAAAAGGGGAGGCCAAAAATGCTGGTATTTGTAAGAATCCATGTGCTGGATTTGACTAACACTCACCTGAATGCATGAATTTAACAGTGGTGATAGCTCCTTCTTCAAGTTGTCTCTAATCAATCCAAAAATCTTCTCCACACAAGCAGTTAATTGTTGTTTAAACAATATTGCTGGATATCTTGCTTCCATATGGGACAAACCATCCTCAAATCCAATAAATCTGAAAGGAGATTTCACACCCTAGAAGTATACCAACTGAAATCAGCTACAGTTGGGAAATTTAAGTGATCAAAAAATTCAGCAAAAATGCAATAGGAACGGCTAATAAATCCATCCCAATAACTCAACAAACTGCTGTGTTAGTAAGTGCCAAAAGATGAATTATGTAGGAGCTGGTGCCAGAAAACCTTAAAACATGATCATCTAGCCAGAACGACCAAAATATTTGTTTCTCACGACATGTACCAAAAAACTTTCAATCTAACTCATTATGCCATTCATTTTGAGAGAAACAAAACAACTTCCTAAATCAGTCAACATAAATAATTGAATGACCAATCTCTCCTGCCATGTTAATAAGGAATTTAAGTTTGAAAAAGCTTAAATAATTACTCTCTTACAACAATGGCAAGATTTGAATTTGCAAAAGTGAGCATTGAAAACTAGAAGGCAAATGAAGATTTAACAAGCATTCAAGAACAAAGATAAAACAAAATAAAATAAAAATTGCAAATGGAGAATTTTAAAACATTTAGACATTCTCAAGTAAGCCTCGACCTGTTAGAAAATTATTCTGGGTGGTAAAGCCAAGATTCAAAAGGCATTTTATCATTCAAACACATTGACATTAGAAGCTATTTCCCCTAAATCGTCAAAATAATGTGGACAGCATGAGTACATACATAAAGAAAATGAAAGATAAACATTCCTTCTCTCAAACTCACATGGATGACCCTTCCAGGTAACCCAGAAGATGTAGAACGCTGAGAATTTGCAGTCAAAAATCCATTTAAGTGTAAATTCCTCTGGAGTAGGCATAGAAGTGCTGAGGCATTGGACAACCAGTATGGTAACATACCATTCTCATCACCATCCTGCAATATTTGTGTTGCCAAATAATGAACATTAGATACACAGCAAGCATATTTGAGGCACCATGAAAACAATTCAAAGGTCACTAAAACATTTAATTGTATTAGAATGTTTATCCATTTCTAGTTTATAAATTCTGCACTCTTTGGTAAAGATTTTTCATTTAGAACTAAAACAAGAGCATGTGAAATAAACACTTAATCAATTTTTACATGTTTTCTGGATGATGTCTAAAGATTTACAAATGAAAGTTGTAAAGCCAGGGACCAAAGGATGTGACTGACCTTTAGTACTTCATTAATTCCCTCAATTATACAGTCAAATATGGCTGTTCGCTCAGAGTCAAAAGCATGCCAGTGAAGAAGGCATCTGTAGATGATACAAGCTGTGAGTGGTTTACCATCAATAAAACCAAAATCTTCTTTGATACACCTTGCAAGAAATTCATAGTTCTCCTGCACATCAGACAAATATCCTTTTCTCAATCCCTGAGGAAGTAGATTAAGTGCAGTATAAAAGGGATGTGAGATCAAGAATGCAACCAACAATATTGACTATCTACCAAAAATCTCATTAAGTGTCCAAAAATCTTATAACTATTCAGGCTTACAACAGAAGAAATCTGGTGCCTTTCTGCAGTTAACTTTGATCTGCGTGATTCCGATAAGCTGTGAGAAAAAGGTGCAATAAATTTTGTAGGTGTAGGGGATTCCTGCACCAAGAAAAATGTGCTTGAGAAAACATAAAAGTAATTTGAAACAGATTAAAACAAGATAACTTTAAGAATCATATCTTACAAATACAGGCTTCCTCTCACTGTGAGCCAGAGCAAGCATTCCAGAGTATTTCTGCTTCATCACAAACCAAAATGATAAATATCACATGTTGCTGGTTAGGATCAAAGAAGAAAATAAATCTCACATGATGAGCAAAAACTAGTCAATTACACAAAACAGACTAAGCATCACATCAAAAATCTATGTGCTGCCCAAGTGAAAGCCAAAAGTATGGATTTCAGAATGCAATTGCATATATCACAACTTACTTCAGAAAATGTTTTCACAAAACTAGTGCGGTTGCCCTTTGGAGATGCACTCAGTGCTTTTTGGCGAAGGACATGATTTTCATCCTCCAAATTTGAAAGTTTTTCCTCAAGGCTATAACATGTAGAAAGGAATTTATTAAGATAATAAATCCAATAATTGAACAACAGCAAAGGGCAAAGACTAGATCAAAACAGATGCCATAATATAAGAATAGTTTACACACAGTAACCTAGAATACAGTTCAGATAGAGAGCACATGAGTTTCAGAAACAACCATCCATTTTTTTTATTAAAAAAATTACTGTTCAGGTAATCCAACTAACATGCAACACAGGATTTCAAATGTCTATAGAAAGCTCAGACTAAACACAACAGGAAAAAAGAAAACAGAAAAAAAAAAATTAGTAGTGATATGATCAGTTGAGTGATCAAGTAGACAATTTATTTGGCTGAATCAACAAGATCAATAATTATATATAATACTCAACATCATAATACCTCCGAACACTCTGTTGAAGTTGAGAACACTTCTCTTCAATTTCCTTCAAATTTTCATTGCTATCATTAGTACTCTTTTGAGCCTTCATGAGTTCAAGCTCTAGAGCTGAGTTCTTCTTTTCCAAGGTGTCCAAAGAATTCTGTACACCAGCACAAATTTTCTTGGTAAATATTGCCTCTCAAAGATGGGATGCACACAATTCAACTGAAAGAACCGTGCCATTAGTCCAAGCCATAGTTTTAATTATGCTTCGGTCAACAAACTGGAGAAAGATTAAAAGGAAAATTTAAACAATGTTGACATGACTATTGAAAAACTTAAGCAGAGATACAGTTGGACTAAGATAAGTACCAGTTTCTCTTCACAGTTATGCTTAATAAAGCTATAGGAATGAACTGATTACTTGGAACTAATATATGTACAAACTCTCTGACAACCTCATAAAAAATCACCTTTAACAAAGCATTTTCTTTTCTCAATTCAGCCATGAAAATAATTTCTCTTTCCAAAGCTGACTTTTCCTTCACTGATAGTTCTAACTGATTTTGTAACACTGCATTCTTGTTGCACTCATTGATGGTAGCCAATTTAGCTGCATCTAACTCAAGACTCAAGGACTCCATTGTTCTCTGAAGCTTGGAAATTTCAACTGACTTAGCCTCTTCATTAGACATCTGAATTACAGTCACAGAAAGCCAAAAAGGTAGCCAAAAAAAGTGAAATAAAGAGGCAAACTTTGAGGGTGCTATTAGAACATTTCAATAGTTTGGACAAAAAAAGGATTCCAATAACAAAAACAAATACCCGCAATCTTTTTTCTAAATGCAACCGCAATGTTAGATCTTCGATCTGTTTCTCAAGTTTATTCTTAGCTAAACGCAAAGCACCTGCTTCATTAGCCTCCTGCAAGACAAAAAACGAATAAGACCACACTGTCATTACACACTTGATGCGGGATAATTTGTGATAGCCCTAAGTTGCATCTAGTTATTTAGAGGATGTGACATATCCAACTAGAATAAGAGTCATTATAACTTGGTTGCATGCAACAAAAATTTCAGCAGGTAAAACCTTGAAAGAGGCTATTTTATACTAGCAACCCTCCATTCCGTCTTGATGACAAAGAATGATGTGCAAAAACGAAACAAATAATCTGAATTTACTCATGTATTATCTTTGCCTTGGGTTGTAGCCCAATGAAGAAGAGCAAATAAAAAACATCTGGGTTCCTCAATCTATTTTCAATAAAGTATCAGGAGGATGGAGTGAAAAACCTTCAAAGTGTGAGGGCACTCCATAGCCTACTTTATACACTTTAACCAATTCATGTCTGTGGGCTACAACTAGGAAATATATTAGTCAACATTTTTTTCTGTACATATAAGAATGTTTAAAAGTTTTGCTTTTTGTATTCTCACTAATGTGCTTCCAGATGCTACAAATTAGGAGACTCTATTTGGGTGACGTTCAACAACATTAGTATCTTTTCAACAGAAAAAGAAAAATAAAATTTGCATGCAAAAATAAAAGGCAAGGTAACATGTTGTCGCACCTTTTTAAGCCTAAAAAATTCCCTTTTTGCCAGCTTTTGCCTCCAACGACATTGAATTGCAACGATAGAAATCCGATGATGTCGAAGAGCTGATTGGAACTTGTGCATCCTCCAACAGCCCTGACATAGTATTTGCTCCAAGTCAGAAATAAAAGAAGAAAAGCCAAATTGCAAACAGCATCAAGAACAATTGCCATGGGAAGAAAGAACAGAAGTTTTTAAATTTCCACTTTCCACTATCAAATCATGTATTCCCCAGCCGAAAAAGAATGCATAAAGAGCTCTTTATAGTTTCCAACAATATTAATAGCAATCAATATGAAACCAAAAATACTCTCCACAAACATGAAGACTATTCATTAGTCATAAGCTAATGTCATTCAACAGATAGAATTTCATCATGCAAAACACACTATTCATTTCACAGGAACACAACAGTGGGCAAATACTGCATGAATTTAATAACCATCCTAATCACATTCAAACCATAGTAATTTCTGAGAGACAGGACAGAGGAAAGATATTACATGAATGCCATAAGCATCCTGGTCTAGTTCCAAAGTCAATTTCCTTACTCCTCTGTCTTAGCATGTGCACATACACATTCAACATGTATGTGTGTGTACATATATCTAACATCTTCATCAAAAGCAAAGCAAATCACAATGCATGCAATTCAACACTCCGCAATGCACCTGAATCACAACAGCAGCTTTATGCTTCTTTCCATGCCAAAATCTTATGCGAGTCAAGAAACCACAAATATTTGACTGCATAGTAATAGTGGCTGAAAGCAGCTTTAGATAGGCACGTCTCGATAGCCACATGTGAACATATTTCTGTATTGAAACAGCAGCTGCAGTCTTTCGTCTCACAGCATACATCTGCTGAGCAAGGCAACCTACAAATTTAAGAACTGTGAACTCAAACAGAAGAGAATGGATATTCAAATAAATGACAATAATTGCCCAATATAAAAGCACTGACCAATTATGGTTTTTTTAATTCCCACTACTTTAGAAAGCAATTAACTAATTAAGAATAAACCACTTTGCTTAACATATATAGTGTAAAAGACAATAAAAGGCAAAGATGCTAGAATCAGAAGAAAAGAACTAGTACTGGCAATATATAATTACAGGCAAATGGCAATCAAGATTCTATCCTCAAAACCCCTGTAGTACCAAATCTCAAGCAGAATTAATGATGCATCCTAGGAAAACAATCAACAAATAGATAGAAGTTTAGATGGTACGGAATGGGAATTGGGAATAGAGAGTGGGTTGTAGGATGAGCCCACTTCATTGGACAGATCCTTGAACATCAAGTCCTAGACAATTTTAGTTCTGGAATAACACCAGAGTTAGGAAACACAAACTAGCCTTTATTCCATCTTTGAAAGCATACGAAGAGAATATGGACTCTCAAGAATTTTTCTGGACTTGGACTAATTACAGAACTCTTTGGAACTAAACTTCAACTAGTTAAGGCATAATGGAACTTAGGACTACATTAAAAAAAAGGGTTACTGAGAAAGTGGATCAACTAGGACAGTAGCAAAGCACTTTAAGGCCATACCAAATATGAGTGGCAAATTTGTATTAACTTAAATGAAATCTACATTTACAAAGCATAAACCAAATAGGGACTATAATTGTATCGACAGTTAAGCAGCCTTGTAGCTCATCCAGCATTTTGACCCTAGCTCAATCTAAACACTAACATGTACAGAGCTGAATTTTCATTTCAAATAAATAACATCAAAGACCATATTGGTATGGTCAAGGAAGAAAAACAGGAACTTCCATTTCTAGCTCCTGATTTCTAGATAATAATGCACGATAGATAAAAAAAAAAAAAAAAAAAAGCAAACCTCTGCAATATGCTTGGAGTACAAATGCAGCCCTTCGTGTTGCAATAAAACTCCAGTGTGCGATACATGTTCGCAATCGACGCTGAATACATTTAGCAGCACTATCAAGAACCTCAGCCCGTCGCGAATCCAAAATGCCAATCTGGCCAGCCCTGAGGAACACTTTGGTCCTACCCAACTGCAAAGTAAAATTCAGCAGAAAAGATTTGGAAACACTTCATTTTTGGGGACAGCATTGAAGTTGATAATACTTCATACTTAAAGTACCTGAAAATTCTCAAGCTTTAATTTTTGCAGAATTTCCTGTGTCCATGTTTTTTCATCATAACTGCAGTTATGCAAATATAAAATTGGTAAAGAAAAAGAAAAATAATTCGAATTGCACACTGAAGATTAAACACAGCAAAAAAAATTCATGGAAAAAATGAAAGGCAAGATAACAGATTGTAAAAAGACTTGAAACAAACCTATCACATTTGGACAAGCCTACGACAAATATGAAGATGCAAATACAGTTGCACACACACACACAAACACCACAGCTTGCAAACATAAATGAAAGTGTTATCTCTGGCCATGATGTTATATGTTACAACAGATATAAGTCTATAAAGCCCTATTTTTCCCTTTCATTGGGATAAGAGCAGGGAAGCAAAATAAGATGGCAGACTCCTTTAGAATCATCACGAGCACATTTTGTTACTAAAAAAAAAAAAACACTGCCCGGTATTTAAGCATTGCCATCACAGCCATTACCTTCTGTCCAAAAATTCCAGAGCTAATATGCCAAAGCGATCTACAAACTCAGAGTAACTCCTCCGAGTGGGGTAACCTGCAAGACTTATCCGAACAGCCTCTAGAACCCCCTGTAGGAAATTGAAAGTTTGTTATTAGGAAACAATATAAACCATCTTCAGCACTCAGCCAGCACAGCAAGTATAGACAGAAAACAATAATATTCATCAAAACATCAATAGCCAGATTTATTGTTATGCAGTTAAAGATGCAGAGTCTATTTGTCACCTGCTTTCCTTCTTCAACAAACAATGTTCTTTGAAATATCATCAATGTAGTTTTAAAACCACCCACATACATCTAACATTTCAGATTGTCACTCGTGTAGGCCACGTGTTTCACATCCTGCTAAAACTTAGAAGACAGGACAGTACACATTGCAATCTCATGACCACTCTGGGGCCACATAGATTGTTAACAGCTTTACCCTTCTTGGACAAATACTCATAAACAAGAGAAACAAAGCCTAGAGGGAATAAATGATAACAAAGCATAAGGCTCACTGCTTTGAAAGGATATGGAAAGGTTGTCTATTGTAAACAAATTTCACTAGAAAGAAGCTGAATGTAAGCCTAGGAGCTACACCAGTTGTCAGTTATCAATTTCAATGACAGACTATTGTTTTTCTATCTGAGAATTAACTCTGTTTGAGGTCTAATTGTGCATTAGGCTTTTTATCGCTAACCACTGTGTCACAAGGACACTTATTCCTAGGGCTCTTAGACTCAGGCATGTATAATAGATGGTCTTCCCCCCACCCCATGGCACAGCTTTCACATCACTTCTTGTTTGATCTACACCATACACATAATATTCAGTTGATGCAATAGTAAATTAGAGCTCACACTCAATCAACCATTAAGAACCCTGTCACATCCATGGGATACTAGTCATCCACAATACCAACTGCACAAGTGAAACAGGAATGTCAAACAAGTGACATAAACAGATTTAATTACTAACCCCACAGCGTAGCTGATGCAATATGCTTAAATTCTCAAATTTTTGAGGTTGGTTCAAGGAGTTTGGCTTCACACAACGTATATAGTGAGGCGCTGTTAGGCTAAGAGTCTCCATAAGTGCTTGAAGTTGTTGCTGCAAACAATAGCCAATGATCAGCAAGTTATTAACAGGATAAAGGGCATAATAAACCAAATTAAAACAGGTGAACAAAAAAAAGATTGCAATGCATCAATAGTTTATTGCCATTTAGGTTACTTAACAACAATGCATTATCTTTGGACGCTCCAAACTGTCAGTGACCAAGAAAGAATGTTCAGAGAAAAGGGCAAAAAGAAAACAAATTATAGCCACTGAAAAGAAGCAAACTTTAATCTCACTTAATGTTTTTGATTTCTTCTTTCAATGGTAAGAGGTGAAAGGCAAAAGAGATCTCAGCTACTTAGTCATACAAGACTTATAACAAACAAAACCCATGAGACCATTCTCAATTCTGGTTAGAGAAAAACACATAACAAAGTAACTCATGAAAGGTAACCTATCACTGATGCAATCCAAGGATTTTATTTCCAGTAATGGGAGCAATAAGGGCATTGCAATTGACTCAGAGTGTCTGACATAAGTTCACCACTCAAAAATAACACTTGCTCTTCTCTATAGATCTTATATCATTCTCTCATTCCTATTTATTTAGGTTTCTGTATAATTAACCTTGTAAATTGATACTGCATAACATGAATAGGCAGAAAAAACATGTATACCTTAAACCTAGAAGCCACAGAAGAAAACTTGTACGATGATCTTGAAGATTCCTCAGGAAGCAAAGGGAAAAGACTGGCAATGAAAGGGCACTGGGATGAAGACAGCAAATTGCAATGTTCTACCACAACATAGTCACGATTTTTATCTAAAAAAGTGTCTGTTTGATAAGTGACCTAAAGAAGAAAGGTTGTATCAAATTAGAATTATTTCTCATAGTAAAGTTTAATTCAAAAACGAATACAGTTTCCTATGACATGCCTTGCCAGCATAATGAGAAATGGTAAAATCTGTTTCTGAAAATTTTTCCCTCTCCAACCTCTGATGTGCACGGAAATTCTGGAACAGCTTCATCGAAAATGTTTCGTGTGTTGACTTTGGGAACATGCTGCATAAAATAAAAAATCATGATAAGAATAAACTACATAGATGTATTCTTATAAGGAAAAATGCACCAATTTATACTAAAGAACTCAAATAGTACCAAGCTTCATCCAAGAGAGCAATTATTCCAATGGGCTTCTGCAAATAAATATAACAAGATGAAGGCAAAGAGAAACAGAGAAGCAAAGAGATAAATGATAAGTGTTCAAGATTATAGTAGAATCCTTTTGGTTAGGTTCATCCAACTAAGAAATCTATACACCAAGGAATAACAGAGCTAGTGAAGAAAATGCTAGCAGAACATTAAGTAAACCATCCTAAATTTAACGCAGCAAGCTCTATTGGTTGTCAAATTTTATTTTGCAACTTCAATTCAAGAAGGCATAGCATCCACTTTCCAAAATCACAAAATGGAAGAACATTACACATGTATTCATATCATCCCTTTGTCTTCTTTTTGTTATTTTAATACCTCCATTATCACTCTTGGCGCATCCCTTACATTTATGGAAACCACAGAAACGCAGATCAGAGAAAGTTCTAGCTCCAAAGTGATCCTTGGAGGAGATAGTGCAGTAATGAGCAGCCCATAACAGGACTTACATTCACAGCAAAACCAGTTCAATAAATCAAAGAGAATGGATGATGAAAACCTTCTCAATCAAATCTAATACATCCTGGTTGTCTATGAATTCAATATAGCTCCAATTAATTTCTTCTTTTCTATACTCCTCCTGCTCCATCTTGAAGACATGCTGAAAAGTTCCAATTAAAGAAAATAACTTTTAAGTGAACAGTTCAAGAAAATATCATCAAAACTGACAAATCAAACCATTGCTTACCTCATTGAAATGTTGTTGAAGTTTCTCATTCGCAAAATTAATACAGAATTGTTCAAAACTGTGAAAAGAGTAGTGTCATTCGATGGCATGGAGCACAGAAATGACGAGCATGGTCAATGAACAATGATAATAATATGTGGCTATGAAATTAATAGGGCATAATGGATGAAAAGAGCTGCAAAACACACAAACAATGTAATGAAATACACCCGTACAGAGGTTCGAAATATATTAAGGACATGTTATACACAGATGAAAAGCCGTCAGATTCTCTTGAAACAGTTATCCATGTTGCATAAAAGTTCTGAAGAGGATAATCTTTTGATTGCTGGCAAATTCAAGGTGCCATTACAAGCTCAGTAAATTAGTACCTTAAGAAAAGAAGCTTATATGGAAACAACGTGAGCTCAATATAACTGAAACAAATCAAACATTTTCATGTTTTGAAATTCATTACCTATTATGTTTGAAGCATTCAAAGCCATAAATGTCCAGCAATCCAATTTGCATCTGGGAAGTTAAGTCTTGCCCAACTGATCTATTGATCTTATCAACAAGCCTACAAAATATCAGACCCAATAAATAAGCTTATCAGAGTAGCACACAACAGGAGGGGAAAAAAAAAGGGAGAAGCAATACTCAACCAGAAAGAATAACTGTAAACATACCAATCAAACAACCTAGCATAAACAGTCTTTGCCAAGGCATCTCGACTAGCAACAGCAGCATTACAGTCAAGAGCTTTCACAATACTTCCTTCACGTGTCTGAATGGTACGGGTACACAATGATGCCAGCAAAAGGTTCACATCGCACCTAATTAAGAGATAATTTAGTTGTTTAGCATCAATAAGGAAACAAACTCCAGAAATGGGAGAAGATAATAACAGATCACTACTATGGGTATGTCTCGTCAATGAAAGATGAAAATTTTTTCACATATTGATATGCTAGACAAAATGAGTTTATCAATTCCTGCCCATAAATTTTCAATTTTATTTTATGTGGAAAAGAGTATGAAATGCAGAAGAAACAAAGATGCTGATCTCTAAACTTTGAAGTAGGGAATTGAAATCATTTAAACTTGTTGATGACTGATTCAAACAAGAAGTTCCCATACAATCACCTACATGAAAAGATTGGCTGCCATCTGCATATGAAAGCTAGATTTCTGATCTTTCACAACTGAAGAATCATGCTCTTTTCCAGGTGAAAATTCAATATTACCAAGATGCAGAATTGCTGCCAAGGTGCGAAATATAGATTCCTGATAATAAGATGAGTATAAGTATAAATATACAAATGTAGAAAACAAAACTATGACATTGTGTGATATATATAAACCTGATCTTCATGAACAATACCAACGATATCCATTGCCCTCCTTGTCTTTATATATTCCTCTGCATTGCTCACACCATCCAAGTTGTAAGTTTTGCTTTGATTTAAGTAGTGAAAGTGACTTGGATGGTCCAATTTGTACCTCTCTGTATCCTAGACACATAGAAACAGTTCCAAAGAAACATCCATAAGCTCCAAATTTCAATTAGAGAAGATATAAACATCATAAACGTGCAGCCACAAACACACATTAAAACCACACGTGCCAATACCTCAGATCAAAAAGTCTTAATCATTAGGAATATCACTATAAAGCTTGGCAAATATCCACATTAAAGAGATATAGAGAAAGGCATTACTCTCCCAGAAGCACATAGTTGATAGAAACAGTGATAATTTCTCTCAGGATCTGTAATTTGGACTACACGAGAACGTTCTAGAAGGTAAGTTCTAATTGCAGCACCAGAAATTCGACCATTTGCATCAAACTGGATCTCAACGAACTTGCCAAACCGACTGTAGTGACAACAAATAAGAATTAAACAAATAAAATTCCCAATAAATGGAAGACAACAAGTACTAACATCCATGACTTGTATAATCATTAACTCCCCCACCCTCTCTGCATTTACAGGCCCCATTTTCATTCTACACAAACATTTCTTCCAAAACCATCAAATAAAAAATGGAAATACAGACAATAAGCACAGGCAATTAAAAAAAAAGGTTCCCTGAAACAAGAGGCTACCTTACTGTGGGTTTGAGGAAGGATCAAATGTGTGCAATCTTAACCTTTTTTTTTGACAAAGAGGTTGTTTACAAAACTTGAAACTGTGATCTCTGAGTCACAATGGAGTAACCTTACCATTAAACCAAGACTTGCCCTTCAGAATAAGCATGAGAGATACTACACTAGAATCTTTACTAGTAATTTAAATATGGCTTATGAAACACAGTTTTCAATATAAGAGAGAAGGACATCATCAGATCTAAAAGGAGCAATTTCGAACCATAAACTGTGGAAAAAAAAAAGTACATCTCAGAAACAAAATCCCACTCACCTTGAGTTGTCATTTCGAACAGTACTCGCATTTCCAAATGCCTCCAATAGCGGATTTGACTGTATTAAGGAAAAATAATCAAGAAGGCCTCGATAGGAAAGGCAAATAAACAAACAGGATTCCTAAATATCCAAAGAAGACAACATGCCAATGGTCTCACAATAAATAAAAAAAGGAAATCACAAAGAGTAGGCAATTTTGTCTTGAAGAGATAAAAATATTTCCATATCTCATCAGCAGCCATTTAAAATTGCTTCCTAAATGTTTTTTTTTTTTAATTTCTCTAGGGCAGGCACTTTTTTCTAGCAAAATCAAAAAATAGTCTCATATGTGGGCATATAACACACTGATAGATGAATATAATCATTCTGAAAATAATCAAAATTAACAGGACAAACAATAATTTTCAACTTTCAAGCTTACCTCAAGAACTTGCTGCTCAACTGACCTGTCATCACCAGCAGCTCGGCCACCCACATAAGTGAGATACTGCATAATTAATTTTGTAGTTTCAGTTTTCCCAGCTCCACTCTCTCCACTGACCAGTATAGATTGACTTTGTCCTTCACTCATCATAGCTCTGGATTAAAACCCACCAGAAGCTTGCTTAATCAGAATAAATGGAAGCCACATATATCAGAAATCGGGGCTCAACTTTTATACAGGTATTTTATACCTGTATGATGCATCAGCTACAGCAAAAACGTGGGGGCTTAACTCCCCAAATGGAGCTCCTTTGTACTGCTCCATCATATGTACATCATAAAGATGAGGAAGCTTGGCGAATGGATTGACAGCTATCAAAATGCTTCCTGTGTATGTCTGCCAAAGAAAAGTTTTCATAGAATAACAAAAACATCCTAGGAAGATCTAGAAATCTTAAACTTCCTACATTGCCATCACAAAAGCATAATTAATATGCTCAAAAATCACTTTAAGTATATTAAGCTTTGGGAAAGCTTTCCAAATACATTTAACAATTTAAAATGCCCAGCCTGGAATGCCTAATAAAAGTTTAATATTCAATATTTTCTGCGCCTTAACTCAAGTAACCTGTGTTGAGGATTTACCTAACAGCACCTTAAATGGACCCAGAGATGGAAAATTAGGCTTAAATTATAAGAGCATCTAAGTACAACATTCTACATTTCAATCAAGCTAACATTAAAGTTTTTTGGCCATAAAATCAGAATGTCTGCCGCCAACTAGGAATTTTTCCTTTTTTTTGGTACATTGTGCCAACTTGCTATTGAACCATGAATTTTCACATACAAATGGATTTTTCACGACAAGAAAGCTTATCTTAGTGTCAGATTAACTTACAAGACCTCAATTTTTTCAAGCATGTAAGAGGAACTCCAAGACTAACATCCACAATTAAACACAGAATAGTATAAATAAATCATCAATTTACCGAGAGTTCAATAACCACACTCCATGGAAGCACAAAATGACCAACACCAATTAATTTAATATTTTTCCACTTTAAGTTAATTAGCCTAAATCAAGCATTTAACCAATAGCACCTTAACAGACTTGGACATAAGAACTTAAGCCTTGAGTTATTAGCTCAACTAAGTACAACATTCTACATTCCAAGAGTTAACACTAAAGTTTTTTACCAGTAGAATGGGAACGTCAACTGCCAACTTGGCCATTGAACCCTAAATTTTCACATACAAATGGATTTTAAAAGGGAGAAAAGGCTTAACCCTAACTTACAGGACCTCAATTACAAGAAGTTACAGGGAACTCTAAAACTCACCTTCACAACTAAACACAAAAGACAAAGAAACCATCAATTTGCCAAATAATTCAACAAAAGAACACTTTTAGTGAAGCAGAAAACAACTGACACTTGTTTAAATTGAACAACAGGTATACGACAACACACCACTACGTGTACAAACAAACTCACATAAATATCATTAAGAGCGTATCTTCTCTCGAGATTGTAAAGCACTCCAGGCTCATTCAAGTAGGTCAGTTTGGTCATATCATCCACTCCTCCATGCTCCTCCTCATCGGCATCTCTAGGAAACAGCCTCTCCGGAGAAGCCAAAACCTGTATCCTCCACAGCCAACGGTCAAAAACACAGGCATTTTGTACTGAAATAGGCAAAAAAAAAAATCGTTACAATTACATGACCAAAAAAACGGAAGAAAAAAAAACCTTCACCTTCTTGCCAGAAGAAGTAACGACCCGGACTTGCTTGCCGACGAAATCGGTGACTTCGGCGGCGACCCAAGCGAAATTCTTGTCCTCCGCCCATACCTTGGAGCCCTTCCGCAAGTTCATACTCATCTTCGGTGGTCCCTATCCCAAGTCCAGAAGAAACTTCATTTAAAACAAATAAATATATATATATTGAACCCTAAGCGAAATAAACTTCTTTCTTCTTTCTTTCTGTCTTTCTTCCTTTTTGTATTATTTATGATTTTGAAATTTTGGGAAACCCTAGAAACAACCGAGAAAGACAAAGCCAAAGACACAGAAAGAGCAAGAGAGAGAAGGGACTTACAGGCATTGATTGGGTTTGGGGTTTGGGAGGTGTGAAAATTTTTGGGTTCCCGCCCTACCTGGTGTAGCGGAGAGTCAAACAAACATGGCAAAACGCAAGGGTATTTTCGTAACGTGAAGGACACGTCACCCTCAACCCCCGCTCCTACGTTCTTGCTTCCATTCGCTGCTGCCTGGATTACTGCCGCTCGTACACGATACCCTCTCAGAACAGAAAACCGCTCCTTCGATACGTTCACCGCTGTCAAAAGACTTGCCGTGCCGGCGCGTATTTTGCACGCAGTTTAAGTTATCGTTCTCGTTCTAGATTAATATAAAAAGAAAAAAAAAGTTTGTGCAATTCAATTATGAAGTTCTCGTAAGATATCCAAATTCGAACTAATTAAGTATCAAAAAAATGACAAATGAGCTGTCGGGTTTAAGACAGCGTTGGGATAATAATAATAATAATAATAATAATAATAGTATTATTTTTGCATTACGTACGAATTATAATTTGTTGGCGGTTTCTCGCGTACGTTACGCAACTTTCCGTTCGCTTTCTCCGAAAGCCAGCCACAGAATTCAAATTCAAATCATGTGAGTAGAACGTTATTGTCCCCTCGGGGGCGAAGAATCGCAAGTCAGATTCCATTCCACAAATTAAAATTAAGGTGTTTAAATATTTATTTACTAATTTTATAAATATAATAAATTTATTATTTAAATTAGATATATATTCTAATTAAATCTTATTTAAAATCTTAAAATTTTTTTATATATCATATGAAATTAATTGGATCCACTTTTACGAGAGTCAAATCCCAAAAAAAACAAAAAAAAACTCCTAAAATTGAAAAGATAGCTATATTAGATCGGAAGTTTCTTTTGTTGTCTAACTCCAAGAGAAGAGACGCACAGGGGGACTCTCTCCTTTTTGAATTTAGATCGGTAAATAAAAATCACCATCACGTGGTCCCCTTATGCCCTAAGGTTAACCTCATAAAATTTGCAGTCTCCTTCAGGATATTTCCTAAGATTTTAAATAAGTTCTTCTCGTAATTAAATTCATTTTTATTTTTTTTGGGGGGGGTGGGGCGCAAAATCAAAACGATAGGTTTATTTAAATTTGCAAAATCTATGCACAGGATGCAATACGCAATGATATTATGAAATCGTGTAAATTATTGAATCATTTGTGAATTTATGCTTTCATTATTATGTCTTGATAATGCCAAAAATTAAAATGTTATGTACCATTTGGAGGAACTCGCGTTGTTTCTCTAGTTTTTTTTTTTTTTTTTGTATGCACATGTCGTTGTAGCCTTCTGCCCAGCTGACCAGCCAAAAAGCCTGCATGGCAGGCATGTGGTGTTTCTGAACATGCCAGCAAGTAAAATTGCTAGCGGAAAATCTGAAATTAAAAATATTTTATTTAATGATTACTAATGCATTTACAGCTGGAATAGAAATTAAGAATAAATTTATACCCTTACTTTTGCTATTATTTTTCCAATCATCTTTTTATAATATTTATTGACCCTGGGTCATAATTTTTCATAAATCACCCATGCGCTAATCGCTGACCTTTTTGGGATTAAACAACGAATAATCGCCTGCAGTAATGGTCATAATCAAGTAAACCGTGCCCCAAAAATCCATTGTCCGAACAGATGAAAAATGTTGTTAAATTAATTTTATGCATGCTTGCGAATAGAATAACTACTGTTATAATTTTTCAATAAAACGATGTTTTTTTTTTTTTTAACAACAATGATTTTAACGGGCTTTGATCATTTGGACATTTTCGATCCGACAACTAATTACGGTGTTCTGTGAATGTGTCTAGTCGAGCGACCGTACGGTGGATGGGGCAGTTAAATGTCCGCATTTGCTTGAACGTGCGCTGTACGCTAGCAATTTCCTTTTTTTTGTTTTTTGGATGGATTTCGTAATTTAATTAACGTTGTTGAGTCAAGTAATTTGGCGTTATATACGAAAAAAATAAAAATAAAAAATTAAGTGAAATTTAATTAAAATAAATTTAAAAATGATAAAGTCACCAGTCATAGTAAAATTATATGATTTTTTTTAAAATTTAAAGTTTAGATTTTAATCTTGTAATAAAAATAATATAACAAAATTTTCTAATTTAAAGTTACGTGGGTGTTATATTCAAAAAGAAAAAAAAAAAAACATAAGTGAGAATCTCTTTGTTGTCACGCTCAAATTTACTTTCCACTACGGAGCGGAAGGATCCACAAAACGTTAATGAACCAGCGAAAATCAAAATCACGGAACAGCATGTCCTAGCAGCTGTTTAAATGAATAGATTAATATCCAAAAAAGAACGCAATTATTTTTATACTTAATTCGATTATCAAGTTCTTCTTCGCAAGGCCCCGTTTTGTTTGTTTGTTTTTTTTTTTAACTGTTGACCGTTTGGTTTTACGGTTAGGTGGTGGTGTCGGGATCAGTTCAGTACAACTTGACTTGTTTCTCTTTTCTTTATGTTTTTGAAATCTCCATTAACCAGGCATGCTAACATGAGATTTTGCGGTTTAATTTGACAGAAGACAGGAAATGGCTGCGGGGGACCAATGTTCAGTTGTCTAGTATTCGGTTTGAAAATTTTGATCCGCCGCTAAGAGGGCAGCTTAATAGGTTCTCGTAGCTTCGTAAATACCTTCTTACCATTTAGTTTCAATGTACAGCGAAATTTTCCCATTTGAATGAATGTTCGGTACTCTAGTTAGTTAAGTTCTCTTCCAAATAATATATCCCTAGGTTGCCAAGCCCACGCAGCCCAATGCCTTGGCAGGTACAGCAACTGCAGTTAGCTTCCATTATCCAGTGGGTCAAGAATCAACGTCTTAACAGATGGGGTTCAATGCAATGGCAGCTGAGACTTCTTGGTGAAATTATTGCCGGGAAAAGGGCATATAATGCAATGCTCCGCCCAAGCCAGACCAGAAGGACAGAGCAAATGACTCAGCCTCCGCAACCCCCGTGTCGCCAGTGGTCCTACTCTGACAATATATAAATTACAGCCATGAAGTTACGTTGTACATATATAAATGCATCTTTTAAATCTGTAGTAAAGCGGATCCCAGATTCCCGAACCTACTTTTTCTTAGCTACAATATTTGGATACCAGACCTTTGTCCAAAATTTCCACTGAATTGGTCAATTCATTATTGACCCCTCACCAAAAGTAAAACGGCATCCACTAACGTAACCCTGGATTTTCTGGTACTCGTCTATGGTACTAGGGGCAGTCTTTTTTTCACCTACTGTTTTGTGACATCACCCCACCAAACTCTAGGAAAAGTTGGGTGAGCCTTTTTTACACCCACTGTTTTGTGAAATCACCTCACCAAACTTCAGGAAGAGTTGAGCATCTGAGGTGCTCATGGAAGGGCAATTAACCAGATGCGAGGTTTTGAGATTTGCATACTCATCCATGTCGCAAGGCGGTGGAGGTGGAGCCATTTTGCATTGTTTTGGTGGGGTGGGGGATGGCACAAGGCTCCAGAGGACACGTGTCACTTCATGCATGGTTGGCCGGTCTGATGGATGTCTCTTGGTGCAAAGAAGAGCAAGCTGAAAGACTTTCTTTATGGCTCCAAGATCCTTGCATGTTGCACTAACCTCAGAATCAACTGTTTCCATGACACTGTTGTTTGCCGTCCTGGACAAGATCTGGAGATAACAAACGTGGAGAAACAAACACATTTAGCACAAGCATAGCACACTTAGGCCAATACTTAATTGGAATACAAAGCAGTTGAGACTAGGCCTAGCATTGCACCATCAGTTCGTAACTGTCTAGTCAATGATTAATAGATTAGAAGTTAGCTGTTACAAACCCACCTAGAAGGGTGAAAACTAACACAAGGTTTCTTCAGATGTTGTTCTCACAAATATAATTTATTCGGATACCAAATAGAGATAGAAAACAAACCAGGTGATGAAGATTGCATTCGTTGTCAACTGGTTTCCTTCTAGTTAGCAACTCCAGCAGAACAATCCCAAAACTATAGATATCGGACTTTTCAGTAAGACGAGAAGTTCGAGCATACTCTGGATCTATATAACCAATGGTCCCCATTATGTAAGTAGAAGTATGGGATTTTGAAATGCACAAGCTCTTAGCAATGCCAAAATCAGTGAGATGAGCTTCATAACCCTTGTCCAGGAGAATGTTTGATGACTTGACATCCCTATGAATGATGCGAGGACTACAATCATGGTGTAAATATGACAGTCCTTGAGCAGCTCCGAGTGCTATCTGAAGACGAGTGTCCCAGTCAAGCTTCTTCTTCTTTGTAGGGCCTAAACAAACACAAACAGAAGAAATCAAGAGTCAAACATAAACTGCAAGGAGCCATGCACTGTAAAAAAAGGCTTGTGAGAAATCAAAAGTTTAACATATACAACAGCAAAAACGTGGTAGAGATTATTTATATTTAATCCTTCCCCAGAACCAATGGCAGCCTTGTGAATTGGGGTATCTTTTTTATAATCCAAGGAGTATTTCTATTATGATGCCACCAACAAAGTTTTACATGTCTTCAGAGTTAGCTGGACTACCAATTTTTTTCATGAAGGGATGAATAGTCATTAAATAATAGCATAATGAATGTGCTATGTCATTCTGAAAACTCATTGACTAACCATGCAGAAGATCCCAAAGGCTCCCATTATCCATGTAATCATAGAAAAGAAGGTTCCCTGAATGAGACAAGGAGTATCCTTGGAGGCTGACCAGATTCCGATGCTTGACGCTCCCAACTGTCTCCAGCTCTGTCTCGAATTCCTTCAAGCACTGAGGATAGTGGGAGTAGAGCCTCTTGATAGCAACTGGCTTGCAGTTTTTAAGGACGCATTTATAAACAGTGCTTGATGCACCGTGGCCAATTATATACTTCTCACTCAAATTTTCAGTCATCCTCATGATATCCTCGTAAACATGTAATGCCATATTCATGTCAAGGATCACCAACTTTGGTGTCGAATGGCTAACTGTTCATTCAAAAAGCCTGCAAAGTCAGTAGACTTCCACAATTCCATGGTGATTAAAGGCCCTTTTAAAATTATAACTCAACTGAATTACACATATCAATCAACCTTAACCCTAAAGTGCATACAATGTAATTAAGATCTTAGTGAATTGAACTTAGAGAAATTTTTATGCAACCTGGCATGGTTTAATTAGGTGACTCAGGAATCACCAAACTCAAAGCTAAAACATGGCTAACAGTTATCCTTGTAGTATCACACAAAATAAAGAAATGTACCTGGTTTGTCAATTGATCCATGTTGGAATCTTGTTGGTTTATGTGATCGGCATGCAGCTACTAAAATGATGAGAAGGACTGCTAGAGCACCAAGAGCAATGCCTAGTATTAATGCTTTGGAGATTGTTCCTGCATAGATTAGAGGAAATAGACCAATAGTAAAAATTAAATCACAGTTGAAAAAAGAGAGAGAGAGAGAGAGAGAGAGAGAGAGAGAGAGATCATTCCTCTGTCAGCAAACTAAAGAGCTTCAGCCAAGAAGAAATTGCTGTTTAAATTATTTACAGAATGGGAAGCACTAAAGGGCAGGCACTAGTATAAACATAAAGAGTATTATTGTCCTAAACATAAAGCTTTAAAATAGTAATTGCAGTTTATGACATTGAATGGATGCCTCTCCTAAGATTGACTTAAAAAGACCTCTAATTCATAGGGTACTCCAAAGTACAGACAAACATAAAAAAGCTGCTTGTGAATACCACGCCCAATTGGATGTGACTCACGGCATGGAGAGTTGAGCCAAATGCCACAAAGACCAGGATTTCCAATAAAACTGCATAAAAAGGTGACACCAGTTAAATTTTCCTTCATGAAAACATGATACCCAAGCAACTCCAATAATTAGAAAAATAAATTCAGCTCAGATTTCTTTAATGTTGTATGCAAAAGCTTCAAACCTGTCAGGCAAAAACCTTGTGAAGTTATTGCTTATTGGAATGACACCAGCCAGGTTGTTGCAAGATACATTCCTGCATGCACATGGTTACAACAGTTTTATTATGGTAACATGATGCAGTTACATCTTGAGTGCTCAAAAAAAGTAGAAAGTCTAATGGATTAGACTTACAAAACAGTGAGACTGAGGCAACTGACCAGAGACATCACATCACCTGATAGATTATTGTTTTCCAGTCTCCTGCATCATTTTGCCATGTATGGCACCAGGAAAACAAAACTTCTGTGTCACAACCCTGGTTAAGTGAGTTTTAAGAGATGCTTTGCCAAAAGTTAAGCCAGTTACCAAAGCACACTAATGAAAACAGAACACAATTATTTAGAATTAACATCAGCAGTAAATGGCCCACATTTTCCCCAAATTTACAACAATATAGGTGGTGGAAGTTGTTTATTGAGACTTACAATGAAAACATGTTCTGAAGCTGACTAAGTTCCCGAGGAATCAATCCTGAGAGATGATTATTTGAAAGATCTCTAGACATAAAAGCATAAAAAAATTGAAGTTAAATAAAGGTTCACAGATAGTGTAACACCATATATGCTGCTGTGGCATTTAATGGTATCTTACATCTCCATAACACTTCTCAGGTTACCAAATTCTGCCGGAATAAAGCCATTCAGTTGGTTTCTACTAAGGTTCCTACCACATGAAACACAATGCGTCAGCAACAAGTAAACTTTTAAGATTCATGAACTAGTTAGTAACAGAACTCACAACTTTAGAAGATGTTCCAAGTCACCAAGTGAAGGAGGAATGGATCCACTGATTTTATTATTAGAAATGTCCCTGAACAAAGTTGAGATAATAGCCATAAGTCAATGAGACATGGAAAGAGCAGGAAATATCTAGAAGCAGTTGGTACTTACAGTGTGTCCAAATTACCAATTTGAGATAGCTCAATTGGAATAGGACCCTCAATCTTGTTGGTGGAGAGATTCCTGAGAAAGATCAGGTAAAGCAAATGTCAAACAGAAGTTTTCTAGACTCACAAATGTATCTCCATATAAAAGACAACAGTGGACATTAGCAGTCTAAAACAATACAGATACTAGTCAACAACATTTAAAGGCAACCCATAAGATATCTCAAAGTTGTGATCAAATTTTTTCTTTGGGCCATAAGTTGTGATGGACTAGATCTTACAAATATGTCATACTCTCAAGCTTTTTAAATGCACTTGGAATTGTTCCAGTCAGCCTGTTGCCATGCACATTCCTGACATCAAACCAAAATATTAGCAATCATCACGTGATAGCTAAATATTTCAAAGAAAGTGACAGGAATGGGACTGAATAATTACAAGCTGTTTAAATTTCTACAGGAGCTAAGATTATCAGGTATAGGCCCCTCAAGGTGATTGTTGGCGACATTTCTGTAACACAGCATTAGTAAATTATACCACCCAAGAAGTAAAAAAGCCAGACAATTCATGATGACAACATACAGGTCAAACAAATCAGTCAGTTTCCCAAGCTCTGGTGGGATATATCCCGTGAGCTGATTATCATTCAATTCCCTGACAAAAGGCAACAGTACTTTAGACTGATGCATGGCAAGTCAATTTATGATAATAGCATATGACACACTATAAACTTGTGGCTAAGTATTATGAGGGGTTATGCAAATATCAAGTGATAAACATGCAGAAACAGGTGGTGAAAACCGTGTGAGGAAAATAATCATCCATGATATTTGTCCTAGATATCAAGCACAGGGAATGATATCAAGATGGCTCTGGAAGCAATAAGATTAGAGCAACAAGAAAATTTAGAACTATGCTTGCTATGCACTTTACTATCATATGATGATTCCCTTATAATGGCTATGCAATTCAAAATGGTATCAGTAAAGCTACTCCCGTAGAATTTAGTGGTAGTGCCAATGCAAGAGCTTGTACAAGTAATTTAGCTTTGTCATATTGCCCAGCTCTGCGGGAATGGATCCTGTCAACTTGTTACCATGTAAATACCTGCGCATGTTGCCAATTCAATCAACATACTAAACTAAACAAGATAAAAGTGATCCAACAGCCATGGGAATCTCTAGGTAAAGTATTCACCAAAACCATTGAAAGGAAGATTACTGCATTCTCTCTCAAGCAGCAATACAGAATTAGAAACCATAAAATTTTTTTGTCTTATTTCTATGTACTACCAACTATTTCTGTGACATTCTTTCTGTCATGCCTGAGAGCTTAATGCCAATAAAGTGTGTACTTACAATTTCTCTGCAAAAGTCAAATTTCCCAGGATAGGAGGAATGGGTCCACTTAACATGTTGCAGCTCAAGTCCCTTTATTTTGCACAAGGAAAGAAGGAAAATGAATATAAAAAACCATCAACAAATGAGGATGGAATAAAACAAATTCACAATTTGAACAAAAACTCTGAGAACTTACAATACAGCAAGAGCCTGCATGAGGCCAATCACCGATGGTATCTTCCCTGACAGTTGATTACCTTCTAAGGATCTGGAAGCCACAATTATTTTAGAAAGATGTAAACATATTGTAATGCTTTCACAGTTCAAGCTGCAAATTAGAGACCATAGACACATACAAAGTAGCTACTTGTAAGAACCCAATGTTGAATGGAATCTCCCCCATCAACTGGTTGTAAGACAAGTCTCTGTCAACATCAATAGGAAATGGATGAGTATTTAATCTCCAAATGATTACATGTTAAAGTGCAAGTTTCTCAGTCCATTGAGATGGATAAAGTACATACAAAACCTGAAAGGAGGTGCAGTTGCCTATATTTGGGGGGATCCTGCCAGTCAAACTGTTGTTTTTCACATCGCTGTAAAGTTTGGAGAAACTAAGTCAGATTAACATCACATTCGCCAATAGTGAATTAACAGATAGCCAAGGATCCTTCGAGTGACAAATTATCCACTGAAAAGACTTACAAGTACCAGAGCCCTGTCAGTTGGCACATGTCAGGGGAGAGCACACCCACCAAATTGTTTCCTTGTAGACCACTAAGATGTGGCAGAAAAACACGCAAAAAACCAAAATTTATACGGGAAAATTGTGTGATGAAGAGACAAACACATTAATGAATTGGTGCATGAAAATTAAGAACCCTCATAAGATACTCACAGATACTGCAAAACCTCATTCCAATATAAAAGTCTAGGTATTTCTCCCTGGAGCCGATTATGTGCCAGATCTCTGAGATGAGCAGTTCAGAATGCTGGAAGTCAGCTAGGAAATTCACATGGCCTAACCGAAACAAAACATAAAATCAAGAAGGAAAAGAACTTACAAACACTTCAAGTTTGGAATCTGTGAGAGGGTTGATGAAATAGGCCCAGTAAATTTATTGTTATTCAAACTTCTGTGATACCCAGCAATTATAAAAGAAATTCAGATGAAACAATCTTAGAAATAGCAGCACGAGTATAGAAGTTCAAATAGATATGATTGAACAGCTACTTACAGGATTTCGAGTCGTTTTAATTTTGAAATTGAAAATGGTATATCGCCATATATCTCATTAAATGACACATCCCTAACAACTCCAGACAGTCAACATTAAACCAAACTATTATAGCACATAAAGATGAGAAAATGCAGAATATTTATTCTCTTCATTCAAGGAAGCTTACAGTCTTCTCAGAGAAGAGCAGTCACCAATCTCATCAGGAATCTGACCAGAGAGATGATTTCCCTCGAGGTCTCTGACGAAAATCAGCAGAAAAAAAAGATGCAATTAAGGCTGAATCATTCAAAAAAGAATGACTTGATAATTTTTGCATGAAATGCTAGAAAGCTAAGCAGGATAGAAAGTGAGAATTTTACATTGAGACAATGTCTTTGAGATTTCTTATCATTGGCGATATCTCCCCACCAAGATTGAGATTAGATAGATTGCTGGAATGACAGGTGAAGAAGAGAAAAACCAATTGAGGCTACTGAAAGTGACTGGTGATCACATTGAAAATGAGCATAGTGAAATAAATATCTAAGGCCAACGCATAGAAAAAATAGGCATATATGTAGACTCACAGTGCAGTGACATGAAAGGTGACATTGTCGCAAGTGACCCCTCGCCAGGCACAATAATCTGAAGCTGAAGAATCTTTCCAGTCATATAGAACGTTGTCCACATCCCTAAATGACTTTTTTATCTCCAATAGGGTTGTTCCTTTAACAATACAAATATCCTCAATATCTACCTCAAACAAATTTAGACGCACCAAGATAATATTACACGAATTAAAAAAAAAACAGAAAAAAGAGTCTAAAATTGACAATCCCTGTTCTTCTTAAAAAAAAAAAAAAAAAAAGACCACTCTACAAAAGCTTGAATGTGGCTGCAAAATATCAAGAAGGAAACTGATAGTGATATTAATTAAAATGGGGATTAGTCAAAACCTCAGGATTTGAAGCTTAAATTAAAAAAAGTCAAGCTCAACAACCGAACTAAACTACGAAAAAAAACCTCGACAGGCTTTAAAGGGTCTTTTTTAACTGAGTTGTGCGCGTCAAGTTTAATATACAAAACAGTAGGAAAGAGAAAAAGACAGCGTGGAACATTCTCCTTCCTTTCTCCCTATTGTTTATTTTTTTCCTTTCCTGTAATTTCTAAGCACAGCCAAACACAAGAACTAACCATCGTCGGCGACAACAGAACCCAAACCCAGGAGGAGAAGAAAAGCCAGGAAGACTCGTTCATCACGAACTGCCATAATTGCACTTCCAAGAACACACTGTTTTCCAACCAAACTAGACTTTCCCGACACTGCTTTAAGAATCTCGTTGACTCAACGTAAGAAGAAGCAGAAGCAGAAGCAGCAGCAGCAGCAGCACTGCTGTTTTATAACTCGTTGAGCCGACCGACACCCGGGTGCATATAACTTGAAACAAAGATCAGAATTTTCTACAGGACTTCTAGTTTAGTTGTTTATTTTTCTTGCCATAACGATAAACCACAGCAACAGCAGAAGTGGGAAAGATAACGAGGTGGGGTTTTGCTTGTTCAATCACAATCCCAATCGCATTGGCAAATAGGCCACCGGAAAAAAGTTGTACTAATTGAGCATCCGCCGGCTAGCAAAAGGTACCAAGCACAAGCTTTGAAAATCAGATATTTGCAGAGATATGAAGGGAAATTTGATAGAGAAAGAGAGATACGGCTATAAAGAGAGAAGGAGGGAAAAGTTCTGTTTCAAGAATAAAGTTAAAATTCTGACTCTTGCCAGAGTCTGCTGCAAAACCTGCAAAACTGCAACCCGCTCTCTCTCTCTCTCCTCCCTTGAGCCGTCCCTTTCTCCGTATGAATTTTTAACAGCTTTACGTTACCCTCTCTCTCTCTCTCTCTCCATTAGACATTACGTGGATGGGGCAGGGAACGCAAATGCCAAAGCATTCTTTTGTTTTTATTCATGGGATGAGAAAGCGACGCCGGAAGTTACAAGCTCCGTTAATAAGAACTTACACAAACAACACGCCTTGCAACGTAAGTTAAATTACTACATCAAAATATGAAAGGATAAATTTTGAGATTAATAAAGATTATTAATTATAAATTTAATTATATTAAATATCTTGATAAATATTTAAATTTATAATTTTATACTAACAAATAAATGTTTTAAATTATTAGATGACGAGAGAGGCTGTGGCTGGATAGTCACTTCCGGGCCGCTGGTTTTGCAGTGACTATGCCGACACCCCCACGTGGGGATTGGACTGGATTAACTTAAGCTGATCTATTATTATTATAATACAAAGGTTCAAATAATACTTTCGGGAGAAAACATACTTAATTAACCCAAAAAATAATTAGTAATTAATTGTTAATTGTTAACTAAGGAGGGTTTTTAAGCCATTGCCAAGGGATACATCAACCCATGATAAAGCAATTATTTTCAGGAAAGTTAAAAAAAAAAACAAAAAAAAAAGGGTTTCTCCAGTAAATAGCTATACTTACTTTCTAACGGAAGAAAAATGCAATAAAATAAGTGCCGCGAGAGAGAGAGAGAGAGAGAGAGAGGCCCGGGGGGGGGGGCCAGCGAGTCGGGGGATGGTTAAAAAGCAGAGCAACTGCAAAAGTCTGCAAGGAAAATGTAAGAAGCGGACCCCACTGACACCTGTTTTATCCTTCTCGTCTCGTAGTATGATTTAACGCCCACCGTAGAAATAAAAAGGGTTAAGAAAATTAAAAAAAAAATAAAAACAGCAGAGAGATCGAAAAGTTACCGCACCTTTCGTCTCTCTTTTTACCTCGGAATGTACGTCCTATCAATTTCTTCTGACATCTATTCCTCGAAAACAATAATAATAATAATAATAATAATAATAAATTCCCCTAACTTGCTCCGATTATGCCATTGTGGGTCCCACTTTCAAAATGGCCTCCCTTGACGCCGTCGATTTGAATGTTTTTTCAACCTCCTCCTCCTCCAAAATTAAATGATATTTATTTAATAATGCAATAAACAAATAAATGAACAAGATCCATTAATTGAACTTTTAAGCCTTAGACAAAAATAATTAAACAACTTCGAGAGTTTTTTCTTTTTTCTTTTTTCTTTTTCGGTGTCTTGAACTAGTTGATCTTTCTCTTTACTAATTTTTAACAACTAATCACTAACTGTTATAATGTTCAAAAACCAAAAAAAAAAAAAGAAAAGAAATCCCCCTTATTTTTTTATTTTTTCCTCTAATATTATCTGGTTATTGCGGTGTTAACTGGACTAGAGCCTGCTCCCGCTTATGGCTGCAGGTCGATCCCGTTGCCGTTGCTCCCATCATAAAGCACAGCTGCCGCGCAGTAATGATTATGTCCAATCTGCATTGGGACTAGCCACAAATTGATCTCCTCCTTCCTTTTACATCATTTCCTATTTCCAAAGATTCCATTCACTTTTTTTTTTCCCCAATCTTTCCAAGACAACGTGGCGTGCTTCTATTGCACCACAAAAAATTGCTCATATGCAGTAAATGATTGAAATCATAATCATTTTGAAGTTATGGGTCTTAAATTTAAATTAATTTTTAAAAATACTTTTTACTTTTTATTACATTTTCTTCCCGGACCATATTATCGCAAATCAAGCATCATTCTCAGCCTCTCTTTTTTTTTTTAATTATATAGTTTATTAGTTCTTATATTACACATTGTCTCTAATTAAAAAAGAAAAAGAAACAAAAAGCGTTTTATTATTATTCTCAATAGAGAAAATAAAATGAAAATAAAAAATTGGGTTTCATTAAAAAAAAAGATTTTAAGGCATATGGACAATTCTCTCGATCTTAATATAAATGATTTATATAATTAATTACATTATATTGAAAATTTGGAAGATATATAACCGATTTTGTAACACATGGAAAAAAAAAACATAATCTTTGAAATTCGAGTGTGGACTTATTTATTGCATATTTCAAAATTGCTCACAAATTTAGTCTGTAATTACGAAATTGTTTATAATTTTGGCCTTGTGTACAATTTGCAGCGAGGACCGCCACGTGTAAACTTTGCAGGAGCGTGGCGATGTCGTGGATTGGCCAGGAGTTGCCATGTGGACATGACTTGCTGTGTCATTTTACCAATGCAAAATCGTTTCTCTGCACAAAAAAGATACCGGAGATTTGGGACAGGCATGGTTTCCGGTCACGTGCCCATTAAATGTGTTTATTTCAGAATCATGGGCCCACCCACCCTTCACTTTTACTGGCCAATTTACTGTTGATAGTATGCTCAACTCAATTTTTAATAAAAATTTAAGAACGAGTAATTAAGATATTCATAAATGTGTATATATATATATATATATATATGATAAAATAAATTTAAATTATAAGTAAGTGGGAAGAAATTATTATTATTTAAATAATAAATATTAATATAAAAAATAAATTAAAATAGTAATAAAAATAAGTAATTTATGATTTGTATATATATGTGTGTGTGTGTGGATCAAGTCATACTTAATGGGTTTTAAATAAAAAAAATGCGAAGATAAAATCTCCGTGCACATAGGTCCGTTGTTTCAAGAGCACCTTTTTAAAAAAAAAAAAAAAAATTATTTTCACGGCAACTTAATATTAATCCTATTCAACACGTTTTGATTTGGTAAAACAAAATAGCTCGTTTGATTGACTAACTCTACAGAGTTATTGTAGCATACAATGAACGACGTCGTCTAGCAAGAGAGGGCACTGAATTTCCCGGGGAGAAGTCACTGTTTTTATCCATCTATCATACAACAGTCTTCAATCGAACGGGAAATGAAAACAAACTCAGTCCAGTACCTAGAAGAAGAGTGCCTGGCGTTACATTGAGCAGGAGGGCATTCGCCCTTATATTTTTTGGCACCCTTTCTTCTACTGGCAAACTTTTGCTTCAATAAAAGAGGAAGGAAATGCGCAGCGGGTCAATTATATAGGATTTTTCCTTTTTAAGATAAAAGAATTAAAATGACACTGCACTTTGGGGGCAAAAAAAAAAAAAAAAAAGGATGTGTTTCGCTTTTCTTAAAAATATATTTCATTATTGAAAAATTATAACGGGCCTATGATCCGGCCGAAAGGCCTTTGTTGGTCCGAGGAGGATGGCAGGCTATCGGTTCAAGGATCCTCTCCACACACTCCAATAAATTACATTTTATAAAGAAGATAACGGTCCCATAACAAGTAATATTCCTATCTCGATATGGCCGGGTAATATCGTCCCGGGTACTGCACACGCGCGCGCGGGGACGGATTAGATGCTTACAAATCGACTACAAATTGAAGCTCTGATCCTGCCAAAAAAAAAATTACAAAATCAATCACAGTACCTATGCTCGCACTCGGAGGAATAAACGCGAATGCTTGCAAATGACAATTGAATTGCCATGCAAAACAGAGAGATTGTTTGCATAATTAAGTAGGTAATTACACAATTAAACACTGGTTGCCCTGAACCAGCCAGTTGTAGTTGAAATTTCCTTCTGTTTCAGATATTAGATAAACCAGCCAATTGATTAAATTAATGTAATCACTGATTATTATTGTTTCACTGTTTTTCCTTACAATGGTGAGTCTTTATAATCGTAAATATTACTTTATTTGTGACTCGAAGGTTACAAATTTAAGTCACAAAAAATAGTTCTTTTTTTTAAAAAAAAAAACAAAGTCTTTTTTTTTAATTGTTTCTCCCATAAAATTTCTGATGCCAGACACTGTAATTCACTTAATATAATAGGCGCTGAACTAAAAAGCCAATCGGAATACAGCCTAACTCGGTGATATGCGAAGCAAGCGGAGGGATGTTTACTTTTGAAGAAGTGAAGCTTTTTACGTTCATATCAAAGGTTATACGGATCAACTAATCAACGAAGCTGGCAAATGGAAAGGAAGCACGGATCAGCATTTTCCGCACATAGCAAGGAGGATAAAGGAATAGCTTAATATCAAAATCAAGTATTTTTGGGGGGGGGGGGGGG